>JAMZEH010000071.1:0-600000 GCA_024699665.1 Ostrea denselamellosa | reverse complement strand
TCGGATTTGAGTGACGTCCTGCTTTTGGATAAAGACGCGCCACGTGGTTGACATTAAAATTAGCATAATTTGGACGACTACATGGCGTCTGGAGCGTCTTTTTAATTGTGTTATTTTATCAACCATATTGGTTCTGAACAAAAGAAATAATTGTTCGGTTTACTGCTGGTTGTCTACAGAACTCTGTTGGATTGTAAAAGTTCATAGAGGTTTGCCTCGCCTTCTATGGACGTTAACAAACAGACTAATTCCTGTAGACAGTCAAAAATAAACAGTGTTAATGTCAGGTATGTGTAGAAAACTATATGATTACGTAATGAGAAATACAACGATCCATCTTACAACGAACCATGGCTTCCGAAGATATTTTTGTCAGTGTACCTTTTTTGTTTGGATTTTTGTTTGTTTTACGTCCTGTCGAGAATTTGTCACTCATAATGAGACATCAAATGAAGTACCACAAATTTAGACCTATGCATAGCGCCTACGACCGTAGCAGTGAGGCTTCTTTAACGTGCTAACGACTGCCGCAAAACGGGACATCCAAGTGATTATCACTTCTAAATGCTTAGTGTTTGACAAAGGAGCAATCACTACCTATGTTTACGTCTTAGGTTTGACGCTGCCAAGACATGAAGCTTGAACTCTCGACCTTTCAAACGCATTACCACTGACCTACCGCGACCGGTTACCTTTTTGATAATTCTAAAATCCTGAATATAACTAAAATAATCGAATTATACAACTGCATTTGCGCATGAATCGCCTTCACTCATCCACCGCTATGAATTTTTTTGCACGCTTTCTAAGTCACAGGCTATAACGATAATGATAGTTTGTAGAACGCTAAATAAAACTGCGAACATTCCAGCAGATTGTGGCAACAGAAAAATTTATCTTGTAACAGCAACCAGGCACAAAACTACATCTTTAAGCAATTTCAGTAAATGCGTTCTGACATTACTTTTTTTATATGACTTAACAACACAAATAAACCAAAGAATGAGCTCATAAGACAAATCAGATTAGCAACTACGCTTATTATGTTAATTCCCGTCAACAATAAAACAAAAGAGGATTTATTGATTTATCTTGACGAAAATTAAACATGACAGAATTTATGATCTCCATCTTCAGGAAGAGTGTTGTTTGTGGTCAATGACACAGAAACATGTTAGATACTTACGACTTAATCTCACCACCAACATGGGGTTCTCGTCAACAAACGGAAACTGCAGGCACAAAATCTGATTTTTGTCAGGAGTTCTGTAACCATAACAAAACTGGATATACAAAAGATATTTTACATGTTGTGAAAAGGAAATGTTTATTTCAACGTAGTTTCTGTGTGTCCGTGTTTTCGTTTCAAGGGTTTTCATCATGACCGTTTTACAGGCGTGCTATAATTGAAACCCCTGCAAAATTAGATGATGACATTACGTCATGTGGATCACC
Source organism: Ostrea denselamellosa (assembly GCA_024699665.1). NCBI lineage: Eukaryota > Metazoa > Mollusca > Bivalvia > Ostreida > Ostreidae > Ostrea > Ostrea denselamellosa. Next base: position 598,545 of record JAMZEH010000071.1, on the reverse strand, counting down.
AGAAGCGTTCATTTGTCATACGTTTGTGACAACATGGCTTTATCTTACTAGTTAGATCGAATCTACACGTTGGAAATATAGATACGAGTATTTATCAGAAAAATCTATATTTGAATTGAATAGGAAGTAATATAAAATTTAGTGGCGTTGGCACTTCATACAAAATGAATTTAATTACGGAAGGTACAAGCTTGCTTAGTCTTCATCTATCACATGACATTGACGGTGTACAGATCTGAACTCTCGCATTAGAATTATGATATTAAGATCTACTGCCATTACAATGATTATCATTGCTATATACAATAATTATATAGCGTTAAATATAATATTAAAATTACTCTAAAGCACTTAACATCAAAATTTATATGTTCAAAATTACATACAAAGCACCATAAGACTTACTGAGTGATGTAAAATGCACAATGCTGAGGTTTAGATCATTGCAATGTTGATATTCAAATCTATCGCATTACAATGTATATATATATATATATATATATATATATATATATATACATCGCTATCGTATCACAACACTGATGTTTACATATATCACTTTACAATGCTGATGTTTAGATCTGCAGCATTATAATATATATATATATATATATATATATATATATATCTGTGTGTGTTTGTGTGTGTGTATGTGTCTGTGTTTATGTGTGTGTGTTTATATGTGTGTGTGTGTTTATGTGTGTGTGTCTGTGTGTGTGTCTGTGTGTGTTTATGTGTGTGTCTGTGTGTGTGTCTGTGCGTGTGTTTATGAATGTGTGTGTTTATGTGTGTGTGTTTGTGTGTGTGTGTGTGTGTGTGTTTATGTGTGTGTGTCTGTGCGTGTGTGTCTATCTGTGTGTCTGTGCGTGAGTGTCTGTGTGTGTGTATGTGTGTGTGTATGTGTGTGTGTATCTGTGTGTGTGTTTGTGTGTGTGTCTGTGTGTGTGTTTATGTGTGTGTGTCTGTGTGTGTGTTTATGTGTGTGTGTGTGTGTCTGTGCGTGTGTATCTGTGTATGTGTGTGTGTGTGTCTGTGTGTATGTGTATGTCTGTGTGTGTGTGTGTGCGTGTGTTTATGTGTGTGTGTGTCTGTGCGTGTGTATCTGTGTGTGTGTTTGTATCTGTGTGTATCTGTGTTTGTGTGTTTATGTGTGTGTGTCTGTGCGTGTGTATCTGTGTATGTGTGTGTGTGTGTGTGTGTGTGTGTGTGTGTGTGTTTGTATCTGTGTGTATCTGTGTGTGTGTGTGTGTATGTGCGTGTGTATCTGTGTGTGTGTATTTGTAGCTGTGTGTGTGTGTGTGTGTGTGTGTGTGTGTGTGTGTGTGTGTGTGTGTGTGTGTGTGTGTGTTTATGTGTGTGTGTCTGTGCGTGTGTATCTGTGTGTGTGTGTGTATCTGTGTTTGTGTGTGTGTGTGTCTGTGTGTGCATGCATTACAATGCTGATGTGTAGATCATATTACATGTACAATGCTAACATTTAGATCTATCACATAACAATACTGCTGTTTTTAGATCATCTGATATATCGCTTCGCAATACTGATGTTGAGATCAATCGCATTACAATGTTCAATGTTTAAATCTGTCGCATTACAGTGATGTTTAGATATATCACAATACAATGCTGATGTTTAAATCTATCGCATTATAATGTTGATATTCAGATATATCGCACTTCAATGATGTTTAGATTATATCTCTTTACAATACAGATATTTAAATATGTCGCATTACAATGTCGATATGTATATTTGTTGCATCACGATGATGTTTTGTGTGATATAGATCGCATTACTTACATCAGCAGCACTGTCTCATAGTAGTCCATTTCTTTACAAAAGAAAATTCTCTCCGAGCCAGGGGATTGCACTAATACATAGTAATAATTAATGGTGATCACTGTATTCATGTCATTGTCATAAGCGTCTGATACCGCCCACTTTCCAAACACTGACGGGGAGAATGGACATCGCCCTGAAATAAGATATATCGAGATATACTGCAAGAAATCGCAAAGGCACGCAACACTTCAAGTAGCAATGACTAAACTTATTCTTGTTTTTGTCACAACATTCGTATCAGCAGTAAAGGACATCGTAAGGAAAGCTTTTTGTCGGAATAGTTGAATGCTTATTCTATAGATGGCAAAGCACAAGACGTATAGACTATGCATTCGTGACTGTTTTTGCTTGCTTGTTTTCTTTAACATTCTTTGTCAGGAAATGTCATCAATTTAGATTTATGCATAGTGCTCAAAACCGCAACAGCGAAATTCGCTATCGTGCCAATGCCTAATGTGATATAAGATCTGGGATTTCAAGGCCGTATCCTGACGACTTATGACTCTCGCTTCTAGATGTCGAACGCTTAGCGAAAGATCTGTTAAGGATTATGTTTACGTACTAAGTTTGATGCGAACGAGGTATAAGCAGGGCTCGAGCTCATGTCCCCCCGGTTGGGAACCACGGAGGCGCCGCCGCTACGCCAATACTGTAAGCAAATAATCGTGTTGGATGAATACCACTATGAATAATCTGCTATTTATTAGTATGCTATTATTACTAAACCGTCTGTCATTATTCTGTCGCGGACACAAGTTTCATTTGCTCTCATGTTAATAGCTTAATCCTATCTTAATTATCTGCAACTGTTCTAAAACATTTTATCTCTCATTCAAAATGAAAAACATGATACCAGTGAGGGAAAAATGAAGTGATTTGATTTCGCGTTCAACTGAGTGAAGCGTATTGTAAATACAGAAATGGATCCCAAATTATTGTCATTGTAAGTGAGTACTACTGCACGAGAAATCTCTGAGGATTCCAAGAAGTGCTAGACTACAAACTTGATAAAAATGATAATTCACGTCCGAAGACCACAGCTGTATATTTTTTGTCAATCAGCTGATAACATGAAATCGTCATGACTAATTATTGTAAAATATAATAGTGTCTGTAACTGGTGAAAAATGATGGTGATTTGTTTTTTCTTTATTCGGTGCATTTATTCCTTCACTCAGTTAAATCAATAAAGATAAAATTATTGTTAGTTCCTAAATGAAATTGAAAGTATATAATAAAAGGTTACAGACTTTGTATGGGAAAATAATTTTTGTCGCGGACGGACCTCGAAAGTCTACGCGCCAAAAAAACTCAGTCAACATATTTTCGCATACAAAGTCTATATATATATATATATATAATATTTTCTCAGGCACCCCTAGTTTGTAGTAAGCGGCGACCAAACGCACAAATAGCGAAGCCCTGTGTCACAGCAGGTGGGGCACGATAAAGATACCTCCCTGCTCAAAGGCCGTAATCGCCGAGTATAGACCTAAATGTTGCAGCCCTTCACGGCAATTATGATGTCTCCAAGTGAGTGAAGATTCCCAAATTGGAACACTAATCAATATATAATTAATCAATCATATCAAAAAATGTATTCGATACTTCTGAATACAATATTTTCATCTTAATGCTTTTTTCATCTTTAGAAAGATGATGAAGGGAAGGGACTATACTATATTGGAGGAGAAATATGCATTAATGTTTTCTTAAAGCATTTTAATTTGGTTACTGAATTAAACGACACTACACGCAATGAACAGACATCAAATGTTATATCAACGTGGCATTAGTACAATTCACAAAGTGTACACAAAAACAACAAAAAATCTCAATCAAAACAAAAAAGAGAGACAGAATCTAGATTCCAGGAGCAAAATATCATAAAAAAAAGTATGTGTATCATGGTTTAGAACAAAAACTGAAGTCTTATAAAGAAATATAATCCCTATATATCAGACTCACATAGTCTTTTTTTCTTATTTGATTTAAATACGCATTCCCTACTTCCTGTTGACATTTGCAAACTAACTGGAATACATCTTTGTTATCCTTTAGAATTTTTATTAAAACTTGAAATATTGTAAACTCGGAGAAAAGCAACATGTTAGTAATCCATCTGATCTACCCCTCATTGTAAAACATTTTCTAAGGATAACAAAAAATATATTTCAGTTTCATAGACTACCGTGACAGGGTGATAGACAAAAGACTGGTGCGTGCGCAACAACAGGATATCCGGTAAATGCGTACTTACGGGGTGTTGCCTTTTCTTTGGTTATCAACTCACCATAAATGGCTTCGGAGGTGGCTAAAATTATTAGTACTGGAACAACAGATTTCATTCTGAAAAGAAAAGAAAATATCAATGAAAATATCAATGAATTCTTTTCAAATCAAAACCTTTGAAAGTTGTTGCATTTATTGAATAGTCATTAATGTATAAATAGACACAAAAGTACAGGTGGTATGTTAGATTAACGAGAGCTGAAGATCGAACAAAGCTGTAAATTAGGGGGTGTTGGACGGAGAAGATTGTTTCTGTCACTGCTAGAAATGGTAATTAAGGACGCCCCGCATGATAACACTTATACAACGTGAGTTGCTGTCTGGAAGCTGAAAAGAGCAATAGAAATGAAACTCAACTGGAAATAAAGGCTGTCTAAATCAAAGGGTTTTTTTTTTCTTCCAGCATATAACATTTATTGTGTCTCTTAACGAGGTGAGTAATGTATATTTATCTTGCTCTTCATTCAATTGGCCGCTTTGTTCTTTCAATGAAATTATGACGAAATCTTGAACAAGTTTTCACTAGTGATACATTATCTTAAAGGTCTGTCGAGGTTCCACGATAGTGCGTGCTAAAAGGGTAAACTTTATTAGAAAAATGCATGCATAGTCCCTGTAGACTACCGTATTTCCGGCGATTATGGCCAATTTAACAAAATGGAGTCGATAACATTTGACAGAAAGTAGCCGATCCATTTCAGAGAAACAATAGTCACGCAAACAATCTAAGATTCATTCAAAACAATCGAGTCCTTATGAATGAAAACCTGAGCGCTCAATAACTATTAGTGACGTCATAATTGAGATAATAACAATACATTCCGGGAAAAACTAAATGTGAATGAAATACGGTGTCCATTTATTTATTGACCTTGACTGTCGTTCTATCAAATGATGTTACGTTATATGCGTAAGCTACATATCACCAGAGAGTTCTCTTATCAACGAAAGCTGGATTGCGCAAGTAATCCATTATTGAAAATTTAATTTGATAAAATGCATGAATATCTAGGGACTATTTTACTCGAAAAAGCGGAGGAATTCAGCGATCCACAGTCTACGCACAATGAGAATAACCCAATTGTTTCTAATAGGTACACTTTGATTGCTTCAAATAACAAAATTCAAATTTGAGCCTTGCGAACTTGAAGTATTTAAAGCAAAATCACAGAATATTGTAAATTAAGATCAAAGTCTAAATAGTTCCGATAATGCCAACAATTGTGAACAAAATGCGTTACAAATGTAATTGTAGAGGGGATTCGGCGATGAGCGTCAAACTTTGAACTTATTCCTTAATAAACTTTGTCAGATCAAGGAGAGCAATCTATTGATAATCACATTGTCATGGCCGTAGTAGAACAATAACGAGCTTCACAGTCATCAATGCACAGAGCCACAAATAATTATCTCGTTATGAATATTTCAAAATATCACGTGCTCTCATTAATTGTCCACCTTCGTGCAGATAAAATGCACAGGTTTTGACTGTGGTTACACATGTATTCTTAGAAGTACAGCAACAGGTTAATGATAGTGGCAATCAACAGAAAGCTGAAGATGAAATGGACAGCTGATGAAAGAATCCTCTCTTTTCAAAGCATAAATTGTATATTGATAGGCATTTATAAGAATTCCTATTCCATTCAACCACAGAAAATATAACAAATTGATGATTTTGTTTTGATTGATTTATATATTGTTGTTTTCAACATTTTTTTCTGTTATCTGGTGGCGTCCATTTTTTTTACTGTTGGAAATGAGGACCCAGGTAGAATTTCCTCAGGAAGTATTTTTCAGCATCGGTGCATGGCGAATTCAGTTTTATGTGTTACGTCATCATTTCCCATGTCACTGATAACTATTTTGGAATGATTTTAAGAAATATATCACAGGACTCCAATACCTTCACATCATGATACTCTGTGTGTCCATGTCTTATTTAACATATATCAGTTATATGGTTATAAGGTGAATATACGGGGTTTAGACGTATCAATATTTTGTAAATAATAATAATAATAATAATGATGATAAAAAGAAATACATCAGTTTTCAATAAATAATTTCGAGATTATAACGGGTATTGTGAGTGACTGTAACCTATCAAGATTACGCCCCCGAAAAATAACATTGAAAATTCTACGATAAGCCAATTGGATATTTGAGATAAATGTTAATAGTTTGAAATGTCATGTATTTCAATTTACGAAGGTCCAACGCATGGACATAACGTTTTCAATATAAAGAATAATTCTTTCGTCGGTAACAATTTTCACCAGTTTTTAAAACTAAAGTCAGGAAAAGTAGGAAAATATAGAATGTATATTATATTATTTTAGAGAGTAAGTTAAAGGGATTAGGAAATAAGTATTTCATAAATATTCATACAAATATTTTTAAATGGATACGCGTAGGTATGAAGCATGAGTCAAAGAGGACATTGCTCAGTCAACGGGGTTTTCATCATTCCTCAAGTATTTAATTTCAATCAGATCCAAATCATGAAAAGATGTCATCAATCTTATAACTCTTATAAAGAATATAACATCAAGAGATGGACAAACATGGACCCCTGGATATACCAGAGGCGGGATAGGGAGTCTAGAAGGAGTAAGCAAACCCTGTCGACCTGTCACACCCGCCGTTTAAACGAGGCTGTTGAAACCCCAGTAACATCAACTTATTTGTCAGTAGCCTACCTCGATTTAAAAATTAATCATACGCACAGCAAGCTTTTGCGTATCGAATCAATTGAGGGACATAAACACCAGCAGCTGATAATGGGATATTGCTACGTAAATAAGGGAAGTTAACGATGGAGAAGTTTAAGTCATACCGATTGTGATAAAGTTGAGTTGTTACTTTATCGTTAGCATCTATGTTTAATAAAATATTATTTCATTTCGCCATTTTAATGCAAGACTACGTATATCAGTTTCGATGTAATTGATTTTTTTTTTAAAGCATATGAAACATCTTTTTTTAATTCTTAAAAATTCAAAAGACTCAAGTATATTGTAGCTTGCCATGTAATGACGTCACAGGGATTGTGGCTACATCCTATTGATCTATTATAAAGGTATGAAGAAAATGTATCTGGAAATTCTTGGAGAAAATAACGTATGATAAAATATTTCAGTGTTATATGCCGATATATTTACTGTTAAAATTCAACGAGAAACACCCGAAATAGCATTAATAGTGTCAGTCATGATCTACAATTATCATTTGAAAAGATTGAATTTTCCTCCAGATATTGATTTCTGCGAGTCACGAAGGCATGCACGACTTCTAAATGAAATATCTTTGGAAATCGTTGTTTTGTCGGTAGCTGGAAGTTATGAGTATTTAAACCACAAATTCTATTTTAGATTTCATTCTGTTTGGCATCATCCGGCAGCAGAGTCTATTATGATTTCATTCACTTTTGTTTGTTGCAAATGGTAATTGTTTAACATTAGTGACTCGTGTTATATATGCATTGTAACAAAAGGGTGAAGTGGGCGGTTAGATGAGAAAGAACATGGCTAGTATTGCCGTGTCATTGTTCTCACCTTCCAGGAAAATGAAAAGGGCCATTTGAATCGGACATTATTTGGAATACAATGCCAGTACAAGTCACACGGGTCTAAGCTAACCTTAAGCAGCTTTTCTGTATAGAAATCTAATCAAAAACTCAGAATATACTAATAAATTGCACTTCACTTCGACAGACCCATACAAATAAAGACAGCATTGGCATCAATAACCGCATCAATTTGCTGACTAATTTCAGTGTTTTTAACGCATGGTAATTGATAGGGAAAACATGAACAAACATTGGGAGGATGGCAGCAAGCACAAACGATGAGGACGGAAGATGCCCCAAAGGCTCCGAATACTCCTTGTTATTTACACTTATATCAATAAAATGCGGTTTATAATAACCTTTCGGCAATGTTTCTTAATTCCGTATGCATTCTCTCCAACACTGGAACAAATCGAGAAGGGGAATTACAGCACAAGATATACATTTAACGCACTCTAGATTTTCAATAAGTGTGTGGGAGAAAAGATATTGTAGGTCAAGGGACAGCAGTGAAATCAGCACTTGATAACAAACGCTGCCAACGAGCGCAGTGTAAACTATCAGAACTGCACTTAGAGCATCAGCTTCAGCATAATACACAAAGCATGTCAAAGTGATTCAATATTTCTTTTGACAAAATATTAACATTGCAAAGAAAAATAAAAGCTTACTAAGTAGAAATTTGTATTGAATTTCAAACCTTGCAATATTGATAATGATGTTGACAGAATTGACAGTCCGTTCACAGATTACAATCTACTAGCTATTATTGTAATGAGACTTGTTATTAAAGACAAGCATTCTTCCACACGTTCAACCATTAAGATTCCAATTACTAAGAAATGTCAGGAGTAGATATATGGTATGTGCTCATGATCATACAATATGCGACATGCTTAGTATTCATGAACTGGGAGAGATCGTATGAAAGTACGTTAGAATTTTGATAAATTAAGTGACAAAGGATGTGTTGTAATACAACCAAGATAAAACGATTGCTTTTTAGAGAACTCGTTTATTCGTTTTAAATAATATGATTTGAAAATACAATGATAGATAAAACTCGCCCTATTTTAATCTTTTTTTTCTATTTTAAATTGATTTAAATATCGTGATAAACTTTGTAAATATCTAAATACCATGCTTACTATGTTTAAAAACAATTCATACATAATTTTTCAAAGAAAAAAGGAAACATTTAATTTTTGATAAATATTTGAAATTTTATAAAAAATGAAAAACAAATACTCATTGAATGAAATTAAAAGTCAACTAGCAATAACCTTCCTGCATCTTTATATTAAAATACTTACTTGTGTGTGAGTAGGGTAATTGCTTTTAATAAATCCTCATCAAGATATGGCCATTTGTAAGCGGGCATGGCTTATATACACAACCATCAACCTGCGTCATATATTGGAAAACCCATCCTTCAAGGCCCCCCGAGTTTCTAAGTTCCAAATACTGTGAATATCCTGGGCCTCATCTTTGGTCTATTAAAATAATATTATGCAGTCCTCCCTGGTTTTATCAGATTGGTATTCCAGTATTGGAGATTTTGAAAATAGTATGATAAAATTATATCCGCAATCAGTCCATTGGAGTATTTGGAATAAATCTCTGTAATACTCTAGAGAGAATCATGATTGGGTAACTGCATGGTGTCAACAGAGCCTGTTAATTGTATTCACACGGAACAAGTCAGCTTTACGTTCAAATCGTCTGAAACAACTATCAAACATTCGTCGCCGCACGGGTGTCAGAGGGGACACAGATAATTCATTTTCGCAGAATACTGCGTTATCGACAGCAGCATTGAGGGCAGTATTTCTTAGAAATTAGACATGCGTTTTCAAAGAGGAATGGTAATTTTAAAAACTGGACCGCTTTTTCTGTTGATGTTGGTCATAAAGCTTCCTCTTCGTATATCAATTTAAAGCAGCATATCAATTTGAAACAAGTATTGTGAATTTTTGGAAACATGTTCCAAATGATAGAACTAGCAAATCATCGTTTTGATTTTTTTTAAATATATATATAGATCTTTTTCTAATAATAGAATATTTTTCAGAGAGTCTTTTTATGACATATTACGATAAGCTGAAAGAAGACCTAGATACGCAGGATTACGAATAAAATAATAGCGTATAATGCGGGGATTTCTCTTTAAATCATTCTATTTTTATTATCATATTATCGGATGTAGAATCTCTTGAGAGCTTATATGACCGGTTATAATGTACATACAATGACAATTTAGATGCTACTTTGTTACTTCCTGTATAAATAATTTACTAGTGTTTTATGCAAAGCGCCTTAGAGTATTTCTATATAGAACACTATAGAAATGATTGATTGTGTTTCTATATAGAATATTATAGAAATGATTGATTTTATTGTATTTTTATATAGAACACCATAGCAACGATATTGTGTCTTTATAAGCATTACAGAATGTTGCCACTCTTACATTTTACACCATAAAAATGTGTCCTTTTAATGATATAACTCATGCAGGTCAATTCAGACTTCAGTCTACCAAACACTTCAAATATGGTAATATATACCACGGTAAAGCAATAAAAAAACACTTCCTCGTGATTCAAATCAACTTGCAGACGGAAAACGTGATAGACAATAAAGTCGTCATGATTGATTCAGCATGAATGTTAGTTACCCCGGTATTTTCCATTTCTAAAACCTTGTTAGAATCAGGGACGTATATAATATAGCAGAGTGTTAGAATCAAGTAACAGCCTAATATTTTGAAAGTATATCATTCTCCAATTTATTTGATCCTTTATTCAGACACGTGAAGAATAGGTAGGCACGTGACTTAAGATCAATTTTAGTACTTATATTCAATGTTGCTTACTTTAACCTTGGCAGAAACCTCAAATTAATTCAACACTCAAGTGAGTGTAGCGTTTAATAAACAAACAGCGTTCCAGCGGACAGATGTTTCTCTGTATTTTAAATTCAAAATGTATACATTTTACACTGAAACTGACATTTATTACACAAACCCTCGGGTAAATATCTGAAAACAACCGTCCAATAAGCAGACAAAAAGGCCGCTGACCTTATTTGAACCAATACAAATGCAATATGTAGTTTCTTTTTTAGTTTTCGAATTGGTGCCAAAATTCTCTGAGAATGTTTCTGGTTCACTCGCAACATGTGAATGAGTGTTTTAGTGCTTATCTTTGTAATTACAACGTTAAAGTGCGTTCACTGCTCATTAATTGATTTATTGGCCGAAAAAAGAAACTGCACATATTTACTTGTGTTCCCTTTGCACTGCATTGACAGATGTAAGCTCTGGCAGCTTCGGCATTGTGCTTTATTTGTGACCGTTAGAATCTGCACCGAAATATCGAATACGGATCTCAAAATAGTCGCGGGTTGTTCACTGAGATAGCCAATTACACAATTGACATTTTATGACAGAAAGATTAATGGACAGTTGTTGGGGATAATTCAATATCAAACGAATGAATGGTTGTGATCCAAGCTCGTGGTGCATCTTATCCCAGGTCGTACCAGGTCTAAAAATTAATTACAAAATAATTACAAAGAATTGCTGCCAAATTCTGTGAGTAATCTTTAAGTGTACTTTCACAAGCCACATAGTTGACTTCCTTTAAGAAATCGGTCGATATACTCAGAGATGCTCTAACAGTTTAAACACTATTTTGACTGAAAAGGACGTGCAACATCTTAAGTGCTTTTCAAAAGATCAAAAATCAGGGGTTTGCATTTAGTAGTGATGAATGGCACGAACACACTGCATTTCGTTTGTTTAAAGGCCCTCGTGTAACACTGTGATCATCATGATCTGTGATTTCGTTATTCGTAATAAAGGATGCAGCAAAAATCTTTTAATCGTTTAAAATAAACATCTAAAAATTCCAAAATTTACCGAAATTGTAAATTCATTTGTTTGATGTTCTTCTAAAGATGAAAGGAACACTAAATTGCTGCCAAATTTGTACAACTCATCCTAATCCTCAGATTACCACAATTCGGGAAAGATTAAATGACAAAAAGATGTGGAAATGAGACAGAATGTAAGCACTTTTGTAGCATAGTTGCATTTGAATTTTCACGCCAATGACCTGTAATATCTGGTGAATACTTCTGGACATAGGTCGCCGGAGTCCGACCCAAGTAGACACTATGCTTATCAGCAGTCTAAGTGGCCTCACGGAAATGAAAATTAGGGTTTTGAATAATCAGAGTTCTTTTCCGGGAGAACTCTTCTATATTTGTGTTACATATAGGCACTGAAAACACGAGAAGAATTTTGACATTTTGTCAGTTTACATTTTCTTGGCATATCTATGAAGGAAAAAGGGTGAAGGGTGGGATTTCAGTGATTAAAAGTAAATGACGATTTATGAACACTCGATGAGATGGAAGCGGTAACAAAATATGTAGGAGGATGAATGAATATTGGAAAGGGAAACAATGGTTTAATAGAAAACACAAAAATGGAGGATTTAGACGAAAATAAAAAGCAGTGATTAATCTACACGTAGATATTGAAACAAACACAAAATACAGGTATAGGTTAGTAAAACAAGCGGAAATATAAAAGAAACTAGAGGCCAAAGAAGATTACAAAAATTCTAAAGGAATACAAGGGTTTGTTGGAAAAAGATAGGCGAAATACATATGTAATGGAAGATAAGATGAGGTGAATAAACAGAGAGTCTGTTTTTCGTAATTTCCATTCCTTGTATCATACCAGTCTTGTCTCTTCATTTATATATATATATATATATATATATATATATATATATATATATTCCTATTACACATTGGTTAGGGTAATACTGCTAACTAAATAGTACTCAGAAAGACAGTGATGTAATAGAATAATAAATAGTTCATAGCAAAATATAGATAGATATGATATACAACATGGTAGATAAATGATAGCAAATAACACAGAGGCGTACATAATCATTGAAATGACAAGTGATAACTGATGTATAACGGCAGTTGCGGTGGATAAACAAAGGAGGAAGCGGAGTTAGATAACGGGAAGCGGAAAATACTAAAATAAATTTGTTAATAAAAAAAGATAATATAACTAGACGCTAATGTTCAATGAAAGGGAAATCCGACACATGAAAAGGTGAAGATTAAGAAAGTGATCAATCTCATAACTCCAACAAGGAATGCAAAACAAAGAATTGGAAAAACAAGGACCAGCATCAGGTGTCTAAGAGGAGTAAACATCACATATCAACCTGTCGTACCCGCTGTGAGCCCTATATCTTGATTAAGTAAACTGATCAATCCGTAGTCCAAATGAACGGCCTAACAACTGGTATGAAACGCGTCAGACAATATTTAAACCAATTACAGGTGCATTGGCAAACTAGAGCGTTACAATCGTTAGAATTTTCAAAATGCTGACTTTAAACGAGATTGTTGAAACCACTTTAACATCAACGCATCTGAGAGTAGTCTGCCTCGATTTAAAAACTGATCATACGCAGAACAAGCTCTTGCGTATCGAATCGGTTGAGCGACATAAACATCATATATAGGTGATCATAGAATATTGCTACATAAATATGGGAAGTTAACGATGGTGAAGCTGAAGTTATCCCGTTTGTCATAACGTTGATTTGTTCGTTTTGCTGTTTACATCCTTTTTTTTTCAATGAAACATCTAAGTACGAAGCAGATGTGAGATATCGTATGGTGTCCTTTATTTCGAATTCACTGACCTATATCAAAACTGACATATAAATGAAAATGATTATTGACAAATATGAAACCAGGTGTGTGACGGGGAAACTGATTGACAGGAAAATAAGGAAGCAATAGAGATAGGTTAATAAAAGAAAGGATATTTGCTGCATCATGAGAATGATACATTTAAATGGAATTTTAAAGACAAACACGAACTTAAACAAATTATACTGGGTGATTGTGATATGTTGAAAATTTTCGTCTTATTTGTAAGTGAAAAGAATTTATCTCCAAAAAATTACATATGTAAGTTACATTTCGATAGAGTAAAAATCTATCAAACACTAACGAGCTGACGTTTTCAAATATATACTTTTATTAATAGTCTTACGAAAAAATTATTGTATATGTGAATATTGTAGTGCTTTCTTGCTTGAATATGTATTTGCTCTTTGAGTGTGAGTTATAGTCATATTGTATTCCCTTATTTGAATTTATATTAAAACCTCACTATTTCTTCAAAACAACATTGCAACTCTGTTTATTTCCATATAAAACATGTTAGGGTATAAACTTTGTTCGTTATTTTAAATCACGAAAAAATAAGTCATAAAAATGAATACAGAAAACAAAATTACTGCGTACATACCAGCATCAAGGGAAGCTTGTTAATGTTTGAAATGCGTCTTAACTTGAAATACAATATGTTAAATAATTACAAAACCTGAGTGCTGTTATAAAACACAAATGCGATGATCTATAAAATATGATAGCAATCTTTATTGGAAACATGTTGTCTTGGTAAAATACCTGAAATGGGAAGGTTATGAACAAGCATGGCTGGGATATAAAATGATAAAGCAAGGTATAGATATGATATGATAAGCAAAACCCATCTTTAAAGAACAAATGTTAATGCGAGTCAAAATTAAGAAAACGTTTAAAGAAAGTGAACAAAAATATGGGGTAAAAACACAGAGTGTACAAAAACGCTGCCTTAGAAATCACCAGTTTAAGTAGAGCATTCGGGTGTGTTTGGGGGAGAATTGCGTTATGACTGCTACAAAGCATATATGTAAGATGTTTGTCAGTGCAACTTTCCATTAGGTCAAATGTTGTCTGACGTGTTTCATACCAAATGTTAGACCGTTCCTGGTACACTAATTCTGACTACGGATCACTCCGTTTATCTGATCAAGATATGAGGCTCACAGAGAGTGTTACCAGTCGATAGGAGATGCTTACTCCTCCTAGGCATCTGATCCCACCTCTGGTATGTCCAGGATTCCGTGTTTGCCCTCTCTCTGATTTGCATTTCCTAGAGAAATTACGAAATTGAATAATGTTTGTTATCTTGGCCTTTTCGTGTGGAAAACACAAGGCATAGATACACAAACCACTTGATCTACATAGCATGGCAGCAAGAAAACAAAAGGTAAACATACCACCAGGCAGACAAATTCTAAAATTGTTGGTGACTTGAAACACAAATCGAAAATAAATACATATATAAGCTATTTGTTGGTCCAAAATTTAAATTCAAATAAAATCAAATACATAGAAAGGGTGAACAGGCAGACAAATTCTGAATCTGTGAAAAATTATATTCCGAACTTGTCAACAGCATGAGAAAAATTACCGCATGAATGATATATGGTGGAGACATTACTGAAACATCTTTAATGAAAATTAAATGCAAAATCGGATGGCGAATCAGCGAGAATTTGAAAATCAAATAAACTGGAATGGGATATTCGGTTGCGAATAGATTTCAAGAAAATGGGTTTTTGTACAGCATCTGATTTCTATCTGCATAATTTTGGATCTCCGTTTGAGAAGGACCTTATTTATTGTTGCTTCAATGACAGTCGAAAACTGAGACCTTTGTAGAAAATAGTTACAAGCACACAAAAAAAAAAAAAATAAGAAAAAAAACATGACAACTCGTCTCCGTAAATAATTTCATATGCAAGCGCATTTCTTACAAGTACGATGAAATTATGGAATTTTCAATGTATTAGGTATATTAGCTTAGCTAGTCCTGACTAAAATGACAATGTAATGTTAATATTCATAGTGAACGTAAATGTTAGGATATCGAAATGAGATAAGTGAGCTCTCCAAGCATTAATACAAAAAATGTTTATTTAAAATAGCATCCCATTCATCGGCCATTCTATGTTGCACTACTGATAGTTATATTTCATGCAGACCTATTTTATCATACAAATGTCTATGAGGCAAAGGTTCATATTACGTCTAGTATCTATGTGATGTGAACAAGAATTGTGGCGTCATATTTGTGTTGTTGTGCATTGAAAAGAACACTGGAAACAAAATAATCGTAAGCCTCATTTGTGGTATCTATGTACAGAAAGCCCAAAGAATCCCATTAAGTAATGGGAACCTCTGAAGGCGTTTCTTAGGTGTAAACAATTAATCATCTAATAAAGACTATTATTTGTTTTGCTTATATAATTTACGAATTACGTCACAAAGAGACCTTTAAAATTGTCTACTTGAAATGGTTTACACATACATAATAAATCGTAACCAAGGTATGATTGGTACAAAACATACATTAGCTCAGAATTCAAATCAATTTGAGCACAATGAAGTATGTTTGATATAATGTTACTGTGGATGTCATATTTCGAAATTTGATATATTCAATAGGCAGTGACAGGAGTAATATATATGGACAGTATTGGAACTGTGCCAGAATAATTTGTTTGCCAAATTATTAATTTGATATTCTATATGATTTGTTTGTTTTGTTGTTTTACATCTAGTCAAGAATTTGATACGTCACTGTAGGTGAATGCATCAAAATCACTTGAAACTTCTCCGTTTTCAAGGTCACAACCCAAAGACCCGTGACTTTCATTTTTAATGTTTTTCAGGTGACGAGGGAATAATGACTACCTATGTTAAACGTCTTAATTGACTGTCACGGTGCCAGTATCGAAATCACTAGGATGGAAAGAGCGATCTTACCACCAGGCTATCATGACCGGAAATCATAGGACCAAGAATAGGCATGCATTGTAAGCAAAAATAGTGGAATGAGAGATGAAACCAAAGTGCAGAAATATTGTACTTTAACCATTGAGGAAACGCATACAACATTTAAAATTATGGAGTCACTCCTGCTCTCAAAGTATAATTTTTTTTTCAGGAGAGCGGTCGCGATAGCACAGCGGTATTTAAAGAGTTCGCATCATAACCGGGATATCTTAAGTTCGAGCCCCTCTCGTGCCATAACCGCCTCAAACACAAGACGTAAACATAGACAGCGATTGTTAGTTTGCCAAACAAGTGAATATCACGAATTGTTCGGATATGACATTTAAAAGGGAGGTTCCGTGTCACGGTAGGCATTGGCAGGTTAAAGAACACTTACTGCTACAGCTGCATCGCAAGTTAGAACAAAATATGATAAATGTGACCCACGTCGTTTTGAAGAGAGAGTTACAGGTGATGAAACCTGGATATATCATTTTCAACCCGATTCTAAGGCTGAGGGTGACAGACCTGTCATTGCGCGCCGTTGCAAAACATCAAATCGCAGGTTGTATGCGATATTCTTTGATTCGAAAGATCCAGTCCTTCAAATTCCAGTCCCGAAAGACAGTTCTGTCACTGAAAAAATTTACAGAGAAAGTGTTCTTACTCAACTTGTTCATTTCCATCAGAAACGCAGACCGCGCACCGGTGTCCGCGGCATCAAATTACTCTATGATAACGCACCGGCCCATAAATTCGCTACGGTACTGGAATATCTGAAAGAATCTGGGCTCGATGTCTTAGATCATCCCCTATACAGCCTTGACCTGTCCCCCTGTGACTTTTGGTTGTTCCCAAGACTAACGGAAATGCTGGCAGGGCACCGTTTTGAATCCCGTTGTCGTATAGGCAATGCGGTCTACCAGTGTCTGCAACATATGCCTAAAGAGGAGTACCGTGCGGCGTTCCGGAAATGGGTAGATCGGTGTAAAATGTGTATTGAGGCATACGGGGCATATTTCGAAGGTATTAGATAAATAAAATTTTGATATTTCAAGCGGTTTTAATAAGACCTCCCTACTCTACGAACTTAAAAAGTGTTCCTCGTATGGGTAAAAAATTCTCAAGAGGACGTAAAACAAATAAGCAAAAGCAGGGGTTAATATTATCTCTGTGCAGTAATAGGGAATGGTGACTTCGATTCTGAAGGCCTTCTACTATTCTCCACCCGGTCATTGGAAGGACTCACTAGTAATACTTAAATAACGAGAAGCTGGATTAGAAAGTCATTATAGACACGTGCAAAACTGACCTGGAACATCATGTTTCTTAAAATGATGTGCAAGGATGTGTTAGGTTTCAATGGTCACATGTTATTTCAGTAGATAACAGCACTCCGAATTATAACGATAAGAAGACTAATTAGTTCGTGAGCTTTCTAAATTTAATTCAAATGTGTTTCTTTTATTTTTAAATTTTACGTCTCTTCATGTACAAACGCAATTTTCAATGAAAGAGCTTGTGATCTAAACATTTCGCAAAACGTGACGACTTAATTTAACATTTCAGCATATCCTTTAAGAACATTTTCCAGTCATGCTTATATTTATCTTTAATCTTCATACGACTGCCAAACTCTACTCACAAATGAGTCACAGATTCTTTATCAAATTCATTCTTTTGTTTTTCAAAATGTTCTTTTCAGTGCTACTGATGGGTCATTTTTACATGATTTTGACATTCAGACTAGATGAACTTTGAGAGCAAATCTTCCAATCATTCACAACAAAACAGTGTCAAAACCAAGGCAGCATTTTACCATGCGTATATCAAAAAGATAGGCACATAGGATCTATATAATATTGATAGGCATCTGTCTTGGACAGCACTGGGTGGGCAATTCACATTTTATTACCGGCCGTAAAGCAGCGTGGTTTGTTCTGATACAGGTTTTAAACTATACGATTCTGCGGAATTCATTTTTTATGTTTTAGTGGGATTATCATGAACATATTTTTAAAAACTATTTCCAAAATTACTGCAATATGTACTTTTTGGGGTTAAAGTTATTGTTGATATTAGCCTTCGAGTTGAATTATCTGTAGAAAGAAATCAAGCGTATTAACATGAAAATTGTAATAAACATTAGCGTGTCAATTGCACTGCTTTGTTCCGGGTTCATTTTGTTTTGTTTATTCATGCATGAAATACAAAGAGTGCAGTGTATTGTGGATTCAATACTATTTTGCGGACTCGTACAACTAGTAACATATTCAGTTGGTCTTGAGATGATAATTGTGAAAATACGTCTGCGTACCGTATCATACTACTATTTGGTATTTTTGGTTCTTTTAGCTCTTCCAAGTTTGTTCTTATTTCGGATTTCCAACATTTTGTGACCTAAGCATCACTGAAGAAACATTATTTGTCGAAATGCGCATCTGGTGAATCAAATTTTGTACATTACATGTTTTATAATATTATAAACACAAAAAATGTCAAACATTCTGATTCTCTAAGTTTGTCTGACAACCACTCCAAACAGTCATCAAATAGACATGGATATTTCCTCTATGCAAACCCTGTTTTGCGGGTTGTTAGAATAGATCCTCAGTACTCCTTGCCTATCGTAAGAGACGACAAAATGGGGCGGACCTTCGGATGAGACCGCAAAAACCGAGGCCCCATGTCACAGCAGATGTGCACGATAAAGATCCCCCCTGCTCAAAGGCCATAAGCGCCGAGCATAGGCCTAAATTTTGCAGCCTTTCACCGGCAATGGTGACATCTCCATATGAGTGAAAAATTCTCGAACGGGACGTTAAACAATATATAATCAATCAATCAATCTTCTATGCAATCAGTCGAATTGGTATATTGTTGTTATGTTGTTATTTCTAGTACGACATTGCTGTAATGTAATTATATTTTATTATCTTTATTGCATTACATATAGGATTGAACAGCAAATAGAACTTATCCTGAGTAACAAGGTCACTACAGGTACATGTAATAAATACACCTAGTTGCAATTTCATGAAAGTATAATGGAGATATGAAGAAGAGATATGATTGCATGCGTACTTAGATAAATATGTACTCATATATCAGTAGTAAATGACACAATTGTCTTGCGTGTTGTGATAAAAAATATTAATATGAAAATAGTGAAAATATAAGGAAGATAATAAAAATTAGAAATAAAAGATTGAAAATACCAAATAACCATTCTTTATGACAATGTGCTGACACCTTATATGTTAGTTAACATGTTTTAATGGGAAAAAACATGTCAGAATTTTAAAAAGTGGAAACATCATATAGATCATTTCATTCTGTCCATGAATGTCAAAATTCTACAAGACTTTATCATCATACTAACATACCGTTCAACTTGTAGTACACCTTTTTGTAGACAATAAGAAAATCACTAGATCAAGACACTAGACACTGCGTTTTCATACTGGTATAACAACATAGATAATTTCTACAATCTCACTAGCCCACATCGAAATAAAGTGAATGTGATTGAATGCTTTTCAATACAGAAACTCGTAAGCATTGTCACGGGCATCGATCATACAAAACCCATCTGCACAGGATGTCTCATTTGATTCAGTTCTACCTTACGTCAAAATTTAGGTCTACATCATATTCACACAAAACTCTACTTTGTTTTCAATATGTTATTTCAAGAAGCCAATGCAAATCCATACTTCAATTTTTCAACACCATTTTGTGATTATGGATGTCACAGGCCCATTAAACCACTGTCGGTCACGGATAATGATCCTTCCGAATCATACCGTCAGTTCTTTAAACTTACATTTACGAACAAGGGAATGCATACCATCAATATAAACAACTTTCTTCTTGTGGTCCACCAATATTCAAGTTCAAGTTTTCACCCTGTATCTTCTACAAAATTGTTCTACTATTTCATTCAAATTTTAATTAAAAATTTAAAAAAAAAAAAAAAAAAAAAAAAAAAGTTTTAAAGTCTCTAAATATACACAACCTCATACAAAATCCACCTAAGTGTCCTTTTTCTTTTCTCAACTGTAAACCAGCTGACGTGCAATTATTAGCATTATCGATATTGTTGAAAATGGCGATCTGGAGTCGTCAGTTATTTTCAAAGGTCCAAATTCAGAGAGTCCGAAGCTTTCAAATGTCAATACCGATCACGGTGGCTCAGTGGTAGAGCTCTCGCCTCGTGAACGGAAGGTCGTGAGTTCGAGCCCCGCTCGGGCCGGCCGCGTCAAACCTAAGACGTTAAAATAGGTAGTGATTGCTCCTTTGCCAAGAGCTCGGCATTACGAAGTGAGAGTCACGGGTCTTTCGGATGGGACCTTATAAACGGAGGTCCCGTGTCGCAGCAGGTGTGGCACGTAAAAGAACCCTCACTGCTAAAAGCCATTAGTGCTAAGCATAGGTCTAAATTTGCAGCCCCGTCACCGGTAATAGTGACAGTCGCCGGATAGCTGAAAAATTGCTCAGGCGACTATAAATAAAAAACAAACAAACATCAAATGTCAATAGAAAATCATCTCTATTATAAATTCTATATAAAAAAATATTTCAGATGATGATATAAACATGGAAATATCAGAATGGATAAAAAGTATACGAGGAAAACAAACATAAGAAACAAAAGTTCATACCATCTACCCTTAGTAAATCAGAAGTAATGGAACCAGTTGCTCAGTGATTAGAGCGTTCGCATCGTAAGCGGGAGGTCATGAGTTCGAGCCCCACTCGTGCTTTGGCCGCGTCAAAATAGGTAGTGGTTGCTTCTTCGCCAAACGCTCGGCATTTAGAAGTGAGACCCAAGGGTTTATCGGATATGACCTAAAAATAGAGGTCCAGTGTCGCGGCAGGCGTTGGCACGTTAACGAATCCCCACTGCTAGGGCCGTGGGCGCTACGAATAGGTCTAAATTTGTGATATTTCACTTGACGTCCCAGAGCGCTAAAAATGTTTAAATTTATTGTACTTCACCTACAACTGGTGCCGTTTCAGTATGTGTGAAAAATTTTCGACGGGACGTAAAACAAACAGAAGTAACGGAAGAGTCAGATCGGTTACATTACAGATATCCGAGTTTTAATAAATTGATATATAAATAGAAAAAGGGGGTATATCTATCCATCGATCGATCGATCTATCTATCTATCTATATACATATACATATATATATATATATTATATATATATATATATATATATATATATATATATATATATATCAGGTGTGCAACGATATTTCTACCCCCTCCTCGATTCGGGGCCAATTTTATTATCAAATTACCATACAATCTGACTCTATCAGATTAATCAAATTGATAAGTAAATTGAGATAAAATTGATAACACGGAGTAGTGTAATGAGAAACAATAAACAAATAATATTTGCGTGGTGTTTGTTTTGATTCTGAATTAATAAATATATTAAATTGACTATTTCTTGTGCTTGTTTGGTTTTCCATATATAATATTATTTGGTGCGGAAATTTAATTTCATGACGTCAAGACATGGTGGTCAGGCCTTGGTGGGAATGTTCAGAATATCGTTGAATTGTGTTCGCTGTCGGATTGGTGCGAGAGACTTTAAAATAGGTTTCTTTCGACGAATTTAGTAATGAAATCGGTTCCGAATCGAGGAGGGGTCAACATCTCATTGCACACCTGGTATATCTATATATATATATAGATAGATAGATAGACCCCCTCGTTCTATTCATATCTATTTATTGGTTAAAATGTACATACATGTGATTACATAAGGAATATATATTGGTTCTAGCTGGTAACATTGTCTTTTATAATTTTTAATCGGATTAGGTTTTAATTCCTCACATGGTAATCCAACTCATCCCCCGAGTTGCCTTTCAAAGCAAACACTTCAGTTTCAAACACATTTAATATCCCAGTCAAAAGGACAAATGGATGTAAGTCATCGTGCTGGATTCTAAACCTCGACAAAAAACCTATATCGTTATCTGGTGAACAAAGTAATCCATAGTCAAAAGCTACAACTGAAGAACGTCATCATACGTTATGTGAAACACCTCATACAGTGTATTTAATTCTAACATCACTTCTTTTTTACTTAACTCTAGAGGATAGATTGAACGCAATTTTAAAGCTATTAATATTAAAAATTATTATTGATTTATTATCAAAATTATTAAAGTGTCCAAGACGAGATTTTGATATTCCT
This sequence comes from Ostrea denselamellosa, assembly GCA_024699665.1. Classification (NCBI taxonomy): domain Eukaryota; kingdom Metazoa; phylum Mollusca; class Bivalvia; order Ostreida; family Ostreidae; genus Ostrea; species Ostrea denselamellosa. Next base: position 575,905 of record JAMZEH010000071.1, on the reverse strand, counting down.
CTGATATTATCCATCCGCATTTAGCTGATCCTCTGGCAGGCATGTTCAAGCTTCCCAATAGATTCCGCCTCTAGTTGAAGGCCACAGCATGAGATTTTCTCTTTTTATGTACAAGTTTTTTATCATTTTTTTTCTCATAAGAATATAAAAAGGTCAGCTAACAAAGGAGCATAATTCGTGCCAATGGGAATTTCAAAAGACTGTTCGAAGACCTGATCATAAATGACTACGAAGAAATTGTCAATGAGAAACTTCGGCATCGTTTTAATATCATCTTCAGAGTACTTGTACGTTGTATCAGAGTGGTATTTATCAAAGTAATTTTGGATGATTGATCACTGGATATCAATACTTTCTTTTTCCATTTTTGTTGTCGAAGCAACTTTCAAAAGGTTTAGTCTTTAATTTATCATGAGGAATGGTTGTATAAAGTGTTGAAAATTCCTACATTTTGATGCTAGTAATTAAAGAAAGTTTTATTATTTCAGATTTACTAAACGTTATTTAGCGTTTAGAAGAATCTACATATCGAATGGCGAAGTAAACAATGTGTAAATCGTAATAATAAATCCCCAAGACATATACAAGTTCGAGTGTAGGGCAACACGGACCTCCGACAAAGCGAAGGTAGGATCAGGTGCCATGGAGGAGTAAGCATCCTCTGCTGACCAGTCACACCCGCCGTGAGCCCTTAGGCGAAATTAGGTAAACGGGATTATCCGTAGTCAAAGTTGGTATGAAAAATGACAGTCTAACAAGGGGTATGATTTACTCCATTTCTGGCATACATTGTGGCACAATACATTTGAAGTTTCTCCTTCACAGCTGTTAATAGATTCGTGATAAGCAAAGATAGATACTTGGAAGAACATTTACTGGATACAGTAGGAATCGTTGTTTGTAAGCGTTTTTATAACGTTTAGGATTCCAATCTAGGTATGGTAACTCATTCTCACCCTTCCCATTCCATGGGATATTAAATGTGTTTAAAACTGAAGCATGATTTTCAAGAATTTCAATTTTTGAAAGGGCGGTTGAAGTATAAGTACGATTATCAAATGTGAAATTAATGACGATTTTGATTAAAATGCAGTTCTAATGATGTAATATATCTAATTCGTTACCACATTTGGTTTACTGAACACAGAAGGATTGGTGGTACGTACTTTTGTTCTGATTTGTCTAATACGGGATTTTACTATTCCTTTTGCACTTGTTATCCATTTTGACAAGGTATCGAATTCATTTTTATATTTAGTCCACCGTCGGACATAATCGTCGATAGAACTCATATTAGAGATGAAGTTCTGTAGCTAATTGAAAGACAGAGGTTTTCTGAATTACGGATCTTTTACAATAAGTTATTTCAGGTCCTCATTTTCAACTACATCAATATCACCAGCAATGACATGTCTACTTGGACTTGAACTGAAAAATGCTGTAAAAATTTGTAATTAAAATGTTTGGATGCAATAGTGGAAGTATATTTGTAGGACATATATGGTGTAGACTTGAACTGATAAATGCTGTCATGTATGACTGAACATTTTATGAATGTTGGTTGTGTTGACGTCATCTATTCCTTTGTTAGTGTAAAGAACTGGCGGCATTATTTGGAACGTCCATAACCTGCGGCGGTTTAAAGAACCAGTCATGGGCAGCACCTATAATCATAGAATTCATTCTGTATTCAGGTGTTAAAAATATCAAGGATGGAATAGCTCTGGCTATTCAAACAACGTATCCAAAACTTTCAACTGAGCAAAGTAGCATTTTGTGCGAATGTGATTTGGACCTAATTTGTCTGTTGACGCATCAACATTAGAATTATAGTGATGTTTAGCAAATTAATGTTGTGCATGACTGAGCAAAAAGTTTTAACATTTCCGTGTTCCGTTTTTATTATGATCGGGGAGCATATTGTTTTTTATCCTGTCCTTCTGAAATTGTGTCATTCTGTCTGAAACTTCCTAATACCTTTTGAACAGTAATTGCTAGAGCTTTGATATTCCATATGAGTATTCATTGTATCAAGACCTTTCCGTTGTTAGGAAAAATTTTAACCTTGTGATTATGACCTTGGTTTTTGCCCTTCTTCTTAAATAGTTTAACCTTTGCATTACTTTTTAAATGATAAGTATTAGGGTACCAGGACTTTAATATCTCACATGAATATTGCTTGTGACGAGACCTTTCATTTGGTACCAAAATTTTGACCTTGTGTCTTTCAGCTAGGCGTTTGACTTTAAACACTTTAACCTTTGTCATATGTTTTAAATGTTAAATATCAAAGCTTTCATATCTTACATGAGTTTTCTGAAAATTTCAACGTTGGCCCTAACTTTTAAATGGACGTGCTAGGGCTTTCACATTTCACATGAGTATTTATTGCGATAATATCTTAGTATTGGTACCAAAATGTGTCAGTAAGTGACCTTGACCTTGATATTTGACCAACTTTTTTAAACCTTTCCATTGGTACTAATATATTATATCTTATAAAATTGACTTTGTTATTTGATATACTTTCTAAAAACTTTCACATTGACATGGCCATCATGGTAATTTGTCATTATCGGGGGCATTTGTCTTTCACAGACACATTTTGTAGATAAAGTAGGTGCCTATATGTTCTGCTGTGAATCATTTGGATGGACATACACGCATACATACCTTTATAGAAAGCAGGCTAATTTCAAACAAGTCCTTTTCCAAAATCTTCAAAGATGAAATATGATCACTAATATTGCGGTGATTTGTATTTACTTTAAAAATCTATATTTTATCAGGTTCACTTCTCCAAATAGGGAACCTCAAGTGAGAGTCTGAAATCTGAAATATATTTATATCGAGCTCGAATTCCTTTGTACGAAACTACAACACTCTGTCGATATTTGTAAAACATTTCAAGCAATTTTCTTTTAAATGACGTCATGCGAGACTCAATTGTCGAGTATATTTTTATATATACATCATTGGGCAATTACAAATTCACAATGCAATATTGGATCAATTTGAAGTAAAGGTAAATTTGATCCGTTTTTGTCTGAAACTCCTTCCTCAACTTGATAACACTGAATACCTAGCCTCTGCTATATTAATTTTAAACGTTTATTTTGGTCTTTGATGATAACTACGCTGATGACTATAGCAAGCAATATAAAAAGGGAAATTTTTCATATGTAAACTCACCTCTGTTGGCGCGTGTTCGAATCTCGGCCGCGGCGTTATGTGAGCAAGTTTACCAGTTTACTTGCGGAAGGTCGGTGGTCTCTTCCCAGGTACATTGTATCTGGGTTCTCTCCTCCACCAACAAAAACTGGACGCCACCAGATAACTGAAAAATTGTTGAGTGTGGCGGAAAGCAATAAATAATCAGTCAATCAATCAATCATATGTAAAAGTTTTCTTGTCACAACTTTTTCTACAAATTGATATCTTAAATGAGAAAAAATCATTAAAAAAAAAGATGCTGAAATTAATGTTGCATTTATCACAATGTATTTCCATTACGTCCAATGCTGTCTGACGTGTCTCATATCAATTATTAGGCTGTTCGTAACACACTAATTTTACTACGGATTGCTCCGTTTACATGATAGGCATGTACGGTTCACAGCGGGTGTGACCGGTGGACAGAGGATACTTACTCCTCTTAGGCACCTGACCCCACCTTTGATATGACCAGAGGTCGTATTTGCTCATTTCTCTGATTTGATTTTCTATGGGATTTACGAGATTGAATACTGTTAGTTATCTTAGCCTTTTCATGTAACATGACCATTACTTCCTCTCTGTTGCTACGAATCCTATTTTCCAGTATGATTGATTTTCAGGTAATAAACAACAATGTTGTCACATGTTTACTTTTGAAGTGTGATAGAAAATGACCTTGATAAATATATAGCGACATGAAGAAAGAAATTCGTGTGAATTTCGTCTTAAAATTCCTATGCATCTTAATAAATTCTACAAAATGTATGTTTCCATATTCTTAATCTCAAAAATATCTAACTACTTTGAGAGAATATCATTTTTCTATCAGTGACTTATTTTTGAAAGATGAAGAAAATTTCGTTAAGCTCTGTATTAAGGTACTACGCTACAGGTAACGCAAAATTTTCCTATCATTCAATGTTTTGATTACAGGACTATTTTATTATATCAATCTGGATCTATTTGCAAAACTAAAAAAAAATATACATCTGACCAGTAGAATATTTCTATAAAGGTGACAAATCCACTCTTGGACCCCCTCATCAAAAGCCATTGCCAAATATTTCATCAAAGTATACGTTTTATAAAGAAAATTATGAAGAAATTGTAGATGTATGAAAGTTTATCAGCAAGAGGTAAATGAAAATGAAAATTTAAGTCACAAATTAATTTTTGTAATTATGTAATCACACTTGCGGATGTGTACGAAGGTCAAATTTACAAGCTACTTGTCGTACTTAGTACTGTATAAAAAAGAATTTATAATTCAATTTTAAAGAAAAACTAAAAAATGACAGTTCAAGTTTTTTCAAGAGATTCGAAAAGAATATTACAATAAATTAACCTAGGGATTTTATTTTAACAGACATTTTAATACCCCCCCCCCTTTTTTTTTCGGTCGATGAGAAGTGATAAGCAGAGTGTTAATTTCTATGCCAATGTTTTGTTATCGATATCAATCATTATTTTATTTTTCAAATTTAATTGAAGCCAGTATTTATTAATTTATTTAAACCCACCCACCCCCTCACCTCTATAAATTCTTTTAAAATCAACATGTGAAGTGAACTACAACACACACAAACCTTTGTATCCATATTTCGCGTTCAATAACTAGTTCTACACGCAGCATATAAACTCACTAAATTCACTTTGGCTGTATATACTGGAGAATTTTATATGAATGTACAAAACCATGACATACATGTAATTCATTTATAAGTTTCTTAAATGATACACGCAAGTCCATATCGTGTTTCTTTCACCGTGTATGTTAGGTGACGCGGAAATATACTTATATTTAGGTAGGCGGACTCGTGTGTTTATTCTATTTGACCACAGTGTCTCGCGGATAGGTTGCCTAATTCAACCATTCTCACCCCCTCGCTCCAATCTCTACCTGTCATGTCCGATTCCCACCTCCACTTTACTTCTACAATATGGGCTACTCATCAGTAACATCTACAGCACCAGTACGGTCAGTTTCGATATCGAACGATAATAGTGCATAATTATGGTCCTGCATTTCCAAACCCCTCCCTTTTTTCAAATGTAACCGTCGCTTGGATTTTACAAACGTCCCATCAATTAATATCTACACTCCATATTAATGCGGTCTGTATAGCCTAGTACCGAGGTCTTCCGCCTACACTCGGAAGGCCTCGGGTACTAACCCTTCGTATTATTTGTTGCTATAAACGCTTGATGCAAGCACTTTAAAAATACGCTGGGTAAACGTTTAAATCACGCGACGTGCTTTTGAAATGAACGATTTGCCGATAAAATTGAGAACTACAATAAGGGAGAGACTAATTGAAAGACCCATGGAATTCGCTCTGATTTGTTTCATACCATAGCATGAAATATGTCAGACAGCATTCAACCTAATGACAACTTGTAGTTACACATTTTATCATCAATTTGCTGAATTCTAAGTTTAAACGAGACTGTTGGAATCCCTGTGATGTCAACAAATTTTTCAGTAACCTGTCTCTTGACCATAAGTATAAAATGCTCTTGAGTATCGAATAAGTTGAGAGGCATAAACATTATCTTTAGGTGATAATGGAATATTGCGACATTAATATGGCAAATTGACGATAGAGAAACTAACGGCATCCCGTTTCTCTCCACGATAAGTTGTTAGTTTGCCATTAATATCTATTTTCAATTAAAAAAAATGATTGATTGTATATTGTTTAACGTCCCGCTCGAGAATTTTTCACTTATATGGAGACTTTACCACTGCCGGTGAAGGGCTGCAAAGTTAAGCCTATGCTCGGCACTTATGGCCTTTAAGCCGGGACGAATCTTTATCGTGTCACACCTGCTGTGATACGGGACCTTAGTTTTCGCGGTCTCATCCGAAGGACCGCCCCAATTACTCGTCTCTTACGACAAGCAAGGGGTACTGATGACTCATTCTATCCCGGATCCTCACGGGCTTTCAAAAATATAAAATATCCAAATACGAAGCAGATATGAAAGACTTTCAATAAAATATCCAAATATGAATCACATCAATAGTTTGTGATTTTTTTTATTTCAAGTTCACAGGGATATATCGAATCTAAATAAACATGAAAATGAGCGTTGTTAATAGATAAAACGTCGTCGATGTATCTACATGCCCAGTAGAAAGTCACAAAATTGTTTGTTTGTTTTACGTCCCGTGGAGAATTTTTCACTCATATTGAGACGTCACCAGCTGTTGGTGAAGTACCACAAATTTAGACCTATGCTTAGCGCTCAGGGCCGTAGCAGTGAAGGTTCTAACGTGTCAACGCCTACCGTCACAAGGGACCTCCGTTTTTAAAAGACCCGCGACGCTCACTTCTAAATGCCGAGCGTTTGGCGAAGGAGCAATAACTACCTATTTTTCGTCTTTGACGCGGCCATGGCACGAGCGGGGCTCGAACTCACGACCTCCCGGTTACGAAGCGAACGCTCTAACCACTGAGCTACCGCGACCGGTCACATCTGCCTCATAAGAATAGAGAGAGCAAGTCTCCAAATGAAGAGGCAAAATTAGTGCCCTTAGAAATTCCAACAGACTGTGTTGGATGATCTAACAATCAAAGACTATGTAGGTAGTGTCAATACAGAATTTTCATGTAGAAAAGAATTAATGTAACTGGGGCAACACGATGCAAATATGAAGTACCTTTTTTTTGTACATTGACTTCTCCGATCGTACAAATTACACCACATATTTACTGTTTACAGACTAACATAACCCAAATCAAAATATCTATATACTTAAAAGATCGTTTTCTTTAAAGGAGACAGACACAGCATTTAAATGAAATCATCTAAACATTCTTTCATTTAATCATCTAAACATTCTTTTAATAATGTGACATCATGTTATGTGGCACATTTCAAAATAGAATGACGACAACGTGTTTCCTATTGCTTAGTGCAGAGAGTGTTAATGTCCTCTTAATTAAATAGCGGAAATGATACCCTTTGATTGGTCTTATCTGACCGTCATATCGACATATATCATTAACTCGAAAGAGAATAGGACTGATTCATGCTGGCGATTATTTCAATTTAAATGTCATTCATGGTCTGTTTGGTGTAACAAATGAAAGGAAATTCATATTTTACAATTTTTAAAGAAATCACGCATCAATGACCTTTTTGAAAATTCGATTTATGATTCATGTATATGTAATTGGGTTAAGAATTCGAAAAGCAAGAATAGCATGACCTATTGTAAGTCCTTAAAGGTCAATATAAAAACACTATCTGGCGGCCATATTGAAGATCTCTACTATTGCGTGAATCATCATTGATTTTAGATGATCACGTCATTTCATAAACGGCCAGCGTCTCTTATCAGCCTGATCGCGATATTTCATAAAGGGAATGTTTCTCATCAGTATGATTTTCTAATTAATGCTTACAACACACCACTATTTTGCAAGTAAAAAATTTCATTTCAGACTAAAGATGTAATTCTTAAAATATATCCGTAAGAGAACACAACAGAGGTCAAACTACGTGTAGAATTATGTTTTTAAATAAAACTTGCTAAACATATTTAGTTAATTGATAAGTTGAAACAATACGCCAGCAGAAACAGGGATGTCCAGCATTGGCCAATAGGGAAAAAAAGAGTGAAAAATGCCGTTCAAACCCTCATTTGTCCCGGAGTTTGTGTTAAAGGCATGAACAAAGTGAAGAGGAAAAACAGAAGTCAATGTCGCAGATTCCACAGAAAATACCAAATCAAGAACAAGCCAAAGACGGACCGCTTGAAATATCTGAGGTAGAATATCAACGAAAAGTTGTCAAAAAGTATGTTTGGTCGTCCCCATCATCATTTCGAATTTGTTCGCTACATATATGTAATGTTTTTAAAGGTATTTGGGTAAATAAAATCTTGTATATAACAATTATTTTCAACACTTACTGAGTTAAACACAAGGTCATTCCATTACCTCAAGATATTCATTGAATGTAGAATTATTCCATAATAAATTTCTATCGATAAAATTATTAAATCATCTTTGTCTCGACAGGCCGTTGGCCATTGGTTGTCCTATAATTTTGATCATAATTTTTTACATCTTTTGAAATTAAAAAAAAAATCCCTGAGGAAAAAAACGTGACTCAAAAATAATAGTTGATGCAAACATAAAATTATCTTCAAAATGCTTTAATTGTAGATACCGTGGTTTCACGAATTTATTAGTTCCAATTTCCATGAAATTCATGCAAATTTTATATGGGAATCATGTCAGCCACTTTTCCTTGTAAAAGCGTTTCTTCGGGATAGAACTTTCACCCAAACGGACTGCGTTCCATCGAGTGTCTGAAAGAATTACGCATACATTAATTAGGTATTGTATAACTTTATTATGGCAAGCCGAGGACAGGAACTCTAATAGCGAACATTTACAGTACATGCTTTTACATGAGAAGAAAAAAATCTTTTGCTGTGGCCTTCAATTCAAAATCTAGATATATCGAGGACATTCTAAATATTAACAATGATCATTTTTATTAATATCTCGAATCGATAAATCCCAGTGAACTTGAAATAATATACACCACAGAGTCTTCCACATCTGCTTGGTACTTAGATATTTTACTGAAAATAGACGCTGCCGGCAAAATAACAACTCAACTTTATGACAAACGGGAAGGTTTCAATTTCTTATTTATGTGGCAATATTCCATCATCCCTTGCATATGGTGTTTATATCTCCCAATTCATTCGATACGCAAGCTTGTTCTGTATATGACCAGTTTTCAAATCGAGGCCGGCTATTGACAAAGAAGTTGATGTTACAGGGATTTGCACAGTATCGTCTAAAGTAAGAATTTTGCAAATTTTATGGTCGTTTACGATCTAGTTTGCCAGTACTACTTTCCATTGGGTCAAATTATGTCTGACTGTTTCATACCAATTGTTAGGTCGTTCTTGGTGCACTGATTCTGACTTCGGAATGTTCCTTTTATCTGATCGGAATGCCGGGCTCACAGCGGATGTGACTGGTCGACAGGGGATGCTTACTCCTCCTAGACACCAAATCCCATCTCTGGCATGACCAGGGATCCGTGTTTGCCCAACTCTTTCATTTGTATTTTCTATAGGAATTACGAGATTGAATACTGTTAGTTATCTTAGACTTTTCATGGTCGTAACAACAATCTTATATGCCAGTACAACCTTCCATTAGTTCAAATGCTGTCTGATGTATTTCATACCAATTGTTAGGCCGTTCTTGGAACACTGATTCTGACTGCGGATTACTCCGTTTACCTGATCAAGATATACGGCTCGCTGTTGGTATGATTGGTCGATAAAGTGATCACTCCTTCTAGGTACCTGCTCCCACCTCTGGTATCTCTAGTAGTCCCTGCATTCTCATCTCTTTGATGTATGTTTTCTATAGGAATTACGAGATTGGGTGCTGTTCGTTATCTTAGCTTTTTTCATGGCATTAATATAAAGTCCAGTGCTAGACCAGATGACAAGCATTTAGGTATATTGCATATCAAAATAAAGCACTCTGCACATCATTGACAATGAGTTATTTGGCAGGAAGCTTATTTGGTTACCCTCGGTGTATTCCCAATGATTTCCAATGTTATGATTAGTTATGAATTTTTTTTTTATTGACCATCCGCGAATATATGCAAGTTTCATCAAGAGCAAAGACAATGAAGCAAAGCCCAACAAGTTGTGATCAATTCGACACATTCCGTAGGTGATCATTAACTAACCTAATTTCTTTATTCGTTAAAAACCAAGTTCTCCTTCGAAGAGTCACTGATGTCTTCCTAGGTAGTATGTAAATTGTTGATTAATTGTGGTATCGCATAACAACCTTTTAACCTCTAGACATTTGCAAGTGTCCTGATATAAATATATTTTTTTCCGTTTTTGATTTGTTTTGTTAGCTGCTACATTGAAAGTAATTCTGTTAACAAATCGAAAGCAAGATGAAATCGGAGGATGGATGGTTAAATAGTTAAATTACAGCACAATATGTCTATATTAATTTCAGTAAATGTGGTACATGAATATAAAGTATGCATCAAGAATGCTCTATTCTGATTCATATCATTGTTCTTATATTGCTTTAAGCAGATATATTTTATAGTTGTATATGTCAAATGAAACATATACAGTAAGCTTTTTCAGTGATGAAAAAACTACAACTTTTTGCCATTTTATTGAGGGAAAAGTTCTACAATATCAAGTGTTTTATATTTTTATTTTTCACGGTATATACATGTCAATCTAATTAAAATTATTTAGTTATGTTAGATCCGCTCGCATTCTCGCATACATAAGTATATATGCGAGAATGAGAGCGGATCTAATATAACATCTAATTTTAATTAGATTATATACATGTAATCTTCTTCATATAAGTTCTTTTAAATAGTATATTACAAATAATTTATTCTCTAAATCTGCTACATGTCTCTCTATTTCATTTGATAATTTACTGGTATAATCTTTATTGAATTCCTTCCAATGGGAGTACTACATAATGTTGTTTGATAGATATTTGATATTCAAATTTTATACTCTTTCATTTCTTTTCATTCATGATATCGTATCCAGGGCAACAAGTGAAACAGACATTTTGGGGGACATTTAAAACTGTGAATTTAACAAATATACTGGTGTACATTTTAAAAAGTGAATCAAAAGGCCAAGATAACTAACAATATTCAATCTGGTAGTTCCCATAAAAATACCACTCCGAAAGATGGGCAAAACCGGTCCCTAGTCATACCAGAGGTGGGATCATGTGCCTAGGAGGAGTAAGCATCCCCTGTCGGCTGTTCCCAACCGTCGTGAGCCCTACATTCCGATCAGGTAAATGTGTGCCAAAAACGGCCCAACAATTGGTATGAAACACATCAGACAGTATTTGACCTAATGGAAAGTTGTACTGGCAAACTAAATTGTTATAACGAGCATAAAATTTGCGAAATGTTGACGAGACTGTACAAACCCTGTAACATCAACTTCTTTGTCAATAGCCTGAATCGATTTAAAAACTGATCATATGCAGAACACGTTCTTGCGTATCGAATCAGTTGGGAGATATAAACACCATATGTTGTTGGTATTATCCACAAACATACGGGTGAACATTTAAAAATATGTATGTAATAAACATACTAGAGAATATCAAAAATGTGAATGTAACAAACCTACTGGTGGACATTTAAAAATGTCAATGTACCAAACGTATTGAAGGGTATTAAAAACTGTGAAGGTAACAAACATACTGGTAGATATTTAAAAATGTAAATTAATAAACATACTGTTGGATATTTAGATTGATTGATTATTTATTTATTGCTTTCCGCCACACTCAACAATTTTTTCAGTTATCTGGTGGCGTCCAGTTTTTGTTGGTGGAGGAGAGAACCCAGATACAATTACCTGGGAAGAGACCACCGACCTTCCGCAAGTAAACTGGCAAACTTGCTCACATAACCGATTACATGCCGAGATTCGAACACGCGCCGACAGAGGTGAGAGGCTTTGTGATTTTGAGCCCGATGCTCTAACCACTCGGCCACGGAGGCCCCTAGGATATTCAGAAATGCGAAAGTAACAAACTTACTGGTGGATATTAAAAAATGTGGATGTAACAAATATTGGCGAACATTTAAAAAATGTGAAAGTAACAAATATTGGTGAACATTTAAAAAATGTGAAAGTAACAAATATTGGTGAACATTTAAAAAATGTGAAAGTAACAAATATTGGTGAACATTTAAAAAATGTGAAAGTAACAAATATTGGTGAACATTTAAAAAATGTGAAAGTAACAAATATTGGTGAACATTTAAAAAATGTGAAAGTAACAAACTTTCGTCAACCTCATTAATCCAGTAAAAATACAACACAATTAAAACAGAACAAACACAGATCCCTGGAAACACATAAAATAGGATTGCGTGCCTTTGAGGAGTAACCATCCCTTGTCGACAGGTCAAATCCGCCGTGAGGTTTATATTTTGGACTATTAAATGGAGTATTTCGTAGTTGAAATTGGTATCTAAAGAACAGTCTGGAACATGTCGACATCTGAATTATTAATAGATAAAACGTCAATATATTTCATTCTGAATATGAAGTACTCAGCAATTTATCGTCTCCTGTAGAAGCTTTTGAACACATTCTGCCTCATAGGTCTGATAATAAAAGAGCACAATTAGTACCTATTTAAATTCCAACAGCTAATATTTTAGTAATGAGTAAAGTCAGGTGCTTGGTAGAGAAAAAATACTGGATACAGTAATGTATCTATGTTTGTAAGGGTTTTTGTGAAGTTTCCGAATCCTTTATAGGTACGGTAACTCATATTCATTTGTCCCATTGATTGGAATATTAAGGAAAGTCCATCCTTTTAAAAGAAATTGTCAATCCGTCAGTTTTCATCATATAAATGGTAAGTAGCGGTCATATGCTAACTAATAATCCAATATCGTCTTACGCATTTCATACCCATTGTTAGGCCGGTTTTGGCACACTGATTTTGACGACGTATCACTCCGTTTACCTGATCAAGATATAGGATTCACGGCGGGTGTGGCCAATCGACAGGGGACGCTTACTTCTCTTAGGCGCCTGATCCCACCTGTATGTCGAGAGGTCCGCGTTTGCACGTTTCTCTGATTTATATTGACTATAGGAATTATGACGTTGATCACTGTTCGTTGTCTTAGCTTTTTCATTATAGTTTTTCTACTCAGTAAAATTTATATATCTATGGCATAGACGTAGTGTTTCACACGATCCAGCCTTTCTGTGTTTTATTTACTACCCAGCAGTTTGTCTATTGTTTTACGCTACATAAACAGTCCTGAAACATCCAGTTACAGAGTTCTTCAGTGTTAATTTCATACATGTAATTTTAATTCGTATCAAAATGATACTGATAGAAAAATAGTATTCTGGGTATGGTGTCATAAAGTTAGACTTTGTCTGTTGTGGCGTGTAAATGCATAACAATGCAATGTAAAACTTTGGTGTATGTGTAATATTTCCCAAAGAAAAAATATAGCGTGCATTTATGTCTAAAACATATGGCATGTATAATATATTATCTGCCAAATAAGATAACATTGTGTGTATTGATGTCTTAAAATAGAGGACATGTGTGATATATCATTTGAAAATAGATAGAATTGTGTGTGTATTTATGTGTAATGTAACGTGCGTATAAGTAATACTGTATTATATATTATGTATGTGTATCAAAACAGGTCCCCTTCCAGTGGTTCGGCAGTTGTCCTGATACAGAAAGGATATTCAGTGTGTGTAGTGGGACGTGAATGCGTGTAGCGCATGAACAGCCAGACGAGTGGAGGGAACACCGGGGGAGCCCACTATGGACACTAATGGTATTCTAAAATATGCTATTATCCTTTAATTATTAATTTAAATGATGAACGAAATAAACTTTTGGTATCATTATTGTGACCTTTTTTAAATGATTTAATCTGCTATAAGGCTCACACAGGTGCACCCAACTCTGTGACAAACAGTGTTCCTTGTTCCTAGCAGAATCATAAGCAAATATCAAAATACTAACGTAAAACAAAGAGGCGCTTTTCCATCAACGAGCACGCCATTTCGGAATTTTCACCGACAAAAGTTCTGTAACATTAATGAATGGGGAACTCTTATTTCAAATCTATCTTGTAACTTTGTTATTAGACGGAACAATTTACTAAGGTTTAATGTGCAATGAATACAAATTTCAACGCATAAGTTACACTCAAACCTACCACTAAGTTGCAGCCGAATGTCAGAAATTTAACCTCGTACACCGAACCCGCTCTCAAGTTTGTTGACTAGGAGCGACTTGAATTGTTTTTATTGAATAAATTCAATGCATGTCACAAGAAACATTTTCGTATAAAACATTCAAGTAGAAAATATATAATACTCGATATTGTAGGGTAATATTTATTTTTCAAAAAAATTCTCTATATAAATATCATTATTATTACAGATCTATAATTCAAATTTTATTATATCCCTTTGACAATGTTCAATAGATACAAAAATCACAACAAAGATGTTGACATACATATAGACAGATAAGGTAATGTGAGCCAGAATTTAATAGGGTCTGCCTCCTTACAATATATTATTCCTGTGCACATTTTGAAACTGCAAGGTTGAACCTCGGGGTTATCGCGCCACATTAAAAATGTTGATGGACAAAGGAAGGGACAGTGTGACTACTATAGGGCTCTCTCATTTCATGTGGGTCCCTACTAAACAATAAATTCTTTCGTATTCAAATTTTGTAAGTTTCGTATCATGTATTGTAGCTAAAGATACTTTTGCTATTTTCACTAATTTTCCCTTGTGATGCCTCTTAAAACTGATCGTTAATTTTGATTGGTTAGTAGTATTTTGTTTAACGTCCCACTAAAGAATTTTTCATGGAGATGTAACCATTGTCGTTGAAGGACTGTAAATTTCGACGCTTACGGCCTTTGATCAAGGAGGATCTTTATCGTGCCACACCTGCTGTGACAAGGGGCCCTATAGAGGCCCTATCAGAAGGACCACGACATTTTGTCGTCTCTTATGACAAGCAAGGGGTACTAAACATCTATTCTAGCCCGGATCCCCACGGAAACGTCAATTTAGTGTCCTGTGACTAGTCAACATTTTTAAACTCCAATTAGTCGATTTATAGTTATTGGTCAGTTTTCTGATATAAACTCAGCCAATTAATCATTATGTAAGATTAAGTAATATGCAATTTTATGTTTTTAGTCATTTGTTCGTTTTCAAAAATGACAAATTCACTCGACAGTATCAAGCTACAAACTACCAGGATTGTTTTTATTACAATCTTAAATGTTTTGGCAAAACTGCGGATATAAATGATGATGACAAATCATGCAAAACATTTAATTACAGGTATATGATTTTTCTATGCAAATACACCATCTAATTAAAGGCAACTTTAACATGAAGAAGGTGTTCTTCTCACCTTTTACATACCCGCAAGCTACCTATATAATAGATGTAGACATGCAGGGTTACAGAGAATGATTCAAAACAAATCTATGAGAGAAGACACGTACACTGCAAGAGTGTACTTAAATTGAAGTGTGATTTTTAAGAATCCCTTCTTTTAAAAGAGATACTGAAGTAAGAAGATGAATGACCACATATGAAATTAAAGCCAAGTGCGTATAAAATGTTTATTTTCATTTTTGTCAGATAAAAGACCCTATATAATTCTTCCACATTTGATTCTTACATAGATATTTCATTTAACAAGATACTAATGGCAAACTAACACTTTCAGGACAAACGCTTCTCCATCATCAACTTCCCATATTTCCATTATAACCTGCATATGGTGTTTATATTATGTCACTCAACAGGTTCCATACGCAAGAGCATGTTCTTCGTATGATCAGTTGTTTTTTTTTAATCGAGTCAGCTACTGAATTTAACAGCAGTCTGAAGTAAATTTCACGATCTTTATAACGATATAGATTGCCAATACAACCTGCCATTGGATCAAATGCTGTTTTATACCAATAAAGGTTGCTTCGTTTACTTGATCAACATATGTGGCTCAGGATGGGTGTCAACCCCTTGACAGGGGATGCTTACTCTACATAGGCACCTGATCCCACTTCTGGTATATCCAGAAGTCCGTGTTTGTCCAACTCAATTTTGTATTCCTTATAGGAGTTATGAGATTGATCACTGTTCGTTATCTTCACTTTTTCATAGTAGGACTTCATATTTAGCAATATATACAGGTGTTCTGGGTCTGACGGTCAATACGTGGTAAGCATCCCTGTTAACCGGTGACATCGAGTGTAGAAAACTATTTATTTTATTATTAGTCCCCAAGCAGATAATCCTCTCGAAAACTTCAAACTAAACAGAAAATTCAGTAACAGCTTAATGACTTGTGTGTGTCGGATTGCATCAATGTGTTAAGGCTATATGTGTCATTTAGCATCCTTTAAAAGGTTTATGTCCATCAATATGCCACCCAGGGATATATTTGGTCACATCTAAATAGGTGACGTCAATCTGCTATCACCCGTGGAGTGTGTTCTCAAAATACAATACTCACGGATGTTTTGTTAAGAATGTAAACGTGAGATAACTAACAGTATTCAATCTAGTATTTCCTATAACAAGTACAAATCAGAGAGATGGGCAAACACGGACCCTTGGATATACCAGACGTGGGATCAGGTGCCTAGGAGGAGTGAGCATCTCCTTTCGACAGGTCACACCCGCCGTGAGCCCTACTTCCCGAAAATGTTAACGGAGTAATTCGTAGTCAAAATCACTGTGACGGTCTAACAATTTGTATGAAACACGTCAGATAGTATTGAACCTAGTGGAAAGTTGTATTGCCAAACTGGATCGTTATAACGATCATAAAAATTACGAAATACTGACTTTAGACAAGATTGTACAAACCCCTGTAACATCAAGTTGTTTGTCAGTAGCCTGCCTCGATTTGAAAACTGGTCATATACAGAACAAACTCTTGCATATCGAATCAGTTGAGAGATATAAACACCATATGCAGGTGGTAATGGAATATTGCTACATAGATAAGAGAAGCTGACGATGGAGAAATTAAAATCATCCAGTTTGTTATAAAGTTGAGGTGTTAGTTTGCCACCAGCATCTATTTTCAGTGAAATATCTAAATATGAAGCAGATGTGGAAGACTCCGTGGTGTCCTTTACATCACGTTCACTAGGATATATCGAATCGACATATGAATGAAAATGATCATTGTTGATAGATAAAACGTCGTCGATATAACTAAATATCGAAATGAGGGCCACAGCAAGAGATTTTTTCTTCTCATGTAGAAGCTTTTGAATGATTTCTGCTTCATAGGAAAATAAAAACAGGTCAGCTAGCAAAGGAGCACAATTTGTGGCCATGGAATTTCCAACAGACTGTTTGAAGACCCGATCACCAAAGTCTTTGCTGGTTCAACATTTATATATGCCCATATATAAGAGCTCATATTACATTCCAAAGAGGCTTGATTTATATGGAAAGTTATTAACAAAGCTGATGAGTGTCTTTTGATTGGATATAAAGACAAGCGATGCTTAAACAGATTAAGGAAATTTTGGTGTGGTCTTAGACGAAAGTCGACTGATTTTCGAGAGCAAAACCTGGAAACATTTTGGTCAGTTGACCCGGTCTTACGTTAAATTTGATATACATGTTTTTTATTATTATTATTTTATATAATATAAGCCATAGAATAGTGGTTGTTGACAGGATTGTTTTAATATTAACTGAGGACAAACTGTTTCATAACAAATTGATTCTGGTATGTTGCAGAAGCCATTACTAAAAAGTGGAAATTAAATTCAAGTACCAAACATACATAATGCATGTTCATTTATTTCTGTTGTATAATTTTAACCATGCACGATATCCGAGTTTACAATACTTGAAACGATACATCAGACCCCATCTTATGAGATCCTGCGCTTAATGAACAAAGTCTATCACATTAAGGAATAACATCAATCACTCCTAGTCTGGTAAAACACCGGTAATTTCTTGTCATTGGAGGTCTCTCTCTATAGGTGAACAAAAATGTCATCCTTATACTATATTTAGTCCGATTTGTCTTAAAATATTCTATAGAGAAGATTGTGTGGTAATTCGGTTCAATGCAGTTGTTGTAAAATATAAATGCTGGATTATAACACACTCGTAAAAACATTTTCTTGTCAGAAATGCATATTTCTGTAACAATAAATTCGTTTAAAACATGCACTGCATAGCCTCTGACATCCGTTCAATGACCTCCAGACAATATGTACAGCATGACCAGCACCGCAACACCGTGTTCTCCCTCAAGGATCAGTAGAAAATTAAATGCCGGTCATTCGTGTACATTCTTACTGCCACAAAGCGTCTATTAACCCCATGTGCAGTCATCATTGACATGTCGGAATTTTACGACAATCGGAAATAGGCACCCTCTTTATAACATGTACATAATCGCCCTAGTGTGCAGGATGTCCTCCTTGTTCAAATTTATTATTATTATTCAATAAAAGAGATGTGCCAATATCATTTAAAGCACTTGCACGGTCGTAAAATAACGTAAAATGAGTCTTTCGTTGCTCCGCCCATACCGATTTGAAAAAAAAATGTAGAAATACTAATTATTCATAGCAAAGGAAATCTTATTTCAATGAATGCATGGAAACATTGTTGTCGTAGTACTCTCTGTTTCTATTGATTGATTGATTATATATTGTTTAACGTCCCGCTCAAGAATTTTTCACTCATATGGAGACGTCACCATTGCCGGTGAAGGCTGAAAAATTTAGACCTATGCTCGGCGCTTATGGCCTTTGAGCAGGGAGTAAATCTTTAACGTGCCACACCCGCTGATTTTGAGCCCGATGCTCTAACCACTCGGCCACGGAGGCCCCATATATATATATATGTGTGTGTGTGTGTGTGTGTGTGTGTGTGTGTGTGTGTGACTAGTAGAAAAAGGTCGTGCATTCCTTTACTCTAAATAATTATTAATGTTTGTGTAGACAAGTGTTTCATAACATGATTTGTCTTTCACACCATCACCACTAGAATCGTGGAAACATAATGCAAAATAGTCCGAAAACATAATAAGCAAATCATTTAATATATCAGTAATACTGTACATGAAAAATGTCATATATGAATACGACGGCTGTTCGGTATGTAATGTGTATTGTACCACAGCGCGATAACGCTTTGCACGAGTTCATGGATGATATTCACTACCGGTTTTAAACTTATAGTCATTTCAATAGAGCCAGTCCTTGACCTTTGTTGTGAAAATGATTAAGAAACGAGTTGAGAATATCGACGAAATTAGAGCTTATATAAAAGTTCGCACAAAACTAAGTTATTCGGTGCATTTTGAAGCGTATTTTGAATGTGCGAAAAATTTCTGTCAGATGGATACCACATATATTGATAGATGACCAAAATCAGGTACAAGTACAAACCGCTAAGCAGTGGCTCAAAATGTTTTCCAAATTCAATCAAAGACAATTTACAAACATTGTTACTGGTGACGAAACATGGGTTTACTATTTCGAACCAGTAAGAAAACTTGGAAACAAAATATATTTAACTAAACACGATAGATGGCCTGTAGTTGCCAAAAGAACAATAAGCACAAAGAAGGTTCTTTATTGCATATTCTTCTCATGTGAATATATATATAGCCATATAAATTTCGGTACCGAAGGGCAAAAGTGTTACAGGTCGGTATAACCAGTCAATGAGACGAATGAATATGAGTTACTGTACCTATATTAGATTCACAAAAACCGTTACAAACAAAGATACATTGCTGGATCCAGTAAATGTTCTACGAATCCCTGTCTTTCGTCATCACGAAAATGTTAACTGCTGTGAAGGAGAAGCTTCAAATGTATTGTGCCACAACATATGCCAAAAGTGACGTGAATCAAATGTGGATTCTAAAACATTCTAAAGAAAATATTTGTAATTTGAAATCGCACAACTTTTTTTCAACTCAACATCAAAACGCATGATTTTTCAACACTTTACACAACCATTCCTTACAATGAATTAAAGATTATTCTTTTGATATCATAGACGGAAACGGAAAAGGAAATGTTCATATCTTGTGATCAGTCATTCAAAGAATTACTTTGATAAACACCATTCTGATTCTACGCACAAGAAGTTGATATTAAAAAGACGCTAGAGTGCCTCATTGATAATACATTCGTAGTATTAGGTGATCAGGTCTTCCAACAGTCTGTTGGAATTCCCATGGACACTAATTGTGTTCCTTTGTAAGCTGACCGGTTTAATATTCTTTTGCGGCAAAATTTATTTACAAAATGTCTCTATGAAACGAACAAACTCTCTTGCTGCCACTTTCAATTCGACATTTCAATATATCGACGGCATTCATATGTCGATTCGACATATCCCAGAGAACTCCAAACGAAAGACACCACAGAGTCTTCCATATCTGTTCCGTACTGAGATATTTTATTGCACAAAGATGTTAACTGCAAAATAAAAACATTATGATAAACAGGATGATTTCAGCTTATCCATCGTCAACTTCCCATATTAATATAGCAATATTCCATTTACACCTGCATGTGGTGTTTATGTCTTTTAATTGATTTAATACGCAATAGCCTGTTCTGCATATAATTAGTTTTTAAATCGCGATACGCTATTACAAACAAGTTGTTGTATCAGGGGTATCAACAGTCTCGTTTAATCTTTACATTTCGCAAACTCTATGGTAGTTATGAAAACATGAGAAGTACAAGTTCAAATCTAAAGTTTATAAATCTACCATACATACAAAACATGTATCAATAGAAATAAAATATTTTTACTCTTCAAATTCTAATATGATATTGTTCAGAAGATATCAATGCGTCAATAGCTTGGTTTAAGACAAATATACTGCATCATGGCTAGCCACGATTACCAAGTTTGGTACAACAGGCGTGGTTTGTATTCATAACACATGGTACCATCATTTAGTGTTATGTTAGGCCGTTCTTGACACACTGATTCTGACTACGGATTGATCCGTTTACCTGATCGAGATATAGGGCTCACGGCGGGTGTGGCCGGTCGACAGGGGATGCTTACTCCTCCTAGGCACCTGACCCACCACTGGTATGACCATGTAACCGTGTTTGCCCATCTCTCGGATTTGTATTTTCTATAGGAATTACGAGATTTGATACTGTTAGTTATCATGACCTATACATGATTAAATTGTTACTGGATATTTCTATTTGTATTATAAAAATGATACTAGTACATATATACTTACAAAATGGTGTGTAAAATTGAACATGTAGGTATTATACATGTAGTAACAGCAAATGATATGGTAGGCACAGTGAACGTTTTGCCGCATTTAAAAGTAAGTGATATGGTACGTACAGTGAACGTTTTGCCACATTTAAAAATAAATGATATAGTACGTACAGTGAACGTTTTGCCACATTTAATAGTCAATGATATGGTACGTACAGTGAACGTTTTGCCACATTTAATAGTCAATGATATGGTACGTACAGTGAACGTTTTGCCACATTTAATAGTCAATGATATGGTACGTATAGTGAAGTTTTGCCACATTCAAAAGTAAATTATATGGTACCTACAGTAAACGTTTTGCCACATTTAAAAGTAAATGATTCTCCATTTTCACAGTTGGATGAAAATCTGGTCCTTGTTAATGTAAACATAGGTAGTGATTGCTCTTTCGCCAAACGCATTTAGAAGTGAGAATCACCGGTCTTTCGGATATGACCCGTGTCGCGGCAGGAGTTGGCAAGATAAAGAGCTCTCACTGCTAAGCGTTAAGTTGTGTTACATCACCTATAACTGGTAAAAAATTCTCGACGGGACGTAAAACAACTAACGACGCTGAGAAATTGAGCATTTCTTTAACGTTTGATGACCTAAACCACCTATAAAAAGATGTGTGTTTGCCCTCTCCCGACCCGGTGTTTTTAATGGTCCTATCCCTAACTATTTTATCATCACGGTGGTCAAAAAGAGATAAACCTTATCTTCCTCAAAATATAATGGATTCAGTTATAGAAGATAAGATTGTTTTCATGTTCTTATTGAAAAATCTATTCTCTGCTCTGGTTCGAGGTAAAGTTTTTTACAAATGCATGCAAATGAGTCAATAAGGACAAAGTCAGAATGTTGTTTCAGGTCTCCACGTGCGTCTTTCAAATTAAAATAGGATTCTGATTTGAACTTTATTGGTCAACTTTATTGGTCATTTATGAGAATTGTTCGGAAGAAAGCTCACAACTGAGGCAAAATACGACATCGTTCGATTTAGCGACTGCAATGAAGTCACGTATTGAGTAACCCTTGTAGATCAACGCCAGATTACACCACCACGCCTTTTCTACTCCTTGTACGTTCCCCATGAAAAACTAATTCGCAATAGACATTCTATTTTTGATCAGGGAAAACTTTATTTCATCCGTAAGTAAATTTGATTCCTTTAAATACCTAATAATGTCGGTGATAGGATAAGCTTCATGGTGACATGATGTGGAAGAGTCCATGCTTATTGAACTGCTACCTACTGTTCAACCCACAGCAGCAATGTCTTTCGACATTCAGAATTCTACTTTATCATTGTGAAACTCCGGATACATTAAAAAGTCAGTTATAAAGAAAACTTAATCCCTAGCTAGTCCTAATTGCGGAATAAGAAATAAATAGCTTTATGAAAAGCAATTCTAATCATAACAAAACGAACCTTATTTAAGTTTAGTTCAATTTCTTTGATAATTAAATATATTTGAAAAGTTGGGGGGGGGGGGGGGGGGGGGGGGGGCACAATCATGCTTGATTAGAGGCAGACCCGTGTCCCTGAAGCTGCCTTCGTCTACACCCTTCCACAATCATCAAGCATGTCGTCACTTAACTTATCCAGTATGTCATTATGTTGCTATCCTCTATGACATTAGCGGTCGCGGTTGCTCAGTGGTTAGAGTTCGCTTCGTAACCGGAAGGTCGTGAGTTCGAGCCCTGCTCGTGCCATGGCCGCGTCAAACCTAAGACGAAAAATAGGTAGTGATTACTCCTTCGCCAAACGCTTGGCATTCAGAAGTGAGAATCACGGGTCTTTCGGATATGTACTTAAAAACGGAGGTCCTGTGTCACGGTAGGCGTTTGCACGGTAAAGAACCCTCAATGCTACAGCCCTGAGCGCTAAGCATAGGTCTAAATTTGTGGTACTTCACCTACAGCTGGTGACGTCTCAATATGAGTGAAAAATTATCGACGGGACGTAAAACAAACAAACAATCAATCAATCTATGACATCACATGGTTGTCCAGTGTCGCATCACAATGAGATCACATGATTATCTAGAGTGACACCACATAATTATCTAAAGTGACATCACATGATTATCTAGAGTGACATCAAATGATTGCCAAATATTATACAGTATGTCATCTTGTGACTTTCTAGTATATTTGGTAAGATTCCAAAGTCTCAAAGTCTCTGATGTCTGTATATGCAGTATCAATTTTACTGTTTAATTCTCAACTTCCCTCCATTAAACGTGGGCGCGTGGTGGTACTAGTCAATTTAAAAGGGGATTACGAGGATTGCAATATCCCTTCTTGATATTGATTACTTTTCATAAAAGGAACATTTTTGGCCTACCCCCCCCCACCCCCCTCCTCTCTCCTTAAACATTTTCTGGATCCGCCACTGAGTGGTATCTAATTTATGTATTTCACACTCATGATACAATTATATGAAGACGAAATGTGGCAACTAGGCAAAACATGGCGTAAAAGCTTAACATATAGGACAAAATAGCATATCTAAATCTAGTTTGCAGTTTGCACCAGCAATTCTTTGATTAACTATATAGCAATTGTACTTTCAAGAATTTATTTAATATCCTTCTTTCATTTACAATTACAAATACATAATTACCAGTGATTGGTGCAACAATTTTATTCATATTTGATTTCGAACCATAGGGTTAGATTCGATGGTATTTAAAATATTTTGCAACTTTCAAGATTTTGCCAACAAACTTCTGGACAGTGTATTTCCGTGTGGATCCATGTTAGAATAGGACCCCGAGTACCCCTTGCTTGTCGTAAAAAGCGACTAAATGGAGCGGTCCTTCGGATGATGCCCCGTACCACAGCAGGTATAGCACGAAAAAGAGCCCTGCTTGCTCAGTGGCATTAAGCGCCGAACATAGGCCTAAATTGTGTAGCCCTTCACCGGTAATGGTGACGTACTTCTCCATATGATTGAACAATTGTCGAGCAGGACGTAACACAATGTTGTATAAACCTGTAACGGCGGGACTGCATGTTCTTGCATTGTCTTAAAGTGATGACTTCCGTTCAGTTTAAACTGTCACTGCTTCGTTCATCGTTAGCTATTGACCGACAAACAAAAAATGTACAGTCATTTATTCTGGCAGGAAAACCAAAGATTATTTCAATCAAGCTCTTTTGGCTTAATAATTCCTCACACCAAAAACATCAACACATGACGAAAAGTTAGACATTAACGCCCAGGGTCGTCTGTCTTCTAGGTGTAATTGACAAATCTTATCAAATCGCAGTATGTGTCGCGTAGATATTTCATACAACACTCGTCTCCTTTTGTTCCGCTTTAATAATCAATGGTCCATATACTCAGATGCTCACTTTCAAGAGGGTTAGATTTGGGTTTTTGTCTCTTGCCAAAAGTTGGACCTTATTCAAATTTGGAAAAAAGTCCTTGATCTTATAAATTTAATACCCGCTGTAATAGACGTTGAAACATCAATGAAAATTTCTAACACCTTGACTTCTGTAGAAAATACGTAATGTTTGTACTTGATACTTTGAAAAATAAAGTATTGAGCATGTTGCATGATTGTTTTAGCTATTGAGACAGAAAGCCGTGTGAAATTCATTCTCATATAATATCTTAAATTTGATTCAAACTGACAATAAATATCAGCGCTTTTAACAAGGCAAGGATCTTACAGAAATTTATTTTTGACTTAAGTCTTGTAGCCTGATATACTGAGTGGTGTTAACGATAGAGACATACGTATGTAGAGACTATTTTTACAGGGGGTTAATTCAAAATAAGAAAGACACAGCGTGTCATTGCCGTAGTACAATAATGCAACAGGTGGAGACAGATGTTTGAAAAATGTAATCACCAAATCTTCATTTGAGAGCCTTGCACTTTTTATTGCAATCATAAATTAGGTTAAGATGTGATAGAAAAGCGGTGTGCTAACAGAAATATCTGGTAATAAAATTAAATAACCTGTAAAGGACGATGACCAATTTGCAGGCTCGTGATTGCAAATTAAAATTCAATCATTAAATCGTACATTGCATCGATGCCATTAGTACAAATTATCAGCACAAATATGTACCTGGGTTTTGACAAAAAATGGTAACTGTTTGTGACTGTTCCATCGCTCTGTTATTTGAAATAAAAATCGCCTCTACCATGGTGACAATCCCTCTGGCAACGAAAATGTCAGCATAAATTTAGAAGGTGAGCAATGTTTTAAACAAGTGTTTGCGTTGCAATTAAAAGTTTGGTATTGTGCTATATAATTGCAACAGCACGGAAGTTTAATTCATTTCTTTTTCATGCAACGCCTTCTGCATCATACTTCACTGGTAACAAAGATATACAACAACGACAGAATCATCGACACACAAAACCAATCACGTGGTGCCTGATCGACTCCTGCAATGACACTGTCATATCCTGTTTACCGCAATCGATCCTAGAATTAATCTACACTGGATATGTTATATGACGATAGAATGTTGTAGTCAATTCGATACTGTTAAAGGTATATGCGCCGTATTAAACAGTAATTTGTTAAAAAAAAAAACAGACCAATATTTTGTCAGTATGATAAACACTCAAAAATAATACGATTCAATAACTTCCATAAATTACATACGGGTATCTAACCATGAAATATACTAAATGTAAGGAAAACTAAAGCATATGTATCACAGAATGATGTTTATGGTGAATGTGCGCAAACGCGCGAGAAAAATATTATTAGGAAGGGTTTCATTTACAGTATGTATAGTCGTACTCAATGGCGATTTCTTAAACAAGAAATTTAACTCCCTATTCCATCGCTCAAAGTGGTTCTATTTACCGTGTTTTCCGTCCGACTGACTTTTATCGCTGAATGTGCCTCGCCAACAGCCTGCAGGCTGTCCACGTTTTCACGTGGCCATTCGAAATCCCGCGTGCAACTCACATGATCATGAACATTTCGATAGACTGATTGATTATATATTGTTTACCGTCCCGCTCGAGAATTTTTCACTCATACGGAGACGTCTCCATTGCCGGTGAAGGGCTGCAAATTTAAGCCTATACTCGGCGCTTATGGTCTTTGAGCAGGGAGGGATCTTTTACGTGCCACACCTGCTGTGATACGGGGCCTTGGTTTTTGCGGTCTCATCTGAAGGACCGCCCCATATAGTCGCCTCTTACGACAAGCAAGGGGTCCTGAGGATCTTTACTGACTACCCGGATCCTCGCGGGGCGAATATTTCGAAATGGGGCATTCACTATCCGAATGCATGATTAATAGGAAAATAGCTTGATTACTTTTAGTTCGATTGAGTAAAATTGCATAATTTGCATCTTGCAACATCGTAAAATCGGTACTGCAACATCGCAAAATTGGTAATTCGACATTGTAAAATCGGTATTACAACAGCGCAAAATCGGTAATACGACATCGTAAAATCGGTATTTTACACACCATAAAAATTCATCAATTTTGAAAAAAGGGGGGGGTAAGTTTACTTGATATTGTATCAATGATGTTAATTCTATATATTTAAAATCATCGATCACAAGGCTACGTTCAAGATTGTAGAGGCCACGCCCTACTTATGAATGCTTATAGGTTGCTCAGTAGTGATTGGTACCTAGCCTAGCAGCTAATCAAGTTACAAGCGTGACGTCACTAGGTGCCTTCAGTAGTTTAACGCAGCCCAGATCTTCTAATCTGTGAAAAACGTAGAAGTGATATCAATACAGAAAAGTTTCAATTAATAAACGGGTAGATCTAGGAGTAAGATTTCATGTAAGTGTAACATTAAGTACGAATCTGCATGTCTGTTAGATATCGTGAGTGTATTGTTTGTATTATTGCCAGGGAAATGTACACTCCCAACTGGACAAGAAATTACTATCGCAATGGTTCGTAAACTACAATTTTCCCGGACTGATAGGATTGACAAAATGGATCTTAATTTCTTTGTATGTCTGTTCTGGAGCATTATCTAATGTCTACCTTACAATAGCCCCATGCACAGAAAAATTTAAATAGTCAAGAGGGAATTTTCATCACGATGTATTGTAGATGATTATATAGCCAACCAATATATATATATATATATATATATATATATATATATATATATTCTAGACAAATGAGATATCATACAGGATGGTCGCTATCGGAGTAGGACAAAGGTCCTCGCTGGTTATTTGTGTCGAGACTATATTGGAATAACTCGCTAATGCACACAGACACAGTGCACTGGCACGTGGGTGGTATCTGAAGCAGCATTTTGAGTTACTTTATACAATAAACTAACTTTGATATAGTTTCTAACAAAAGAAGAATATTAAAGAAATATGTGCTTGTCAAACTTAGTACCAAATTTAAACAATGTAATTTCCTAGTCCTGCTTAATTGAACCAAATCAATTTTATAATATTCTACTTTTTTTTAAACCACAGACGTATTTATAAAGCATATAAATTATTCATAACATAGTTAGGGTTAGATTACGATCTCGTTTGCTGCAATACATTCAACGATTACAAAAAACATTTTGAAAAAGATGCCGTGATTTTTCATTTTTCAGGTTCTGAATACAGCTTTATATCTAATGACTGACAGAGTGTGAAGGTAATATCTTTAAAATCCCTAAGTGTTAGAAGTCACCATTTCCCGTATAGACTGGGCAGTCAAACAAGGACTTTTGTTTCTACATGTATGTGTGCATGTCCGTTCTTTGACATCTACAATATAGACTTCAGTATATTCAAAGATTTATAGAGAAACATTCAAATACGTTGACTCATGAAAAATAAATATGTCTCTGTCAACGTTATTATAAAATCAATGGTTTATAACTTGTGTGTGATAGCACTGTGCGTATCAAAGTGTTTTATTATTTTTTAGAAACGGCTAAACTTTGGGTAGTGCCCAGTGGGCACATAGTTTTTTAAGGAATTTGTGAGGATTTAATATTGAAAAGTGGTATGGGTATTTATCTTAAACATTGTTGTTTTTGTTCTTGGTTTTTTGGGGGGTTTTGGGGTTTTTTTTTATGACCATAACTTTTTTTTGAACAGTATTTCATTCTTATAAAGTTGTGTTAGATTTGTTTGGTATTACTAATTTTAGATTTATTTAATTTTCTACGATACTGTTGATCTTATTTATACCAGAGCTATTTATTTCATATCTATATCATTGTACAGTAGCGGAACTAGAGGGTGAGAGAGGCGTGATGGGATTACCCCCACCCCACCCTCTTTTGGTTGAACATCTATAATAATGAAAAAAAAATATCTTTTTTTATTTGACAGGGGGTGTTCTTCACCTTGTCTCTTTTGTGTATAAGGTATGAACTTGACTCCCCCCTGCCCCTCCTGGGTTTTTTTTTATCCCTCTTGTGCATATATTGTTGTTAGGTATTAATTGGTATTCCCCTGCTATAGTGGGTTCGTGATATACACCAGCATTGCCAAGATAGTTCATAACACTACATTCATGACAATAACTTTCTTTGAGTAATGACCATTAGAGCAGAGAATGTGGACCTGTCCTGCAGAATACACAGATCTGTGAAACACGAACAGTGATGTATATGAAGCATCAGATTTAAATAAGCTCAAATAATAAAAGATGTATTAATCATTTGAAGATAGCATCATTTCAATTATTGCGCGCATTTTTGATGCACGCATTAATCAAATTGATGAGCGCATCAGATCAATTATCGAGCACATTAGTTAAACTGATATGCGCATCAATGTGGTGGAAATACTGCTCGCAAAAATTAATTTAGAGTTCAGTATAAATGATTTGATGAACGCTTTGATTTAATTATTTACAACAATACTATATAAGGAAACAATACGCGCATCAACGAGACAATTGTGGATATGTTGCATGGGAGATATATCTAATTAAATAGTTGCTCTCTCTAAAATAATTATTAGTGAATTTATGATATCATTAATTCAATCGAAGAGATCAATAACTCATTTATTGCACGCTTTATTTGAATTTATGCGCACATCAGTTGAATTATGATTGATCGATTGTTTGTTTGTTGTTTTCCGCCACACTCAACAATTTCTCAGTTATCTGGTGGAGGAGAGAACCCAGATACAATGTACCGGGAAGAGACACCGACCTTCTGAAAGTAAACTGGCAAACTTTCTCACATATAGCGGCGCGAGTGAGAATCGAACCCGCGCCGACTAGAGGTGAGAGGCCTTGTGATATCTTCAATTGAATGAATGAATGATATCTTAATATTAAAAAAGTTATCTTAAATTATTTAAGTTTATGTTAACTTGACATCTATAGATGTGTGGATAAGAACATGTCTTGCAGAATACATAGGTCTGTGGAGTATGAATAACGGTATGTGGACATATACAGCTGTGCTGCATGCACAGATGTACGGAGCACGAGGAACACCGAATGATTATGGTTTTGCATACCTGTAACCAATAGTAACCGGAGGTGCGGGAATCTTCCTTTAACACAACAGCATTGAATTCAAGATTGATTGATTGATATAATAACTATTGGTATTTCAAAATCAATCAAAAAATGTTATCATGGACAGTCATCGAAGGTTCTGTATCAAAATTCTTCTGTTTCCTTAAAATGTCGAGTATACTTTCCGGATTAAAATTGCCCCTAAGCGCCTTGATATCGTCAACATCCAGAATTCCGCTCCAATATTAGAAGGGGTTTCCTGATGTTTAGGGAAATTGTTACATGCCTCGGTCTCCATCCCAGAATTTCCGAGGATTACGAGTTTGTTTTGATGACTAGGAAAATTTAACTCAGTAAAGTGCACAGAAATCATTTTAAATGGAACTAGCCCAAATGTTGTTGTTTGTGTCATATTCATTTTGAACATGATTTGAGATATTCCAAATGATATCGTTTATAATTCAATTTACAAGTTTTCTCAACATATTAGGATTGGACATGCACTTTTCAAGCCCCAACTCTGTTAAGAGTTTGGCATTGGTCTGACTAACTAGAACCATCCTACTACCGCTTTTACAAGCGTACGTAACGAAAAAGTATGGGGACTGAATCTAAGTTTACCCCCTAAAAAATGAAAATGTTTCCGAATTTTACTCCTGATCTCTTGTCAGACTATTGTAACTAATTAATATTTGTTAATTCTGAATTATATTTCAGTTTTGATGATTGACTATGGAACGGTTCAATATAGCTCTGGGAGCTAACCCCGTCCCTGACCCCCTCTTCTTCACAATCTATTAGCTTTTAATGTGTGATTGTTTTACACTCAAATGAATTACTTTACTGAAAAAAACGAAAAAACAAAAAAAAAAAACCAAAAAAAAAAAAAAAAACCCTGTAGTTTAGTATTATTATTATTATATCCTTTATATGATGTATTTAATTATTCCTAAGGGTTGTTCTAAATTGTTTTCTGTGTTATTATGCATGATAATAATTTCATTACGTAAGGCGTTTAAAAAAAATTCTATTCACATGTATAACGATGTTCACATATATTTTATTATATTATCTGAAAAGCGCTTTAAAAGACGCAGGTAAATAGAGCGCTATATTAATCTATTGAATTACAATTACAATCTAATAATGATGATTAAAAATAAGAATTGAATCTTTTTTGGCGTAAAGAACAAACGGATAAGTGTAACTCATTGTTCTTGCAAATATCAGAATGCTGAACAGCTCAATAAATAACTTGCACTACCGTAGTTTCTATCATATAAAACCACGTGGAGCATTGTTTACATACATAAAATGACCTTCACCTTCATTTTCGCTCCTCCATTCACGTTTCTCCATATAGAGGTGTGTCACTTCCGGGAAGATAAGTCTTGTACATTCCGGTGATAGAATTAGGTTACCGTAACGTGTTTTTATTAATAAGATCCAATCATTTTGCATAATTTAAAACATGAACGGACAGCAAAAGAGTTTATTACTTCACAATTTCGGTTTGTAAAGAAGGGGTCCATGATGGAGGATTGATTTCAGACGCTACAACGATCAACTGTTTAGAAACAACACACTACATATTTGACCTTAGACAGTTACAGACGGTCGACCCCAGACAGTCTGTTCCCAAAGTTCTTGAAGAAGACCTGACACTAGTGGAGATTACCTTAGGAGGTTTGTGGAATGTTTGTTGGATTTGTGTCAGCGGTCAGACAGGGTTATCGACTTGTAACAAACGGTCCATTTGTTAGGCTTTTAACAATGACAGGCCACGGTCTAACTAAGGTCCCCCTCTCCCACCCCCATATCTGACGTGGAAGGATAATACCGTGATATGACTTCCATGGATACGAAAAATTTCACAACTCGTGTTTAATTTCTTAATGTACCCCCAACTCCATAATACAAACGTTTTAGAAAATGTTCCATTGTTATTTGTATTAAGTTGCAATTTTGTAAGGAACAAGGTATTATTTTATCTCGGAATAATTATATGTTTCGGAATTTAACTAATTGATGTGTATAAATGTAAAAGGCATCCGTAGATCGTAGAAAACTGTTTTCATGTTGAGAAATGTTGTAGAAACCCCCTTTCTAAACTATGAAGAAATAAACAATAAATTTCTTTCTTTTTCTTTTTTTTTTTTTTCAGTTAGTTAAATTCCAAAACATATAATTATTCCGAGATAAAATAATACCTTGTTAAGGGTTGATTGATTGATTGATTAAATATTTAACGTCCCGCTCGAGAATTTTCCACTCATACGGAGACGTCACCATTGCCGGTGAAGGGTTGCAAATTTAGGCCTATGCTCGGCGCTTATGGCCTTTGATCAGAGATGGATCTTTTACGTGCCACACCTGCTGTGACACGGGGCCTCGGTTTTTGCGGTCTCATCTGAAGGACCGCCCCATTTAGTCGCCTCTTTCAACAAGCAAGGGATACTAAAGATCTATTCTAACAACCCGGATCCCCATGGGGTAATTTTGTAAAGGAAAATAAATCCTACACAGATATATACCATTGTTTTGTCAAACCCAGTGTCACACATATAAACACAACTGGACCCTGAGGTCATAAAACTTGGATGAGCTCTCTTTAAATCCGAGTATCACTGCAAACTGCATAATTCATAGTCAGAAAGTTTAAGGAGGAACATAAAGTTCAATCTTTAAATTTGTGGTACGGTTTGATTTTTGCATCAAATATTAATGTCACGTGAGCACATGAGTATGTAATGAGACGGGGAAAAATGTAATGGAGCAGATTAGGATTTTAAGACTTCTGAATCTCTAGGCAGGTGCTCTACTGTCTGAGGTATTGCAAACCTATTTGACCATCACAAGAATAAATAAAATGGAAAACATAATAAAAAATGCAATGTGTGGTAAAGAAAAAAATGCTATGAATGGGAAAGAAAAAAAATTGGTCTGATTCTCAAAAAAAACCAAAACAAGACAGTCACCGCCTTTATGATACATATTTGACAGACACAGTTTTCAATGAGTGCAGATCAACCAACTTTTCCGATTGTGATACATGAGGAACATCACCATGAAGGTGAACCACCTAAAGAGAGCAAAAGGTCACACACAGTGGATGCTGCCATAGACTTCACAGGGGGGATTAATGGTAAGTCATAAGGTTACTAACTTCACAGGGGGAATTAATGGTACCATAGATTCTTTATATTGCAAATGACTCAGATATCAAATCACATAGAAGAATTGCTGAGTGGACTGTTGATCAAGACTTTTTAACTTTTTACATGTATTTCAGGAAAATTAAAATAAAGCCAGTAATTATATTTCTCAATTGGTATGTCTCACTAAATTATGCAATGATAAATTCCTTGTGTATATTTGAGAATTCAATACAGTAAGACATGCTTTTAAATCAGATTTGAACTATTAGTTATTTGATACAGAAATTTCACAAAAGTTTCATAATTCAGAAATTAGGGATATTCTAGCATGCTGCTGTTGACTTCATAACAGAAAATAAATTGTATTTAATTTTTTGTAATTAACTGAAAGTAGGGAAAAAAAATTTTAGTCAAGCTTATTTTTTTTGAAAGCCTGGGATAGTGAAAGGTTTTGATAAAAGAATGTGCACACCCACTGGAATGCCCATATGATGAGAATATATATATATATATATATATATATATATATATATATATATATATATATATATAAAGCAGAAATTGACTTAAAACGTAGATGTCATGCATTTTTTCAGACGTTTAATAAGGATGGGTTTCCTTTTCAAGACTTTGATCAGATTACAGAAAAATTACCTGTGTACAATGTAAATCACAGTATCATCTCTGTATTGAAATCAAATTGATAAAGCTGCATTTTGGACAATTCCCAATCAAAAGATGAGCCCTACCAGGCTAGTGATACTCAATAATGTCTCATTTACATTTTTATCAATGTAGATATTGCATTTATCCTTCATGAAGGTTGTTTTGGTGGTGATTATTTAGTCGTTTTTAGTTATCAGGCTGGATATCTTTCAGTGTTTGTGGAATTTTATTTATGAATTCAGACAGATATCTTCTGTTTAGCATACGTAATAACCAAGTATTCAAGCACTGGGATTGTCCTCCAAAACAGCAATTACCAAATACCAGCACAGTTTCACTTACTAATAACCTTCAGATTTGGGAAACTTGACCACTCATATGGTGAAAACTAGCGCCCCCCCCCCCCCCCCCCCCCCCAAACTTGACCACTCATACAGTGAAAACTAGCGCTCCCCAAACCACTCCTACGGTGAAAACTAGTCCCCCCCCCCCCCAAACTTGACCACTCGTACAGTGAAAACTAGCCCCCCCCCCCCCCAAACTTGACCACCCCATGACTGATTGTTTCTTGCAAACACTACTAGACATTGATGTTGCATGTACTACAAGTTTGCTTGAATGTTTGTTCATTTGTGGACGGCACAAGGTGGGATGAGTTTTGTGATTTTTTTATCCAGAAGTAGGTCAGAACAAAAAGTGGTTCCTTTTTTTAAGGTGATCATCCCCTGATGGATTAAGTAGAAGTAGAATGAATTTACCTTATTTTGATCTTTACCAGGGTTTATAATCTCAGAAAGCTCAGCATTTGATGGCATTCTTATGCTTAGAAAGTCTAATATCTTTCATTTCTAAAGTCAAGGTAAGGGGTTAGGGTCTTTTAAAATGAGATGATTAAAAATGATGCTTTTCGTTTGTATTAGATGTAAAGGCATTCATGATCGGGTAATTATCAAAGGTTTGTATATGATATGTCTGTGTGTCTTGGTTTTACAGGGGCCATTGCCTCAGTCTATGTGGGTCAGTCCTTAGACACAGTGAAGGTCAAGATGCAGACTTTCCCACACCTGTACAGGAATGCCCTTGTCTGCTTCCTCCAGACGTACCGCCAGGATGGGATTTACCGTGGCCTCTATGCTGGAACAGTCCCTGCCCTCATAGCCAACATAGCCGAGAACTCAGTGCTGTTTCTGTTTTATGGACTCTGTCAGAAGGCCATCATGGCTTTCAGGGGCCAGAGCGATGTCTCCCAGCTCAGTCCAGTAGAAAATGCCTTCTCTGGAAGTGGTGCAGCTTTTTTCTGCTCATTCACACTCACACCTACAGAGCTCGTCAAATGTCGACTACAGGCTATGAGAGAGATGGCATCACAGGGAAAACTAAAGGGAGGCATAGAAAAGTTAAAAGTGTGAGTTTATCAAACATTCATCCTTGATATTGATTTATCCCAGAGCCATGTTAGAATCATGTTGGCTTACTTTGACTAATCTTGAGGATTAGAAAAGTGCTATTTCAGAATCATATACATTTTTTTTACAGCTTTTTAAGTCTGTGATGCAGTGATATAAAAGATTTCTAAATATTAGAGGTTTCCATGTCTATCGTCATAATCATTTAGAATTTTACAAATGTACCAGAAAAGGATTTATAATTTATTCCAAACTTTTTTTTCAGGAAGTTGACTTTGGAAAAATTAAATATCACATGCAAATACAGTTTTAAGCTCACCCAAAGGCCTACACTTTTCTGATTAAATTTTGTCCAGCATTTAAGTTCTTATAGATAACTGCAGTTGATTCAGTGTTCACACAGAGAGACTAAGCTCAGGGCCAAAATTTGATTCAGTGTTCACACAGAGAGACTAACCTCAGGGCCAAAATTTGATTCAGTGTTCACACAGAGAGACTAAGCTCAGGGCCAAAATTTGATTCAGTGTTCACACAGAGAGACTAAGCTCAGGGCCACAATTTGATTCAGTGTTCACACAGAGAGATTAACTTCAGGGCCACAATTTGATTCAGTGTTCACACAGAGTTCTATATGGCTATGGAAAATTTAAGGGACCATGTCCTTTTACAAGGGGATAAAATAGTGGTAATATGGTGGGGTGTTTAAAAAAAAATCTTTTCAAGAGTCATTGACTAGAAAAGCCCAAAATGTATGAAAGCTCCCTAATACCAAATATCAGTGTGATGGCAAGCATCACAAAGGGGTTCAGCTGTGTGGTATATGCAAAGTTCAAGGTCCATAACTCTTTCATAAATAGGTCACGAAAGCCAGGAATGAAACTCAAACTCCATCTGTAACCCAGTGATAAAAGTTCACGTGTAAATTGCAATTCAGTAGCCAAAATGTCCAGAAATCCCAGGAATTTACTAAGTTCAAGGTCCCATAACTCTTTCAAAACAAGAATATCAGTAAAACTGATGGATGCTCCCTGAACTGCATCAAACCAATAAACTACTTCAAATGATGAATGACTTTCACAATGATCTATAGTGTTGAAATATTGTTGAAATAGGTTTTTTTTTTTTCATGTACATAAAAGTAAAATGTCCTTGAGTGACCTTGTCTAAAAGCCATTTGTCTATTACTTATTTGTGTGGTATATGATCAATGCCTGTTCAAAAACTGTAGAAACATGGAACTTTACCCTTATATAAAAGTACATGTTCTGAGTGACCTTGACCATTCCAATATGACCTTAGTCCAAAAGTCCCTATCTCAAGGAATATTTTATTTGTGATCAATTTCTGATGAAAGGTTTATGTGGTATGAGCTCAGACAGATATGACAACAACCACAGGATGAAATCTTCCCTTTCAGTGAACTGAATGGTAACTGAAAGGTGACTGAATGGTAACTGAATCATCACTGATAAAATACTTTTCAGTCACCTTTTATTTACAAATCCATTATCATTCAGCTCTCTGGATGGCAGGAACATTTCAGTGACCATTCAGTCAAGTTTCAGTAACCATTCATTCAGATTTCAGTGACCATTTAGTCAGATTTCAGTGAGCATTCAGTCAGGTTTCATTGAGCATTCAGTAAGGATTCAGTGACCATTCAGTCAGGTTTCAGTGACCATTCAGTCAGGTTTCAGTGACCATTCATTCAGGTTTCAGTGACAATTCAGTCAGTTTTCAGTGACCATTCATTCAGGTTTCAGTGACAATTCAGTCAGTTTTCAGTGACATTCATTCAGGTTTCAGTGACAATTTTGTCAGGTTTCAGTGACCATTAAGCCATATATTAAGCCAGAAATCTTTCTGTAGTTGTTTACCTACATTATGTTTATATTTCTGAGTCTCTTCGTGTCTCTTTCACTAACTGTTCACTTGTGTTTCAATGATATATGGTTTATTTCATTAAACAGTTTGTTCTTCTCCAGTTACATATCAATGACCATCCAGAATTTTTTCTATACTTGTTTACCTACACTCGTGTAACTTTCAATATTTAGTCATACACACTACCTCAGCAGTCATTTCGTGAATGTTCAATAAATCCCAGTTAAAGATTTGTTGGTATCACTGCTCATACAAATAAATTTCATAGATTACCTACCTATGCTGCATGACAAATCAAAACCAATACACAGAATGAAATTTCAAGCAATATTTATTTATTCCATTTTGATTCCATTTTGATTGGAGCAAAGCATTTTTCACTGTTATTAAACATCACTAAAACAGTTTTCCAGTCAGTTACATTATTGTAAGTTCATTTTCATCGCATTCTCTATTCAGACTCTTCTGACAAAATGTAGGTAGAAATCAATTCCTCATTCGATTTTTTTTTTTTTTTTTTTGCCCTATAATCAGCCATCATTTCAATGTTTGCTGTCATCTTTAGTAAATCTTGAAATTTTCTATAAAAAAGAGAATATTAAATGAATATCTGTACAATTATATAACACCAACAAACAGATGATTCACACACTCACAATAATGATAAAAGGGGGAGGGGGGCGGGGTAGGTTAATGACTTCGTAACGATAATGCACACAATGTAGACGATTTTAAAAGATAATATCATTTTAATGCATTTTCACTTGATATACATCACAGCCCCGTCTGAAAGCCTGATTCAGTAGAATTCACCATTTTTGAAGATAATGATATATTTTATATACTTATGCTATGGCCTAAAACATTGCGTTTTTACAACTGGAAATGCATGCAAGTACCCATAATTTTACAAATTTATTTCTATCAAACTCCGAGGGAAATGGGGGGATGGGAGGTGTGTGTATATATATATATATATATATATATATATATATATATATATATATATATATATATATATATAATATATGTTGGTGTCCTCTATTTACAATGTTTACTTTAATAAAAAAAACCTTATAATAATGAGGATCATATTGAACAACGTTTGATAGCAAGGTGATTTCCTTCAATTTTAAATAAATAATCCCCATCCATTCCATTCAATACCATTATTGTAGAGAATCCCAATCTTCAACTAATTTAAAGATCAAAATTTCAACATTCTCATGTAGCCAAAAATGTGCAACATTTTTAGACCCCCTCCCATTCCTCCTGTCTGAATTGTTGAAAATAGATTGAAATCCATCCAAAGGTCAGAACTATAATCTCTCTGCTTTTTTCTGGGTTTTTTTTTTTTTTTTGTTGTTGCTGTTGTTTTTTTGTTGTTTTTTTTCTTTTTTTTTTTTTTGGTTTTTTGTCACTGCCTTTTCCAGAAGATCAATAGCCACTGACCAATGTGTACATATGAAAACTGAGTCGGACTGAATAAGCAAATAAACACAAAAAAGGTTCTATATACAGCAGTTAAAATATAGTTTTTGCTATTTTTAAATTTCTTTCATCCCTTTATAAAACAACTACCCAGATATTAGCAAAAACCATCTGGAATTATTACTATTTTTGTTAAGAAAACTCACACTTTATATAATTGTTTTATCATATTATTCAACATTGATACATGCATTTAATCAATGTGATGAAATTTGTTGTATGCATTCATATACTTTCTTACAATGTATTTTATCTTGCTCCATATAAATAGTAAGATCTATTTATATTTAAATGATACCCTAAATAATGGTATTTTCTGCAGTAGATCAATTAATGGGATATAAATGGGGGTGGGGGGGGGGGGGGGGTTCCATCTATATTCCTCATTATCTATTACCGGATATTTTGAATATTGTAATGTCATGTCCTAGTTTTGTGATATAAAGGAAATTTTCATTAAGTTAAAGAAATATTTTGCATATTTATTATTATACAGTTATACTTGGATTGAATATATAATTTTATGATCACCTCTTTTATTTTGATATTAAAACTCATATAAGATGTGAAATTCTTTCATGTAGCAATAAGTAGTACTTACACGACAAATTCCTTTGGCCTTCTTTTGACAAATGACCCGTTGAGTCTGTTTTCCAAAAGGGGCCCAATCAGAGGGCTTTGATGTTCCCATACATAGGGACTGAATGGTCACTGAAATTTGCTTGCCATTCAGTTAACTGAATTGTTACTGAATGGTATATTTCAGTTTTAAGTAAAAGGTCTTATTTCTTCCTGTGAACTATATGCTCCCCCCTCACCCCAAAAAAATCTTTGGGAGCATTATGTACATATGTAAGTGAAGAAATCCCAAATTCAAAGTTGATCGTACAAGTTAATGCATAATTTTCATTAGCTGCAGAGATAACCAAAAAACATCTAGACAACTGTCAAATTTCTTGAAGTTCAAGGTCAGTAACTCTTTCAAAAATAAGTGAAGGAAGCCCAAACTCTCACTTGATCTTTAACCCAATGATATAAGTTCATACATAAATTTATTAATTCGAGCTGTAGGGATAACCAAAGAAAAGTCTGGAAAACTGTCAATGCACAGACACACACACAGGCTGATCACTATAGGGCTCCCAGCTATAGACAGGGCCCTAAAAATTCAGAGACTTTATTCACACCATGACCCCAAGTGCCAGAATGTGTGTACAAAAGTCTAGATTCAGTATTTACATAGGAATAAAAAAAAGAAATTCTTTAGAAATCTTCTCAAGAACAACAAATGTAAAAATTTGTCTGATGAATATGCAAGCATCCTCGTTTAGTGTTGAAGCAAGTACATTCAAACCATAACACTTAGGGGTCAGAGAGGAGACTACAGAAAAGAGACTGAAGTTTTACATATTAGAAATTTATGTGAAAATTCTCTAAAACTCTTCTCTGAGGAATCAAAAGGGTAAAGACTTTAAGACATTGTAATCTTACTAGTTCATGAGTAAAACATAACCATAGTAACCCATGACCCATGACCTTTAAGAACACAGTCATGATGATTCATAACTGTAGAACATTGTAGTGATACTAATTCATACTGATGTTATAAGTGTATGATCCATAATCAAACCAAATGTTGTAAAGGTGACACTTGTGTAAAAGTCACACTTGTGTAAAGATGATGCCTGTGTAAAGGTGACACCTGTATAAAGGCCATATTTGTGTAAAGGTCACACCTGTGTAAAGGTCACACCTGTGTAAAGGTCTTACCTGTGTAAAAGCCACACCTGAGTAAAATACTTTTCAGGAAAGAGAACCGTGGATTTGTTACTTTTTTTTGTGAGATAAATTACGTTACTTACATATAAACAGACTTACTAATTAGTTATCATTCCTGTTGATAAGTTTTGCCCAATAGGAAATTACTCTAGTAAAATTGCTGTGCATGTATTTGTAAAGGATATTGCCTAGTTTCACTGTCTATATAATTTGGCATACTACTTTTTGAATTAAGAATGTGTTTTAAAAAATGTAAATGAACGTGTTCAACAATATCTATACCTGTATTTCACCAAATTTCACCTGCATACAGTAAAACAGCTGGCACCACTACTAAATAAGTCTAACTAAAAATTTGTACAGTAATTAGTTTCAGTATTTAGAATTGTGTCCCTATGAAATGTTGTTACTTTGCGCACGGATGACCTCATTTACCCCATATTTATAACAGAAAAACTTTCAGTCAAAACTATATACACATACAAACTTAAAGACAGAAATGCTTTATGTTGAAACTCAGACATGGACATGAATTATCTACTTTCACAAACTAGACAGAAAGGCATTACATTCTAAAACTCAAGAAATGCATTTGTCTACACTTACAGGTTCCACATGAATTATTGACAAAAAGAACAATATGCTTGCAAGGTTTTGTAAAATAATATTGTTTCGGAGTTATCAGTACCAGCCCAAATATAAGTGCTTTGTTATTTCCTCTCGTCTGAATGAATTGCTAAATTGTAAAAGTGCTGGTTTTATTTTGAACGTGATATTTAACTTATTTTGCAATGTTTAATCAATTCCAGGATAAAGTTATGCTTAATATTCCTGACTGCATGATATATTTTTTTGCTGGGGGCACCTGTTGGTGTTAGAATATTTGCAGTAAACAGAGGGACAGTTCTCTATCAAATGTGGGCATCTTTTTCTTTGAAGATTTTTGTTATAAATATTTATAAATATAGGTGTATGCTGTCAGTAAATATGGACATTCAAATGAATATCTGACCTTTAACAAATATTTCAAAGAAAAAAAATAAATTCTGTATGTTTGCCTAACATTTTCCTTTGAAGGTGTGACATACCACTATTGAATTTAAACTTGGGAAAACAAATAGTGCAAATGTCAATGAATATTGTCTACTCAACTCCCACACAGAACATATGACTCGGGATGCTGTGTAGCTAACTATGAGATTATTGTCTATCAACCAAACTTGATTAGGATTTTTTGGGGTGGTACATTTTCTGTAATGTACCAGAGGGAAATTCTATTAATATCCCAGATGACTATGGAGAGTGGGAGGCAAATATGACATATCTGTTCTGTTAAGATGCATATATGAAATATGAATGAATGCCAAAGCTGATTCAAAGTTTTTATGCTGTTGAAAAAAAAAAATACTAGCTTAAATATCGGACAAAAATATAACTGTACAAAAGTGCATTGGGTTTCTCGTGTCATTTGTGAGTGAAATAATGTGAATTGGACAATGAGGGTATGATTAAGTGATTAGATATTACAAGAACCCTGGGGTGTATATACATAGCATGCAATAATAATGTCATTTCTCAATAACTGTAGGCAATAGATCAGTTTAAACTCGGCCTTTTAATTACAATGATTTGGTTTCGTTTGTACTGGTAGAATTGGTCTTAACACAAATCTAATGATCATAAAACAGAATAATTTAGGTAACACATCGTCATAATGGCCTACTTTCTTTCAAACCATAGTTCGAAAAATAATTATCAGTGATATTATGTAAGGACTTTTACTTTTTATTAAAACTGCATTTTTTTCACAAAATTAAAGACATTTTCAAGGTATTTTATTTCAAAATATTATTGAAGAAATTCTCCGCTTTCCATTCATAAGAGATTCATCTAGCGTGATACACAACCTTAACACAGATTTTATGGAAACACCGATTGTATAGTTGAGGAACTCCTCAGCATTGAACAGAACAGCACAGAATGCTGGGACTCTGTAGGTGCTGGCTCAGTACTTATTTCATTGGTCCAAACAGATTATATATTTATTACTTATAAACTTATCCAATTGAACATATTTAATGCATCATCCAATTGAAAATATTTAATACATTATTATTGGATTCCGAAATTACATAAAAATCCTTACAAACAAAGATACATTGCTGGTTCCAGTAAGTGCTCTAACTAAACTGCTAAAAGCTATTAAAGAGTCACTTCAAAGATACTGTTCCACTACAAATTCCAGAAGTGGTGTCAATCAGATGTGGATTCTCAAAAACTCTAAGGAACTATTGGAAAATCTAAAGTCTCAGGATTTTTCTAAAACTGACAGCATCAAAACGTATGATTTCTCCACACTTTATACAACAATTACTCACAATAAATTAAAATCTAGACTTTTTCAAATAATAGATAATTGCTTTTTGAACAAAAATGGCACTCGAAAATAAAAATTTCTAGTAATTGGAAAACAAGGTACATATTTTGTTAGACACCACTCTGATAGCCCGCACAAGTACTCTGAAACAGACATTAAGAGTATGTTTGGCTTTCTTTAGATAACATTAACGTAGATTTTGGAGACCAAGTCTTCCAACAATCTATTGGCCTTCCCATGGGCACTAATTGTGCTCCCTTATTGGCAGAATTATTATTCATATGAAGTGGAATTTGTTCAGAATCTCTTAACAAAAAATTTGCTGTGTCCTTCAACCATACATATAGATATATCAATGATGTCTTATCAATCAACAATCATAATTTTCATAATTATGTCCATTTGATATATCCTGATGAACTCGAAATAAAGAACACTACAGAATCTGATGTGTCTGCTTCATATCTGAATATTTTACTTAATATTGACTCTAATGGCTGACTGACAACTACATTATATGACAAGCGTGATGACTTCAACTTTGCAATCATCAGCTTTCCATATCTATGTAGTAATATACCACTTTCGCTTGCTTATGGTGTGTATATCTCCCAGTTGATTAGATATATATTATATAATTTATGATAAAATTAGTAGACACTTGTATTTCAAGTATTGTGAATTCATAAAACATTTTAAATTTGGTTGGTATACTTTTCCAAACAGAACATTTTAAAAATACCTATTTTGATTTACTTGAAATTTATGAAAATCTATTATTATGGCCAATAATTTAAAAATTTGATTTATAACCCTGCTTGTCAGCTCACCTGAGCCAAAGGCACAAGTAAGC
The DNA here is from genome assembly GCA_024699665.1 of Ostrea denselamellosa. NCBI lineage: Eukaryota > Metazoa > Mollusca > Bivalvia > Ostreida > Ostreidae > Ostrea > Ostrea denselamellosa. The sequence goes on along the minus strand of JAMZEH010000071.1, from coordinate 532,717 downwards.
TAACTTTATGTTGTCCATCGTCGGCTGCCACTGTCATCGTAAGCCGTGTGAACTTTTCACATTTTTTCTTCTTCTCCAGCACCACTGAACCAATTTCAACCACATTTTGCAGAAAGCATCCTTGGGTGAAAGGGATTTAAGTTTGTTCAGATGAAGAGCAATGTTCTTTTGCAAAGGGAGATAATAGTGAAATATCAAAAATATACTGACAAATTTTGAAAAAAAACCACTGGGCCAATTTCAATCAAACTTCATACAATTCATCCTTAATTGAAGGGGATTTAAGTTTGCCATGCTCCCTTCCAAGGGGAGATAATCTCAATAAAAATGCAAAATAAAGTGGGGTCATCTAAAAGTCTTCCCATAAACCACTTGGCCAGTAAAGTTCAAATTCACATGGAAGCTTCCTGATATAGTACAGATTCAAGTTTGATAAAATCATGCCCCCTGGGGTAGGGTGGGGCCACAATAGGAAATCAAAATTTTACATGCAAAAATATAGGAAAAAATCTTTAAAAATCTTCTTCTCAAGAACTAGTGAGCTAGAAAAGTTCAAGTTTACATGGCAGCTTTCTGACATAGTGCAGATTCACTTTTGTAAAAATCGTGGCCGAGGGGGGTAGGGTGGGGCCACAGTAGGGGATCAAAATTTTACATGCAAATATATGGGAAAATATTTAGATATGGGCCAAGGTGACTCAGGTAATGTGGCCCATGAGTGTCTTGTTTCAGTTCCATTTTAAATTCTAAGGCAATACTTTGTAATGAATATGCAATTTAAAAACCTTACAAAACTTCTATTATACTTTCAAATTCTCAGATTCTGTATGATGATTTTTTTCTGTATTTTAATTTGCAGAAAGGTCATTATTCATTTCCTATATCAATACTGTTAGCAGACTTAAGTTTGCATTGGTTTGATGTAATGATTGATTTATGTTGTGTTGACAAATCAAGTTTGTGTGAACAAATTTTATGTACATTTTAAGTGCAAAAAGTTCAAGTTTAACATAATCACTATAACACCAGTATTTCTTTTCAATTTCACAATTCCCCTTCAATGCAAAAATCAGAAATATACTTCCAAACAAATGGCAATATTATAACAAAACCTCTTTGAATGATGTTTTCATTGTGTTCTAGAGGCCCCTGGGGGATCACGAAGGAGATTCTGCAGGTAGAGGGCATCCGAGGAATGTTTAAGGGTCTAACTTCCACAATGGCCCGAGAAATGCCAGGTTATTTCTTCTTTTTTGGTGGATATGAAGTTACGAGACACCTACTGACACCAGAGGGTAAAACCAAAGATGAGATAGGTAGGCAATATGACTCCATAATGTTCAGTAACATGAAGGACAGGACTACAGGCATCCAATGCCCAAGCTTGGAGTGCTTGTCTCATTTGCTCTCTAAGCAAAACTGAATTCCACTTAATTCTCTCCCTGTTCAAATTTGTTGACTGTCAAGTCATTGACATTACATGGTTTGATATTGCACTTATAATATAGAAATTATGATTTGGAATCCATACACACCTCAACAAGACCGATACAGAAAAATATATAGCGAATCTCCAAGGGCAGTAGAAAACAGTTCCTAGTACAGTAAAACACAGTTATGATGAAACCCCAGGCCCAGCAAAAAAATAGTTCTTAGTACAGTAAAACACACAGTTATAGTGAAACTCCAGGCCCAGCAAAAAACAATTTCATATAACCAAATATTTTATATCCAATAAAATTTTCATTACAGTAAAACACAGTTATGGGGAAACTCCAGGCCCAGCAAAAAAAACCAGTTCTTAGTACAGCAAAACACAGTTATAGTGAAACTCCAGGCCCAGCAAAAAAAACCAGTTTTTAGTACAATAAAACAGAGTTATAGTGAAACTCCAGGCCCAGCAAAAAACCCAGTTCTTAGTACAGTAAAACCCAGTTATAGTGAAACTCCAGGCCCAGCAAAAAACAATTTCATATAACCAAATATTTTATATCCAATAAGATTTTCATTATTGTCCTCCTATAGTCGTGGCAGCACAGTGGTTAGAGTGTTAGCTTCGTAACCGGGAGGTCGTGAGTTCGAGCCCTGCTCGTGCCATGGTCGCGTCAAACCTAAGACGAAAAATAGGTAGTGATTGCTCCTTCGCCAAACGCTCAACATTTAGAAGTGAGAATCACGGGTCTTTCGGATATGACCTTAAAAAGGGAGGTCCCGTATCATGGTAGGCGTTGGCACTTTAAAGAACCCTCACTGCTACGGCCCTGAGCGTTAAGCATAGGTCTAAATTTGTGGTACTTCACCTACAGCTGGTGACGTCTCAATATGAGTGAAAAATTCTCGACGAGACGTAAAACAAACAATCAATTAATCCTCCTATAGGGGAATAATTATCACTTCGCAGTAAGCATGAATTCACTATAAACATGTTCGATATAAATGGGTTTTACAGAGTATGGTTTGAAATATAGTATGTTATATGCATGTTATAAATGACGTAGATTGTTGTTAAAATAACCTCAGAAACACTCTCCTATGTATTCTACTTCTTATGAGATATGTTTTAAGACAGTGAATTCATTGATAAGATAGATTAATTTACAGGAATAACAAGGATTTATAACAGGTTCATAAAAATCTCATATTGACCTTTGGGCTTTTTCCTGATTTGCTGATTTGATATGTTAAATTTATGGCTAAGTTAAAAGTAAGCAAGTATCCATTGTACTTTCATATCCCCAAAAGTTTTGATTTATAAAAAATAAAATCACAGAGAGCTTATCACTGAAGAACACCATCAAGGATGATAATTAAAACAACCACGGGATTTGTGATTGTAACAACCAAAGAATGTTGACTTTATCCGAGACTGTTGAAATCTCTGCAGCATCAACTTATTTGACAATTTAAAAATTGATCATACAAAAGGCCATTTTTATGGACCCATCATAAAGCTCTTTCACTTTTACTTCTAATGGTGGTCACATGGTGAAGGAACACACTCAAAGTCATTTTAATATCAGTATTTCATGTAAAAGGTCAATTTGAAAATTTGACTTCATTATACACAGTTTATTGTCATGGAGCCAGATCACATGTAAATGTTTGTACTACACCAAAGCAGCAAAATGAAACTATCATGTACATATTTGTACTACACCAGAACAACTAAAATGAAACTATCATATACATGTTTGTACTACACCAAATCAACAAAAGTGAAACTATCATGACTATTGTATACTTTATTTATGATGCTCTTCTCAAGGCATCTAAAATAACCTTGTGTTTGCCATTCAGTAGCATACTCTTGTAACAATAACCTAACTCCAGTGATTCTTTGATTCTTGTTTGACATTTTATGCAAAAAAAAGTGAGGGGGTTGCTATCCATTAAAACAAGAACTGGATGCAGAGTAACATTCAAAGAAACATCAAAATGTTGTAAAGCTAGCAACAAAGCAAGACGGAACTCTTTCTCAGTGGTAGTATAATTTTGTTGACATTTATATCTTTGATGAAAAGGAATCAATTGTATCTTCATTATCACTATGTACTTGAAACAAATCAGCCCTGACTTCAACATCATTAGCATCAACATTAAGCTTAAATTGCTTAGAAAAATCTTTGCTGCAAAGAATTTGACTTCTCATAAGAACAGATTTAAGCTTTGCAAAATGATTCATCATAGTCCTTTATCACTTGTGTCAATAAAATCATCTAGTACATGTATGTAATGTTGGTATGCCATACATTGTAATTTGTAATCTTATACGTTTTCGGTCCTGCTGTAAATGTTGTAATTTGTAATCCTATACATTTTCGGTCCTGCTGTAAATGTAATTTGTAATCCTATGATTTCGGTCCTGTTGTAAATGTTGTAATTTGTAATCTTATACGTTTTCGGTCCTGTTGTAAATGTTGTAATTTGTATTCCAATACATTTTCGGTCCTGCTGTAAATGTTATAATTTGTAATCCTCTACTTTTTAGGTCCTGCTGGAACCATTGTAGCTGGAGGGCTGGGAGGTATGTGTCTGTGGACCGCTGTATTCCCTACAGATGTCGTCAAATCCAGAATACAAGTTGAGAGCACTGTTGGCAAAAAAGCTCCAGGATTTCTGATAACTCTTAAAAAAATTCTCAATACTGAAGGTCAGTTTATGTTATTGACCAGTAACAGATTAAGATCCCTCCCCCAACATTTTATAAACATCTTACCTGTACACTTACATCTACAGCACAAAAAGGTGAATATTACACAAATTTTAGTTCACTTGAATGACCCCAGGTGACTCATTATGATTTTAGTATCTGTCTTTTAGGAACATTGAACATTAATAACTTCTTTGCAGATACTATTGGGCCAATTTTTATGAAAATAAGCATGTTTGTTTGTTTGTTTTCCACCACACTCAACAATTTTTCAGTTATCTGGTGGCATCCAGTTTTTGTAGGTGGAGGAGAGAACCCAGATACAATGTATGCAGGAAAAGATCACCAACCTTCCGAAAGTAAACTGGCAAAATTTCTCACATATATTGGCGCGAGCGGGATTCGAACCCACGCCGACTAGAGGTGAGAGGCCTTGTGGTTTTGAGTGCAATGCTTTAACCACTCAGCCACGGAGGCTCCGAAAATAAGCATGTTATGATAGTGGGGAATAAAACTTGTTCAGTTCAAGGCCTGTGTCTACTGAGAGTTGAAAGGAGGAACCGAAACCTCATAAACGATGCAATCTATAAACCTCTCCTTCATTACTCTGAGGCAGAAAAATTATGTACATAGTCACAATGATAAAGGACAGCTCTATGGAACTGTGAAATTCATGTCCCCTGAATCAGAGATACCAGAGCTAGGGTGGGGCTCTGTTGTTCATATTCCTATAAAATTATTATCAGCTCATTGACATAAAACAACAACCAAACCAAACATGATGTGATAATGAGAGAAAGACATGGTACCAAAACTGAAATCAGGAGTGTTGGTATTAGGGTGGGGCGTCATAGTTCATACGTGTATAAACATGTTTTTATTTCTGTATAATTCTTCGTAAGTCCTTGACACAAAACAAGTAAACTGAGTGATGGAAATACCTCTATTAAAAATGTAAACCTATTGGCTTTTTCAGTACGTCAGGGTCCCAAGACATAACCATATGGATCATATAGTGAAAGAGCACTAAATCTATTACGATTGTCTTATTTATACTCGAAAACACTCCACTGGCACTGGAGGCACACTTTAAGGAAAAAACCTAAGTTTAGGTCATTGTTTTCAACTATGGAGATATGACTTTGATATTTTCATATAGGTGCCTCATGGCTAGGCCTTTTGTTTGGTACCACATCTTTTGACCCATGACCTTTACTTTGGACTTGGACAGAGTTTTCAATAACCTTGGTTATATCATTTAAACCTAGCATTTGATACTTGTACTTCACATATAAGTAGTTGCCTAATAAGACCTTTCTGTTGGTATCAACACTTTTGACCTTGGACTGTGGTCTACTTTTCAAAGGCTTTTATCCTTGGTTATTTCTTTTGATCCAAGGGGTTAAGGCTTTGATATTTTAGGTAAAGATGTCTCATGATGAGAACTTTCATATGGTACCAAGACTTTGGATCCACTTTTTTAAAAACTTTAACCTTAGCCAAGTAAAGTCCCTCTTCCTGATGAGCTTTGTGTTTTTGATAACTCGTGGGGTTTTTTTCTGCAATGTTTTAACCGCAGTAACATCAGTGTGTTTATAATAGTCTCTGTCATGATAGACGGGATATCGTGGGAATCGACGGGCACTAAAGCTAAATCACCGAGAGACGTTTTGCCCTAATCATATTTTGTCATTACAGATCCCTTTCGATTACTAAGCAAACTTTATCTGACTGTGAAAACTGAAACTCATGTTTAATTATTAAGTTGTCTCCTTCTCCCTTGTCAGTTAATGCCAGTGGAGAGTTTGGCGGCTTGACACGTTTGACGGTTATGTTTCCTCGTTTTCAAGACCTACTAACATTGGATGAAACAAAATCCTCCGGAAAAGCTGATGATAAGAACTTGTCGTGTTCTCGATTTTTGAGTGCAGTGCCAACTACACAGGACATATAGAGTAGATATTAGTATCAAAAGAAGCGTTTGTGTTTTAATTGATAAGGGTCTAAGGTGTGACGAGGTCGGTAGGTGCACGAATTAAACCCCGTCTGAGCAGTTTAAACAATTTGCGAGTAGGCGTGGCAGTTTGCATCATTAACGTCACAATTGGAATTGTTGTGCACTGAGCTCAGTCGATATGGCGAAGTCTGCGGACGCTTTAACATTTTCTTTTGTATTATAACAGGCCGAATGAATGTTGCTTTACATTATTTTATAATTTTCTCCCTAAAGGGGGTCGGGAATGTGACGGGAATAATTACTGTCTTTTATCGTCATCGTATTTTTTTTTTCAGTTCTTCTTCTTGAGAATATTAAGTTAGTTTAGCTCAGTTATGATGTAGTCAAGACTCAATTTGTATTCTCAAAAACCACAAATATACAATTTGCCAAAATAATAAAGCAAATGTCCTTTTATAGTGAAAGCTCAAATTTGACCCCACCATGACCTATGGGGTCAAGTCGAGACCTCATTAGGAGTTTTAAGTTTTATATATAGCAATCTTTTAGATATTGTCAACGGTACACTTTGTTCAGTCAATAATCAGACACTCTCATGTAGATTCATTTAGGTTTAATCATTATTATTATCTTATTCATTGACTTGTTTTATTGGATGTTTATTTTTAATATGCTTTTGTTTATGTTATTTATTTTCCATACAAGGACCCCTGGCACTACGGCGAGGTCACAGTATGGTTTAAAAGTTTTACATAATATATGTATGAATGATAATGTATGAATATTCTTAGAGTAAAAAAATCCACCTCCCGAAAACCACAAAGTTACAATTTCTCAAATGAATATGCTCGTACATGCATTATCGTTTAGTGTAGAATTAAGCTTGTATAAGGATGAAACAGCCATGCAAGTTTAAGGTTATACACAGGGTCAATGCGATCTCTCACATGAGCGATGTAGTCCATAGGCATCTTGTTTAATTTATTCCTGTATTTGTTTCTGTAATCTTGGTATTCTTATCGAAATACGTACAACACAAAATCGAACACTCTCAAGGCCTTCGTCTATTACGAAACGTGTAATTGATGTACATAAAAAATGTCAATTCTATATCCCTTCAAGTCCACGAATGGTAGAATTATTGGCTTCAGGAATAATGTTTTCAGTTCCATCGTTACCTGCAGTGTTATTAAGTGCAAGAATGTGTTTGTTACGACAGAGAGTCTTGTTGCAATTACTTAGTGTTTTGTTTTGCACATCTAAGTTAACCTAACCTAATCGCTTTGTGTATTGTTTTGAACCCAAACTCCCGGCATGCACCGAAAAGAAAAAGGAATAACTCACAAACCCCTTACTTTGATAATGATTGACAGATAATTGCTTTCAATTCTTCAAGAGTTATTTTGTTTTTCATTTTCAGGTCCCAGAGCCTTGTATAAGGGCCTTGGTCCGACATTAGTACGCACCTTTCCAGCAACTGGATCACTGTTTCTTGCTTACGAAACCACTAAAAAAATCTTAACCGACTTAGCGGATAGGCGATAATGCCGAACATTGATCGAAGATTTTATAGGCAGTTGATTACACTAGTACAAAAGTACTACGATGTGGAAAGCCCCAGTCATCTGTTGTGAGTGCTGCAACAATTAAAATCTGTCAAATTGGAATTGTGGAGAACAGAGTGTGATATTTTTTTTTTTGGCATGCAGCGAAGAATTGATGACCTAAGTCAACATAAAAACTGACAATAACTAGCCTTTGTGATTGATTTGATATTGGTAGAGGTAAACACAGGATCGCTCCCAAACTTGAGTTTCCGTGACTGACATATTGCACAGAATTGCTGAGTTTTGCATTCAGTATACTGCTCCAGGAAATTGGACCAGACAGATACTTCTCTCCACAAACATTCTACAATTCGATTAACAATGGATCTGATTAAATTAAATATTTGCTGTTTTTCTACCCCAGATTTCTGGACGATATTATCTTTTCAAAGAGTGTAGGACGAATATTTTATCTGATTTTATTACTCCAGTACTTCGTTGTCACCTTTTTGTTTTAAACAGAATTTGTTAATTTCATTTTTTTAATATTAATATATATTTTACCGATTTTCTTGAGATCATGAAGTGAATTTCATAAAGACTTGTGTTCAGTTTGGTGAATTATGAAACATATTCCACACTGATAAATTAGATAAGAATACGGTCTGGTAGTTAAGTATACATTCTCTGGTCGAAGCTTAGCGCGTTTTACTTTGAAAACAGTCGTGTTTCATCAGCGTTGGATACGATCGAATCACAAATTCCCGCAAACTCGGGTGAAAAATCGCAACTTCTCGTGTGTTACCAGCGTAACGAAAAATTTTGATCCGGGGTACTAATTGACCCTGGGGTCATTTTTCAGTGTTGAATATTGAGACCAAAGGTGTTGAATTTAGACCCAAGTCCACTGAAAATTGAGCCGCGTCGTGGGAATTTGATCATTAATCAACAACATAAAAACACACATTAATGAATTGATACTAACAAGTATGATTTATTCAATCAAAAAGTTACAGTTAATTCATCTTTGTTCTTTAGATTGATATCTCCAATATCAAATGGACAGTTGTATAAAATATGAACCATTTTATTTTACGCGTAAAGATGGTCTTTAATTATCCGAAGAGCGCTTAAAATATGCACGTAATCTTTTCGCATAAAATTGCATTAGCTGTCCGGTTATATATATATATATATATATATATATATATATATATGTGTGTGTGTGTGTGTGTGTGTGTGTGTGTGTGTGTAAAATGCGTAATTAATTTTAGTATTTAAGAAATGTTAGAGATTTGAGGCATGATGCATAGACATCATCATGCATACTCGGTCATGTACAGTCTATATTGAAAACAAGGGGGTATATAATAACAGCTGAAAGTGATCTCTCTAGGACTTTCACCACCTACATTGTAGTTCACCACACAGTCTAACAACGAACTCCGTGACATTTGCTTATTTTCGTTAAGTAGAGGATCATACGTGGGGGAGGCGGAATATAATTTGAAAATAAATAAATTTGATTTACATACATATGTAAGAAACTATAACATGTTTAAAATCATAGAATGAATATAAGCTTTCAAACATGTAATTATGTTTAAATAATAATAATAATAAATACTGTGAAATTGTAAAAGTGAGATTGTCATGGAAAACCATGGCTTCAAACATGAATAAGATAATCGTGTCCTGATGAACAACATCGGAATGATCTCAGACCAGTTTCGTTATTCTGGAAAAATTAAAATTTTGAAACTGAATTTTTAATGAGTAGATACAGATAAATCGCGTAGAAAACTTCCAGTTGAAAGACAGTTCAAAACTCTGTAGTTGGGGGTCAGTATTCAACAGGGTCAATATTCAACGTGCATGTTGAGGTAATCAGAGATTAGGAGGGAAAAAAAGATACTAAGCTATTGAAAAATGACACCAGGTATAAATTCCACAACTTTTGATCTCGTCTTTCAACGTATTAAAAGAAAAAACCGCTTCATAATTCAACATTGAAAAATTACCCCCGGGTCAATTTTCAGCTTGGATCAATATTCTTCCCAGCAACCTTGAAAAAAATGTCCGCAATCCAGAAAAGTGCAAGAAGTTGCCACAGAGTTAACTTTTAGTTAAAGTTATATGAATATAAAAATGCATGGCAAATTAAGTAGCAGTTAAATCTAACTTTTTTTGTGCCACTGAATACGAGGGCCGGGCGTTTTCTGCACCAGATCATGGATATTAAGCTATGGTATACCTGTAGACATCTGGGAGGGTTAGGAAACAATAAACCAGGTGGTTAATTCATACGACCAGGTTTAATTTTTGTTCAGCAATGATGTAAATCGCTAAACTATGACGTCTTTGGTGTCTGTTAAAGGGAAATCAATCACCGACATATACCCCATCATCCCTTAATCTTTTATATAAGAAAACTAAAAATGAAGTATATTTGAAAAGCAAAAATTCTGCGAATATGTCGAGAAGGAAATCAAATTTTAAAGACATGTATCAACTCATTATCTTTTAAAATTCACAAAGAAAGGTGTAGGTCGCCACACGTAGTTTGGTTAACTCGTCAAATAGAGAGAAAGAGTTGCTCATTTCGAGATATTATCGCCTTTAAGTGAAGTCCCACAAATTTTGCAGTATCTAGTATGCGCTTACGGGCGTAGCCGTTAGCGTTCTTTATCTTGTCAACGTTAAACTTGACAAAGGACCTTTATTGCTATGTCATATGCATACGAAAGACCCTTGACTTGATTGGATCAATACTTGGCGCGTTACGTCACTTATTCGTCATATCGTACATGTATTTCCCTACGTTGGCCTTTATAATTTTCTAATCTGTAGCTTTGGCATTTGTTATTTTTCCATCTACAGTCAACTATAATATTGTCTCGGGGTGGGCAACCTATACTTAATAAGTAACCATCAGTCACCGTACTAACCTCTTACATTTATAGGGTAATGAAGGAAAAATTAGGTTTTCACCGTTGACCTTTGTTGAAAGGTGTAGGAGTCTTTTTATGGTACACGTCTTTCGTATGATGACGCTGCGCCGGGTTGACCATGGGCCCTTCCACTTGTGAAGCAAGCGCCCCAGATAGAGGTCACCGTAGTTACAACATTAACTCAATGAAAGGGATAAAAAGTAATAACCTTACGATGAACCTACAGAAAACAACGTGTGTTGATTGGCAGTGCACAAAATTTCTCGAAGTATAGAAAAATGTGTATCAAAGTAGGTGATGTTGTTTTAGATTCTGTTAAAACTGCCAAACTTTTTGGTGTTCAAACAGATGAATGTTTTACTTAGTCATTGATTCTTTATGCAAGAAGCCTTCACAGAAGGTAGGTTATTTTACGTCGCCTGCAAAATTTTATGTCAAATTCAGTATGTTATTGAAAATTTATAGCACTGTTGTCTTTCCGGAGAACCGGGCTGCTCTTGCGAAATTGTGATCGGGAATTCGACAGGAGAAGTAATTACATTTTTTTTATATACGAAAGTGTTTGTTTTACAGTTTATATTGCGCTTTATTATACAATTTGCTGCTATTGAATTAATAGGCCATTTTATTTAAAATATTATTTTACATTAAATGATACACTTTTGAAACGAAGTATTGTAAATATTTGCCATATTTTGATTTTCAGGTGCCATCAGCCCAGAACTGAAAAAGTCGGGGTCCTTTCAATCGACCCATTTCTCAGATGCCGTGACGACTTCTTCGTCAGACCGGACATAACGTCCACGGATGTCCTATTTTCAAGTTTGGGAATAGAAAGAGGTCGCTAGGAGCTAGGTCGGGCGAATAGGCAGGGTATGGTATTGATTCATACCCGTTTCGCTCTATAGCAATCAATGCAATTTTGCAAGTGTGTACTCTTGCGTTGCCTTCTTACAGCAAAATACCTTTAGAGAGTTTACCTCGACGTTTTTCATGGATAGTGGTTCTCAGCTGGTCTAGAGTTTGTATAGTACACTCCAGTTATTGTATTCTCTTCGGTAAAAAGTCCGACATAATGCCTTTTACGTCCAAAAATACTGTGGCCATCACCTTGTCAGTAGATGGTTGCGTCTTGAACTTTTTTGGCCTCGGAGTCCCCGGCCCTACCCACTGACGACTCTGAGCTTTCTTCTCTGGCTCATAATAATGAACCCACGCCTTATCTACAGTCACCAGACGCAAACGAAAATCATCTTTTGACCTATTATGCTTCAACAAGGCGCTGCATACTGATGCTGTGGTTGTCATTTGCTCATCGCTAAGGGATTTGAGGACCCAAGGGGCTGTTAGCTTCCGCATACCTAAACGATCATGTAAGGTAGTTGAAACACTACCATGTGAAACGCCTAATGCCTGCGCTGTTTCTTCCACCAGAATTCGACTATCAGAGTATACCAGATCCCGAACTTTTTTACACATTTCTTCGTCGGTGGCATTCAATGGGCGTCCAGACATGGCTTCATCTTCTAAAGACGTTTTACCGCGTTTGAATTCCCCTACCCAGAATTTCACCTGAACATAAGATGGTGGAGAGGACCCATCAACATCGTCTAACTCGTCGTGTAATTCCTTGCTTGTTTTGCCTTTTAAATACAATTACCAAATTACTGCACGGTACTCAACTATAGATGAAAAACATGCCTTTGCATCACTAGCCGTGTTTGACATTCAATGTTTTTATTAAAGAATGACTCGATACGCGTGCAATTTTTTTACCCAGGTATAAAACATGTATTGAAACAAGACATGAAAAATGTGACCGTCTCGGTCATTCGGAAAATGGGATAGGCTGGTTACTTATTGACTCGCCCTCGTATTCAAAATCATCTACATGAGAAGAAAAAATCTCTTGCTATGGCCTTCAATTCGACATCTATATATATCGACGACGTTTTATCTATCAACAGTGATCATTTTCATTCATATGTCGATTCGATTTATCCCAGTGAACTTGATGTAAAAGACACCACATCTGCTTCGTACTTACATATTTTACTGAAAATAGATGCTGGCAGCAAACTAACAACTCAACTTTATGACAAACGGGACGATTTTAATTTCTCCGTCGTCAACTTCTCTTATCTGAGTGGAAATATTCCATCATCACCTGCATATGGTGTTTATATCTCCCAACTGATTCGATACGCAAGAGCTTATTCTGCATATGATCAGTTTTTTTTAAATCGAGGTAGGATACTGACAAACAAGTTGATGTTTCAGGGGTTTGTACAATCTCGTCTAAAGTCATTTCGCAAATTTTATGGTCGTTATAATGATCTAGTTTGCCAGTACAACTTTCTATTAGGTCAGGCCCTGTGAAGATCCGGGATTGAATAGGTCCTCAGTACCTCTTGCTTGTCGTACGAGGCGACCAAATGGGGCGGTCCTTCGGATAAGACCGCAAAAACCAAGGCCCCTGAGCTTCTGATGCCAACTCTGGTATGTCTGGGGGTCCGTGTTTGCCCATCTCTCTGATTTGTATTTTTATAGGAATTGCGATATTGAATACTGTTAGTTATTTTCACCTTTACATGTAAAGCAAATGATAGAAACCTTCACGTTTTTATACCGACATTGATTTTTCTCTGCAGTCGGTCCTTCACAGTAGTTCATTCTAACACAGTAAGGTTATTGTTCACATTTTAAATGATATTCTATCATCATTAAGTAGGTTTTATTACAAAAGCAAAAAGAATAGCTCATCTGTTAGATAAATTTTACTACAATATGAAATAACTAATTGTATCTTTGCTATTTGCTTCTATGGTAATATTCTAAACATCTCTCTCTATCTTTTTTTAATTTTGCTTTGCATTAACCGTCTCTAAGAGTCATTTCAAAACCAGAATAATATCAATAATGTTTTCACTTTGTAACAAGAAATCATTTTGAAGCAAGCGTATCGGGCCGCAGAAGTTAAGAAAGAAATTATAGTCTATATTTTTTTTTTTTATAGTATCATTCTTTTTAGATAGGACCTCGCTGGCGATTCGCATTTTGTATGCATTATGTAGGATGAAGAGTTAATTGTGAAGTCATACCTTAATTAAGATATTTTAATTGCTATAGTAAGCAAAATCCGTCAGTACAAACAACTTTACGGACAGGGATAACGACTTTAAAAGGATTTGCCATGCACTTGTCTGGACTCAGCTTCCCTTATCACGTCAAGATCAATTCGATATATTAGTAGTTGTATGAATCCGCGAAAATAGCCTTGAATCCACAAAACAGTGCACACCTTTTTTGTATTTCACATTAAAAACAACTGAACCCGAAACAAACGCAGTGCAAATTGACAACTATATAATGTTAAATACGCTTGGTTTATATCTAGAGATCATACAAATCGAACGCTGATCTTAACAATAACTCCAACCCCGATCAAATAGCTATATTACATTAATTTTTGGGAAAATCAGGAAAAATACATTAAACGTTAACCCCGCAGAAACTTATGTACATTTTGAAAATCCATATCAGAACAGACCAAATAGTAGAAAAAGTTAAATATTTGCCTTAGAAAAATGGACGTATTACACTAAAAATTATAATTTTGGTTTCATAACACAGAATGCTTAATTGTGAACGCACGACTTTAGCCTCTCTCTCTCTCTCTCTCTCTCTCTCTCTCTCTCTCTCTCTCCTCGTTCCTTGTATTTTTTAAATGTTCAGTGTCAGGGTATCTACCAAATATTTTTCACAAAATATTCAATTTAAGAGCAAATGTTTTAGATACCTTGAGCTGAAAGACCTTTTCTGATCACATTTTGCCCGGCGTCCATCCGGAAACTTCACATTTTATCTTCTCCATGCAGAACCATTGGGCCAATTTCAATCACATTTGGCACAAATTATTTTTAGGTAAAGTGGATTGAGGTTTGTTCAATTGAAGGGTCATGCCCCCTTTGAAGAGGGATAATCAAGAATAAAAAACAAACTAGGAGTGGGGTCTTCTTAAAATCTAAGAACCACTCGCCAAGAAAAGTGGAACGTTAAATGAAAGTTCCCTGACATAGTGTAGATTCAAGTTTGTTCAAATCATGGCCCCAGAGGGTAGTATGATTCCATAATTGGGGATTAAAATTTGGATTTAGATGGTAATTTTTTTTTACAAATCTCAAGAAAAATAGGATCATGATTAATCATATTATTTAGATTCGTTCAAATTTTGGTCCGCGGAAGTAAGGTGGGACCACAATACGGAATGAACGTTTTAAATGGGGATATAAATTCAATTCTCCTCACTTCAAGGCTCCAGGAGTAGAGTGGGGCCATAGCATGGAATCAAATTTTCAAATGGGAATATACAGGAAATCAATTAAAACACATTCTTTTCAAGAGTATCAGGGCCACACTAAATTATTTCAAAATGCAAACGTTCCTACATTGTATGGATTCAATTGTATGAATTCAAATTGTTTTATAATTCAAGCTATTAATCCTGTGATAGGTTGATCAAATTTAACAAAATGCATGTACACAGGAAAGAAAACCCTTTTTCTAGAACATCAAGGTCATGTCTGTCATATTGATGTCGAGGTGTCCCCATGCTGTATACATTTAAGTTCAGTTATGTCAAGACCCTTTGGGGCTAGGTTGGAGCCACAATATGGGGTCAAAATTATCATAGAAATGAAAACGGAACAAACTATCTTTTAAAACACACTGCAATAGATCATGGCCAAGGTTAATCAGGTGAGCGGTGGATATCTTGTTATTTTAATGAATATTTCTGTTAACAAAACGTTGCCACTTTAATTTCTCCGGGCAACCATTGATGGAAACATCAATGTTTTCGTTTTAATTTTGTTGCACAATTTGGTGCCCTGCCAAAAAAAACAAAGTGTTTGTTGATAGACTTTTTTAAACTACTAAAGGGCCGTCAGAATTATTTTGAATGTGACAGTAATTCAGACTTCTACTGTTGATGGTTTTAGTGTTCTTAAATGGATGCCAGTCCATGATTATTTTATATTTAGAAAGCCTGTGCTTGCTTTCAAGGTTCTGAAAAATATGACATGTGAATGTTTTTAGTTTTGTCCGCCAAGTTACTGTAGAACTAGAGCAACAAGAGGTACTGATAGTGGCAATTTATATTTACCAAACATTTCGCACTGAATATTATAAAAGGTCTTTTAAGGTATGGTCTATATCTTATGGAATCAGTTGATTGAATCCGTTAGATCTCTATACATAATTGTACATCACGCTATCTATTTTCTATTCTCTCATTTAGGTTTTATACAGGACCACATTGTAAACCAGTCATTTGATACTAATTATTCTATCCTATCTAAATCAATAATTTCTTCTTATAACTAAAAATAAATAGTTTACCATATACGATTCTAATGTTATTTATTGATATACGTATAATTCTAATGATGTCAAAATTTGTTGGAACAATCTTCATTACGGGCGGATAAGCATACAACGAATTTTTGAATGCGTGCATGCTGAATGAGATAGGCTTGTATATTGTACTGGAAGTACGAAAATAGATCTGAGATACACGTAGAAGTTTTGTTCCTGTATTGCTGCCGCGTAGGCAAACCAACAAGCCGCAGCAAATTTCCGAGGGTGAAACCGCCATGAGTGGCAAATATCCTACGGCTGTACAACTATTAGGGATACTGGGTAGGGGACCCAACCAACCACTTACTATCTCGGATTTACACGAACAATAACGTTAACATAATCCTAATTGTTCACAAACGATTGCCTTTCCACGTGTTTCCGGTTTAATAAACGTTAAGTCGTCCTCAAGGTTGTTTAAGGAGATCAATATTGTTTTTACTGACGGACTGTTTTAAGTCTTTAAGGCGCGTTCGCAATTTTCATTTGCACTCCTATAATACAAATATTGAGAGAGAAAAGTAGTCTTAAATTATTTTGAATGTTTTTATTCCCCCGCAATCGGAGATGGGGGAACATTGTATAACTTTGGTCCGTCCGTCTGTTTCTGCACAAAAACTTTAACATTGGCCTTAACTTTGAATTCTTGGTGCTAACGAAAGTTTCCAGATTTCGCATGTGGTGTATCTCTTGTCAACAACTTTCTTTTGGTACCATAAATAATTTGCTATCATACTGGGCTATTAATATTTCACAAACACATCTTTAATTTTCTTTTTTATTATTTATCTTTATTTTTGTTCATTTCACATGCGTATTCATTGTGACAAGTCCTTTTGTTCAGTACCATGATTAATTTGCTACCATACAGACCTGATCAGGCTTTTGTTGACTTGAAGGCCGCACTATACGGACCTGATCAGGCATTAGTTGACTGAAGACCGTATTATACGGACCTCACCAGGCATTTTTTTTGACAGAAGGTCGTACTGATCAGGCATTTGTTGACTGACGGCCGCACTATACGGACCTGATCAGGCATTTGTTGACTGAAGATCGCACTATACGGACGCGACCACGCATTTATTGACTGGCGGCCGCACTATACGGACCTGATCGGGCATTTGTTGACTGAAGATCGCACTATACGGACGCGACCACGCATGTATTGACTAAGGTCGTAATATACGGACCTAATCACGCATTTATTGACTGGCGGCCGCATTACACGGACCTGATCGGGCATTGTCTGACTGAAGGCTACATTATACGGACTTGATCAGGTCGTAAACCTCGGCCAACTAATACCTGACCTTAAAGTACCGATGATAGTGTGCAACGTCTTCAGGGGTCCAAGTTTGCATACCACTATCAAGTTTAAATATAACCCGATTGCTTATCAAAGACAGTATAAAGCTGGCGTTACTTCGCTGATGTTTTCGTTCTGTGGTTTCCGTTGCGCTTCACAACTGAGGCATGATATTTAACCACGATGTTTGACATAAACTGTGGAGAATGTAATTATTTTGAGACATCCAATGTAACTATTTCAGAAATAAAGTTTAAATATCAAATTTGAATAACTGAAAAGAAGTAAACCGTATACTGAATTCAGACGAGAACCTTTAGAAATCAGAAGAAGAAGAAAATCATAGGCTTATTCTCTTCTGTAAAATCATAAATGGATATTCTTCAAAATAGCTACCGGTCGCGGTAGCTCAGTGGTTAGAGCGTTCGTTTCGTAACCGGGAGGTCGTGATTTCGAGCCCCGCTCGTGCCATGGCACCGTCAAACCTAAGGCGAAAAATAGGTAGTGATTGCTCCTTCGCCAAACGCTCGGCATTTAGAAGTGAGAATCACGGGTCTTTCGGATATAACCTTATAAACGGAGGTCCCGTGTCACGGTAGGCGTTGACACGTTAAAGAACCCTCACTGCTACGGCCCTGAGCGTTAAGCATAGGTCTAAATTTGTGGTTCTTCACCTACAGCTGGTGACGTCTCAATATGAGTGAAAAATTCTCGATGGGACGTAAAACAAACAAACAATCCAAAATAGCTTAGGTCACTATACCTTGTAGAGTTCTCTTATCAATATCCTTGAAACTGTCGAAATGTTGTATGGTGTCAATGGTGAACCTTTCAGTACTAATTCAAAAATATTTGATATAGTACATCATATCTTTACTGAAAAAAGTAAAAAATTCCGTATGTAATACTGTTGCTCAAAATATATGTACAACTCACATAATACTTCACTGTATAGCTACATATTTCTGAAACTATTGTTTATATATATATATATATATATATATATATATATATATATATACATACGCGAGGG
This sequence comes from Ostrea denselamellosa, assembly GCA_024699665.1. Classification (NCBI taxonomy): domain Eukaryota; kingdom Metazoa; phylum Mollusca; class Bivalvia; order Ostreida; family Ostreidae; genus Ostrea; species Ostrea denselamellosa. The sequence goes on along the minus strand of JAMZEH010000071.1, from coordinate 514,352 downwards.
TATGAACTGCGTCGCTTCACGCCGGCTTACGTCGTTAACACTTCATGAAAATTATACCAGTTATATATTGCAGTTCTTACCATCATATATTCTGACAAATGAAATTTACTTTTTTAATATTTACATTCTATTTTCATTTCTGTCACAATTCCCAAGCATGCATACACGTATTGCATGAAATACATGCGCAAATCGTTAGACTGTAGCCATGTGGTTATGGCGTTCGCTTCGCATCAAAGAGGCTCCGCTCTGCCGGTAGATAGGTAGTAACGACAAGCACCTGACCTTTAAATGTCACGGTAGGCATTGACACCATGAATAACACTCACTTACAGTCGTAAGCACCATGAGTAAGACAATTTGTGGCACTTAACCTAAACGTACCTCGACGTGAACAAAAATCTCAAACAGGAAGTAAAACAACCTTCTGTAGAACCACAAGAATATAGAGTTCTTTAAATTGATAAGTTTACAAAAAATAGGTTGACATGATTTTCTATGAAACTGGTGACATGTCATACATTAAATTAGAAGAATGACGCTATTTAATTCAGTGTTCTCTAGCTTCAAGCGCTATACAATATTTCGATCTTTGCATGCTGCCTTTAATAACGAAGTGGCCATCTGAAATTCGTGAATCTTTGCATTCTAGCTTTAACTGCAGCATAATAATACAAGCACCGAGTAACTGAATGATTTGATTCGCGGGAGTGGTACTTGGGGGTTGAATTATAGGCAATATTCGCACTAAACTCCGATGTCAAATCGTGCATTTGATCTCTTATCATTTTCTTCCTATAATGACGTTTCTATGAAAAGACATAGATTTCGCTTAAATTACGCAATGATTTCCTGCTGAATGTTTTCTTTACTTTGGGATCTTAAACAAACAGTTCTTGGCAACATGATTTAAACACGGCAAACAAAACAAAACCAATCCCGGGCAACTTGACAGAAGACGAATTGATACGAAGAGAAATATCATGATTTACGATAACTTAGAAAGAATATTATTCCACAGAATAAATTACCTGAAATCAACTTTCTTTCGAATAAACTGGGACTATCTGTAATAAATACTTTTAAAGAAATCCATTGGGTGCAAGTTTAATGTATTGAAAAATGATAATCCACTTTGTATTGTGCTTTATTTGGAGAGAAAATAAAATGTTCTCGATAGGCTGAACACATTGACTGGAACTGATCGTCCCTCCGCTGGAACCGATATTCCCAGTGATCCAATTGGCCTGTTTTGCTGTTATTGCATGGTAATCCCAGAGGCAATTAAGCGGATGGAGCAATGATTTAAGGGGTATTTTCTCTACTCAAACAGACTGTAACTTTTTTGTTCATACGATAATTTACTTAAACGTTCAATACAATTCTTTAAAAACAATGACCGTGTAATCATATGTTGAGTCCGACATTTACAAAGTAAAAAAAAGGCACCGTGATCAAGGAATTTAGTTACCAGACATACTGTTTTATTAATATATGAAAGGAAAAACGGAGACTTGTCGTCTTGAACGCGACATGATTGCCGTTAATTTACATGTTATTTTACTTTGCGAATCATTTCAGCTTGCCTGGACCACAAACATTTGAATTTCGCCACAGATGCCTGTATCTTTGGCAGTTCTTCTAGAAATATCCATTTGTGCAAGTAATGTCCCCTTAAAAATAGGTGGCATATGGAGTTAATTAAGTCCCTATATTAAGAATCTATTCTAATGATTAAATGTGATGGCTGAAATATGATACGAATGTACAATGATCTTATTTGTGATACACAAAGCAGGCACATGACATCGTTTTTCCGAGGTGGTGGTGAGGAGAGGGGGGTTCGCTCGCCCTTCAATACATATGGGGTCGAAATTTATAATTTTATTGCTATCAAAAATAACACTATCAAAATAGTGGACGGATGGGGATGGGGTGTCACACAATATATATTTATTTCCTACGAATTTAACGTGTAAAAAAAAGTGGGGGGGGGGGGGGGGGAGACAAGCCCTTGCATCCTTCTCCTCCGACGATTCTACTTACCTGCAAAGGGCAGTAAATTGTTTGAATTTTTTTATCAATATGACAGAGTATCGTAAATTTGAATGACAACCTTTCCTCATATAGGGTTCACGTCATATACATTATAGGGGCCTCTGCATGGAACATGAAAATGCACACCAAGCTACATGTAATAGATCATTTTCGAGTTATCGTATTCCGGTGGTATTCTAACACTTACTTTGTACTTGAGTCACGTGATTTTTGTAAAATTGAGGGGTGCTTCTCTTCCAGTAGAATTGTTTTTGTTAGAAATGAGCTCGTCTGCAACGAAATGCCCAAGTTCTATTGTGTTGTGGAAGGATGTACGGAAGAAGGAGTGATATGGGTTCATGGCTGATGCAAACATTTTTCCATCTCCCACATCTAAACAGCCCAAACTCTGCAGAAATGGTTTGAAGTGTTGAGACTCCGTGCTACAACCGCATGACAGATTATGCTTCAGACATTTTGTAGATTGTGACCCAACACCACAATATCTTTATCCCCAAGCCTTTTCGGTATAACAACTACAATTTTTCTGCAGGGAACTCGGAAACATCATCTTTCTAGAAAATATTAATCAATCACCGGAATGATGACGCCATCGAAATTGGAGGCGAACCGTTCTTTGATACACTTAACTGCAATTCTGTTGCAACTTGATATAGTCTTAACATGTTATCTTTTCTACAAAAAGTGACATGTACCTCCTCGATCCAGTAAAAAGCGATTTAACTGTGGTACTTCAAAACTTTCGAAATTCATGTTGAAACCGCATATTGATGTGCCCGCATCGCGTACAAAGTAAACGTTAGAATCATGCCGAAATACGAAAATGAATGCCGAAATACGAAAATGAACTATTACCATTTGCTTAAATTTCCATAGAACTTGTCTTGTCTGTTGATATCTAGAAATGAGTAGATTCAGACCAATGATTGCTTTGTTGATAATCAATATAACTTGCATTAAGAAGGAATGCAACACCAAAGAAATTTGGAGGATGTGTACATCAATATTTGAGATTGAAAACTTTTCCCCCAAAAAATCAGTTTTAGTAGAAATATTCAATTAAAAAGATCAAATCATTACATTTACTGGAGTTGAACCCGCGACCTACAATTCAGCAATCGACGTGCTAACCAAATATGCTACTCAGCTGGTCAATTAAATTTGACAGGAATACACAAATACGGCTGGCATTTGTACTTTCTTCATGTTTTCAGCCGTTATGACGATGTAGTATACAAATGGTCATAACACCGTTTTTACACAGTGTTTCACTTCGTGTTGTCGTCAGTTTTTCATGAAAAAAATAAAAAAAATTATGTTTTGTTCACAAAAGCCAGATCCGTTAATGCGCCAAGTTCCGAGTTATCAAATAGTTATTTTCCTTAGTTGAACTCTTTCGCACGGTGAGACGCAAAAGGAGTTGTTTGTATTCACGCGGTGGGTAAAAGTGTTTACCGCTGCCGTCGTGTATTGCCTAAAGAATGATTACTAAACGTCATACAACCATCAGAACTGCAGGAAAACACAAATTTAGTAAGTTTATAAGTATTGTATAATAGAATAGCTAAAACAAATTTCTTTAATAAAAGCATCACTTGTGTAGAAGAGGAAATCAATAATAATTTCATATTTAACTTAATAGTCTAATTCAAACAATTTATACTCAAGAGGGTCAGTATATTGTATACCAACGGCTGATGAAAACAAAATTTACGCTTTCATGACAGTTACTTTGATCGTTATGTGCATAGCCAGTCTAGTCACCTTGCAAACATCACAGAAGAGCTGATATCTTCGAACTTGGGTATTTTATGTGATATTGAGTCATGTCAGGGTTTTGTTTGATTTTTTTCTTGTTATTTTATTTTTTAAAATCAAAATTCTCCACTTAATTTTTTGAAAAATCGCGAATCAACGGTAAAAACTAAAATATGGGCACAATTGAGCTCTGCATTCTACAGGCATTTCTTCATTATTTATTAACCATTACATTATCATGTATCGGACTTGTCAATTCCAATAAAACTTGGAGACTAGGTTCCGTGTTACAAAATGAAAGTTATAAAAATAGAAAAACAAAATGTTTTCACTTCATTAAACATTGATTCCTGATCTAAACCTGTCATGTAGCCAATTTTGATAAATTACAATAATTACCATGCTGTTCAACACGAAATCTTCTCTTCATTTATTCTGTACACAAAGAGTGGTAATATTGTTGACAGGTTATATTCTTTTGCCCGTGACATTTCATTTAAATCCATACACGTCGATAATTTACGCACCGTCTATCAGTTCTCCTGTCACGATTGAAGTCCTCCGTGATTTGCCGGAAGTAGTCCCGCGAGAAGAAAAGACCTCCTAACCCACTACTGAAATAGCAGACTAATCGAAATCATCAGAAGATACAGGATATTAATTAAAAGTCATGAATCACATGAAAATGATTCTAAATTTGATATTTATTGACCATGTTACAAAAATAAAAAATCGATATTAGATATAACGTTAACTAATTTTATATTTAATATCAATCTAGTCCAATATATATGTTCTGTGGGGAAAAATATTTTAAAAACTTAATAATAATAAACAATGAACACATATAATTTTTCTCTACGTCATTCTGGCTTTGCTGTGCGTCAAGTCCAAGATTGATTGAATTTAGTCAAAAGTTCTATGACGTCATCGTCATCTGCATCCTTGGCGTCGTCTAGTATAGTCTGGCCCTCGGAGTTGGAAAAATTTTTGTCGGCGCCGGCTTTCAGCAGAAGTCTCATGCTGTCTGTGTTACTGTTGCTGTATGCATGCCACAGCGCTGATTTTCCGATGACGTCACGGTGATTCACATTGCACCCATGCTATTATTGCAATGAAAAAAAACTCCCAGTAATCATTGTGACAGATTGAAATTAAAAAAGAAATTTGAGAATTCCGTCCTTTTAATGAAGCAACGGTGATATATCGAATACTTATGATGCATAACAATTGATGTGAATAAATGACACTTCTGACGGAAGAAATCTATTTAGCTAGTACCTAGTACAGTCTTAGATAAAGCATACCGAAATATATATATATATATATATATATATATATATATATATATATATATATACTAGAGAATTGAAATAGTTATCTTTCAAGTTTTTCCAATTTTCTGTGAGTACTAAAGCCTTTGAATACTGTTTTTGAGCCATAGAACTGCCCTTTACATTCCGCTATATGCAGGTTGTATGATAAAAATATTATTGCAAAAGATGAAGACTTGATTAGTCATCTGATGAGTACCGGTGTCATATAGAGAGAAAAAAACTTCCCTCCCAAATATTCTCTCTACGGTGGTTTTTCTGTTAATCCTCCACCTGTGGGGACATTTTCTATTAATAGAATTCATTCCCTCAGAGCCCTTCTCCCCTTTCCGGGATCGGTTTGGATTTATTGTCCAGTGCATGTCAGCAGAAACGCAGGGAGAACACTTTTTCTATGATAAAAATCATTTCCATTTACGAAATTAGATCTATTTCTGCACTTCTCGAGTTGAATTTACGATAAATATGTAATATAACTAAGTATTAATGATATCTTAATCATAATTTGAAACTTCTCAATTTTATTTTGAAACTTTTCAATTTTATAATTGAAATCAATTGATATTTCATATGTCACAGAATACAACGTAATGACGCAAATCAGATTGCTTTTAATTTCATTTTCACTTTATTAATCATCGAAAAGAACCACTTTATCGATAATAGCTACTTTTAACCATGCAGTTCCCAGTCTCATTCAATAATTTTTTTCACTCATATGATTATTGTAATTAGAGATGCCGTCAGCTTTAGGTGAAGTGACACAAGTTTCACTCCATGCATGGCGCTCAAGGATGTAGCAATGAGGTTTTCTTTTTTTCTTTTTTTTTTCCGTGCCAAAGTCTACCGCACGACGGAACCTTGCTCTAAGGTCAAATCTGAAAGATTCGTGACTTGTAACTTTTAATGCCGGACGTTTCGTGAAGAAACTGTCACTACCTATGTTAAAAGTCTCAGGTGTGACGCGGCAACGGGGTCTAAAATAGAAAGACAATAATTCTGTTATCAAAAGATGCTTCATATATTATTAAATATGAGCGTAGACTCATGTATTATGTTACTAAAAAGTACAGTCATTTCTATTTTAACATTAATCGTGGTACTGAATACCACGAGGGAAGGTTTTCATTTTCTTTCTTTCTTTTTTTTTTTTTTTTTTTTTTTTATTTTTTTTTTTTTTTTTTTGCATTCGTGCTCAGTAGATTTTGACGAATTTATGTTCGGACGGAATATTTGTTGTTTAGGACAAAAAATTCCAAGGATACAAGTACCTTGAAATGGCTAAATGTCGAGAAATAGGAAAGACACTGTACTGAGTTTGGACATTTTCTTACGATTTAACTCCGTAAGGTAACTATCAAAGCTGTAAAATAAAGATTTCAAACTCAAGAACATACAAGTAACGGCACATTTATTCGATGTACCGCAAGTTTGACCCACAGGAACTTCTTTAAATTGTAGGATACAAATTGGTAATAGTAATTAGAAATCAAAATTAATCTGTAAAATCAGCGTTTTAGAATCTTCCAATTCGAAAAGTTTATCTCGCACTCATCTTGAGCAGTACAAGGTTAAGCCTTGTTTAACAGGGAGTAAGGTTTTAATTCTCTATTTCTCTAATCCATCATCAGCCAACGCCTTGTATGTGATGTAATTGTTTGAAAGTCTTTCTTATCGGGCTATCTTCGAAAGTGCTGATAGGAGCCTGATAAGAACTTAGGGTGAACCCAATACCCTTGACCTAAAGCACGCTTCTGCCGCTTTAACAAACGTCATGGCAATCAGCCTGGCTTACATCAGATACACAAGCTTATATTTCACAGTTGGCGCACTATAAAAGTTCAAAATTATCGGCCTTCACCTACTTTTACCTAAACCCTCAACAATACTTCTTTCCAGGATGTTAATCTTTAATTGATAAAATCCTACAGTGTGAACAGCTGTTTTTCATATATTTTCGGGGGACGGATACAACTTACCTTCAAAAGTACTTTGATTACATCATCGTTATCGTTGCTAGCGGACGTAATGAGAGGTGTGTGCAGATTCGATGGAAGAACAAAGTCCGAGTCTGCGCCTGCGTCCAACAGAAGACGACAGATGTCGCTGTATCCCGATCTGGCAGCTGTGAACAGTGGGCTTTCTTCGTTAGACCCCACCGTGTTCACATTGCATTTACCTACTGTGTTAAGAAAAAGGAACGATCATCACGAAATCTATAACATTCCTTTTACCCTGATCACTTACATCTGTCTATCGGTAAATATTCTCCGACCGATCACTACCGACAAACGTATGTAAATGTACAACAAGCGAGATGACTTCGGCTTGTGTAGCAATATTCCATTATCAACTGCATATGGTGTTTATGTCTCTCAAATGATACGATAAACATGAGTTTGTTCTGAGTATGATCATTTTGGTTTAGATCTAGGTAGGATGTTGACAAATAACTTGATATTACAGGAGTTTCAACAGTCTCGTTTTAAGTCAGCATTTTGTAATTCCATGATCGTTATAATGACATAATTTGCAAATACAATCTATCATTGAGTCGAATGCTGTCTTATGTGTTTCATACCAATTGCTATGTCGTTCTTTGCATGTGATTTTGACTTAGGATTACTCCTGATCCAAAGATATAGGGCTTACGGCGGTTGTGACCGGTCAACAGGGGGTGCTTACTTCTCCAGTTTGTCCAGGGGTACGTGTTTGCCCTACTTTTAACTTTGTATTCTTCATGGAATTCATAAATTCCATTTTTGATTAATTACTGTTCTTTATCTTAGTTTGTTAATCATTTTGTCCGATGATCATCTGCACGCAGGTAGACAACTGTCTAGCAGAAGACCACTTTTGATTTTCAAATGAAAATATCATACACATTCGGCTTTCTAAACAGCAGATGCAGTCCAACTGATGGCTACAGTGCCCTTGTATAATGGCCATCAAACACTATATGCAGTTTGGCCATAATCACAGATAGTAGATAGACTTTATTGATTTCCAGGTCAAAGATCACATGCTTTCTAGAATGTATACAGGAATTGTTGTATGACCAATAATTAAAAAACAGCAATCACGCTGGTCAGTGCTAGTGGATAATCTGTACTGATTTTCAGGTAAAACAGTCAAAGGTCAAGGGGTTGTCTAGCGTGTATATATCAGTTGGTTCCAACCGATAACAAGAGAACCCTTTGTCCCATGGTCACCAAAATCCATCTCTAGCAGGTGCCCCCCTAACAATTATCAGGTCAACGGTCACGATACTTTCTAGCATGCATTTAGTATTTGGTTACCGGTTGATAATTAGAAAATTCTTTGTCATATAGCTGTCAGACTTCATAGGAAGGGTAAGCATGACTAGTAGGTGCCCCTTTGATTTCTAAATTCAGATGTCAGTGGTCACGCAGGTTTCCAGTGTGTAGCCTATACAGCAATAGTTGGTCGACTGATAATTAGAGAATCTGACGGTCATGAAACGTTGGCAACAACTAGGAAATGATCCTCTGTTGATTTGCAGGTCAAGAGGTGAAAGATGTCATGGATTTCTAGCATGCATACAGCAAATCTCTGACTGATAAGTAGCAAGCCCATTAAAATTCAATCCTTTTGAACAGATTTCGGACTGCAATAATTGGTCTCATGAAAGAAAACTCAACATCTGGATATGTGGTTGAAGGGAGAAACTCATGAAAAAATGAGTAACCTTACAGCTGATGCGAAGTCAGGACGGGACGCTTCTAACGTGTATGTGTAGTCACTTGACATTAAGGATGTTACACCTGCGACATTACAGGTAACATTCTACAGATTACTTCCTAAATTACTTCCTGTCTGTGATTCCCAAAAGTACAATAAAATGCATCCCATGCACGTGTAGCAGTTATTAATTCATCATTATCAGTTTTTTTTACCTTTAATTAATACCGATACTAATTCTCTGTTTGCATTTTTCACAGCTTCAGAAATAGGCGGCTCCCCATTGGATAAAACCGAATTAACGTCTTCTCCTTTATTCAATACTTTCGTGAGCACCTGTTAAACAAATAAATTTCTAATGCACATACAAGTAGATAATTATGTTAAATTTGGGAGAGGACTACACTAGGCTGTGCCTGCTGCCCAATCCCTTTCACTGTCTGTTAATAAAATTATTATGAAATAAAAAATAATGATGTTAAAATCTGTGTGTGTGTGTGTGTGAGAGAGAGAGAGAGAGAGAGAGATGAAATGTCAAGAATCAAGAAACAAATAATAGTATGTATCACACTATATATTTGGGTACATACATGAAACTATTAAATAAAACTTGTTGATTTAAAGAATAAAGACACTGATGCGTAAGAGTGGATCACAAGCACACAGAAGTATATTTTCTCATATTAGACCAGCACATCAATATTGTAATTCTTCAGTTTTCTGTTAATGGCGAGCAATCTGTGAATTACGAGGAGTCGTTTCCTGTTCATCTCTATTTTGATGTTGTAGAATGTGTTCACGCTTTCCGATAATTATTCCTAGCTCTAAACAGTACCAGGAAATAAACTTGAAATCATCTGTCTATATTTGTCTGCAACACATGATTCCTCTTTTTCTTTTTTTTTTTTTTTTTATTATTATTATTATTCTAAAGAACTGCTTTTAAAATGGAAAAAAAAAACCGTACAAGTTGCATAAATCGGCATATTCCTCCAATAATATTACCGTACATAGAAAAAAAAATTGTCATCAACGTTTTCATCTAAAAAATAATAATAATAATTAACAGAGATATGAATCTCTTATCGTGTCAGATAAATCTAGATCTACGCTTTCATTCACTGCTATCCTGTTTGACTGTACAACAAATAGACAAGGCCTCCCGCACATCTTGGAAACTCTCCCTTAATTAATCCAGACTTAATTAATCCAGACTTAATTAATCCAGACTTTGATTCAAGACTGACTTTACAACAATTTCGTTATACATTTATGATTTTTTTTATCAATTGAAAAAATGTACTCATAACGTGATATGTTTTATGTGATTGGATTTACCGAGGCAGTATATTTAAAACTTGCAACAACACTAGTATGTGGGGCTGGTAAATTGAATATTACACAGCAATGTATTATAATATATAGTAAGGACATGTGTCCTTGAGAAGGATTCTTGCATACAAACTAAAATCCATTCCATACGAATAAATGGATGACATGGGAGACTCAAATCCAATTACAATAAACATACTTGAACCGCCCACTAAATATTTCTCCATTTACAGGGAAAGAAGTACACTTTAGCAGTGGCTTGCGACTATGTTCAATCTAATGAAAAGTATTTTTTGATTTGATGATGTTTTTATGAGAAAATCTACCTATATTGTTCAGAATTTCTAGATCTCCGCAGTTTAATGTCCAGAAAAATCGTTGTTTGTTCAACATTGGGTGGTGATCTTTTAAAATAAAACTTATCTGTCTTTGCTGAATTATTTGTCACATTTCATGAGAAACTTCATCTTCTAACCCCACCATAATTTGGAATTATAAAATATACCTGTTTCCATTTGAAATCGGTGAGCAATTTTATGAACGTAGCATAAAACTTAAATATTAAAAATGTTTCATTATTGTAATTTAATTTCTTAGCTCTAAATTTGTTTAAAAGATTTTCATTTTTCACACGAGATTTCAAATAATTTTAATATACTTCTTGGCAAAATAACGTTCGTTATAATTCAGAACTGAATACCCTGAGAGAGAGAGAGAGAGAGAGAGAGAGAGAGAGAGAGAGAGAGAGAGAGAGAGAGAGAGAGAGATGAGAGGATGTGGTCCTGATGGAACTCTGTCCCCCTTTTTTTTTTTTTTTTTTTTGTTCTTCTCTTATTGAACAATATCACGCATACAGTAACAATGGTTAGCAATACAGTGCTCTAATCATGCATTAGATATAAGCATAATATCAAATGTTGAGCCGAGCTTCCCCATTTGCATACTGGGAAGAATTATGCTCATAACTCCAACCACTGGGATTTCCAGCCACACTGAGTACGAATTCATATTACGTATTTTACGTACGCAATACAACAACGATGCCAAAAATTTGCGAACTTTATATAATAAATAATGCACACTTTGCTGTTGTAAAAAAAAAAAAAATCAAATAAATTCTATTTATTTAATATAAGTTGAATTTTACCCCTTGTAAGGGATATTCATATCTTCGATTTCCTCTTTAAAAAAAATAAAATAAAATTTGTATATGCAGCACACGCACATTGCAGCGTGCCCATCTTTGATAGGCATGAGCGACGCTCCATGGTGTGTCCAAACGAACGCTATGAAGTGAATGAATTGCATGCTCTATTCAGTGGTGTGTCCTGACAATGATCAGGGAATGTGTCTCACCCTAATCGTTAGATAAAGTTTGTTTTAGTCTAATGAATCGCAGGAAAGATCCAAAATAGTGTTATTACAGACCAAATCATCTATTAAGAGAGAGAGAGAGAGAGACAGAGAGAGAGAGAGAGAGGTGGTTATGTTTGTATTCATTAACCCTGTCATTTAATTCAAAATTAGCGGAAAGTAATAATTACTTTGGTGAGATTCTTGCGTAGACATTCCTCAAATGGAGAGACACTGTTTTTGTCGTGTAGGTGGACGTCACACCCCCTGTCTATTAGAAGTAACGCTACCGCCTCATACCCTACAAGTAGTGGAAAGATAGACAACTCTGATTAGTATTTATAATAAAATCATAATCAATATAGCACGGGAAAGCTATGGAAAGTCGGTATTTGTTAGATATATATAAAAGAACATTATTCATTACATTATAAATCAAATGCATTTCAGACGTCTGTCATGATCAGTTTCAATGCGAACGTTGAATAAAGTATTGAGGAAATTCGAACTCTCCACAGAAATTCTACCTTTTTGTAAAGCTAGTTGTAGAGGCGTCCAGCCGTAAAACATACAGTTAACATCCACACCGTTGTCTAGTAATTTCTCTATTTTCTCTGTGTCTCCGTTTCTAACAGCTAAATGTAACTGTTGTTCATAGTTTGCCATTCTATGATTCTTAGCTGAAACGCCGAAAAAGCGTCCAGTGTAACTATGTCACGTGGTTTTTACTTTCTCATTCTGGCCTGACTAAGAGTTATTCCCCTTTTTACGTTGACGTATATGTCATAAAATAAGAATAGCAGCGAAACAAACAAAAAACGAATACAATACGATTATTATTATTTTTTAACTTATTATGTTCTAACATCATTTAAGGTAAATCACGGTCTCTTATTTAGAAAAAAAAAATAATAATGATAAAAGTAGCAATCATTTTTTGTCTCACAGAAAAATAAATGACGGTATATGTTGATTTATTGTACTTTTTGGTGGAGAACTTATATTTTATTCTAAAACACCCTAAAAGTTTGTGTCATATTATTAATTTCACCTCATTAAAAATGACCCCCAAAAATAGGGAAAAAATGACCAATTACTCTTAGGAGACATTTTTGTAAAAAGGCCTTCGCCCCTAGACCCCGCCAGGGATTCGCCCTGGACCCACTGGGGGTCTTAAGGCGGCCCCAATCCACTGCCTCATGACTTTAATTCCTTGATCCATCCCTGAACACGGTGTACATGTGCTTTATCCCACTCTTCCCGAAAAACAAAATTAAAAATGTGATCGTTGCCAATCTAATTAAAGTTTATTCGTAGGTGAGCGGATAAAAGGATCTACTTTTAATTAGACTGGATCGTTATAAACCACGAGCAAGATGTATGTGTTCTTGTTTGAGACAGCTGATACCGGGCCGTATCGCTTCATGAATTTATCACTACATTCATATTACTTTTAAAATGAAGAAAAAAAGTTTGTCTTTATAATTTTGCCCTTACGGTATTGAAATGAAAATAGTATGATATGTAGGGTTAGTTAATTACAACATTTGTTCAGTCATAATGTATCGTAATATTAATTTGGTGTCTCGTTAGTAACAGTATTTGTTCAACTGATGTATTGTAATATTATTTGGTAACTTGTTAGTTACAGTATTTGTTCAATTAATTAAGATTTAAGATCAAGTAGTTACGTACTTTAAGAATTTGCACTGGGATGAATTCTTCATCTAATATTTATATATAACAACAGTCAACATCCAAATGGTCAGTTTTAATTGGAGAAACAAGGTCAAATTAATAAGGATATAAAAAACACAAACAATTACCAACGACACGACTAATAATGAATTGTAAAATTTTCAGGGCGATCTGTCCTTGATTTGAACATATCTAATTGTTCATACGTTGTGACAAAAGGATTCGGTACACGTTCTTAAAATTAGAACGTCCTCTCCTATGATAATCAATGACACAAAGTAATGTTCAAGAAATAAAACATAATTATATCAAAGGTCAAAAGATGATTTGCTTGTATAAAGCAATTAAGTAATGTATTCTAATATATATTCTCTATATTATATCTTCTATATAACACAAGATATACATGCACTGCAGTGGCATTTTTAATATGACTCTTAATACTGGGTAAAAAAAAAAAGAAGAAAGAACAAAGTAAAAAAAAACAGGTAAACAGGTAAACCAAAAAAAAAAACAAAAAAAAAACAAAAACAAAAAAAAAACAACCAAAAAAAACCCCAAGTGTTCGTCCCTAGGCAAAACAAAAAAAAATCTTGGTTAAATGACTAAAAGGTTACGTACAAAAATACATATTTTGGTAGAAACAACATACTTTGGAAGGAAAAATATGGGTCATAATATTTAAAATTTTTGTAATGAATACTTAAGTAATAAGATAAATAATTATACATGTATATATGTACAATGCATGTATGCATTAATAGTAACAATAGTACAATGATATTCAGCATAATTAATCAGAATGTGACTGTGGTGATGAATATGTATGGAAGTCAGTTAAGTAATTGGATCCTGGCCTTGATTGATTGAATAAATATTGTTTAACGTCCCACTCGAGAATCTTTCACTCATATGGAGACGTCACCATTGCCGGTGAAGGGCTGCAAAATTTAGGTCTATGCTCGGCGCTTAGGGCCTTTGAGCAGGGAGGGATCTTTATCGTGCCACATCTGTTGTGACACGGGGCCTCGGTTTTTGCGGTTTCATCCGAAGGACCTTGAAACAATGCGCTAAAGGTCACTGAAGGAGCGGATCAGGTGTTTTGGCCCCCTCTCTTCAAATTTCGCAAAGATGGGCCCTGTCATTTGTCCAGAAAGAGTGCAAATTACCTGTGTGTTTTGCTTTGAACAACTTCTGAATGATTCCCTGTCGGTTCTTTAATGGCAGGTACTCTGTCAAAAATATCGAAGTGTTTTTGAGTTTCCATTTTTCTGTGTATTCTCTGTTTTTAAATTAGCAGTTTTTAAATTTACAGATATAATCTGTACGTTTCTGCTTTTGTTTGATTTGCCGACTGGATGAGATCGGGAAATGCCGTCCGCCATCACATCGATATTCATCTTCCTCTTACACCCATCCATTACTATGACGTCAGTGTCCTCGTGATTACAATGATGCTGTTGAATAAGCAGTGGACAGTTGTGAAATCTGAAGGAATTTTCTCCTGTCATACTGCTATATTCCATCTACCAATTCTTCCAATCCACATATTTTTATCTGAAGGTCCGCATTACACTCCTCTATGTGCCACTAAGTTGTTTCTCTTCTGTTTGTTTTTATAGCCAGTCAGCTCATGCATGATGGAATTCAGACTGGGCAACCATTTCTATAGAGGGCGTCATGGTAGGTACTAACTCTTCCATGAAACTCTGGTCACACATAGATGAACAAATCAGACCTGGTATAAACTGACCCGCAGATTGTATAAGGGGTGGTTGAGCAATGGACATAGCATCTGCTGTTATCGTATCACTGGTACAAGTTGTTGGATCAGTCAGAGTTATTACCTGTAACAGTCTTCATACTGCTGAGTTCGGCAGTGTCACCTAAACGTTTTTTCCCTTGCATGTAATACAGGAGAGAGTGATGCAGACAGACACCTCCGGACTTCGATTTTGGTTTTAATTTTTTTTTTTTTTTGATTTTTTTTTGGGGGGGGGGATTTTTTTTTTTTTTTTTTTGGATGGACTATACAAGTTTTCGCTTTGTGCGTTCTGATTTTTTGTGTTGAGTATCAGTACCCTCATTCGACATTCGCACACAGTAAACACAGTGCATGTTTGTATTTAGACTGTTTTATGCCTTATAGTTTATCCACGATATATCTAAATCACTTTAATGAAGTGTTGCATGCTGCATTATCAGTTAACACACACAGAAATATAGCACACCCCTATCTTTTCTGCCGAACTGAGACTCGTTAAACGACAGTTCTAGACGCCATTTCTGATCCCTTCTTCAGGAAGATAGAATACCTACATAGATAGAAATACAATAAAATAGAATCAACAAACTATCACTAAAACTAAACTATAAGGACCTTAAAAAGGTGGGTCTGCATATCGAAAATCGTTAGGTTTTTCACAGATTTAAAACACGTAAGACTCTATTCTCAACAAGAGTAAAGATGGAACTAAATTAATTGAATGAAGTTAAAATCACGGAATGGGTTAACAAATCAGTATAAATGAATGGAATATTATAACTTGTTCCAATGACAGGTTATTATAACAAAATATCGTATACATATAATAGACTGATATTTAAGATGCCAAGTATGATATCAAAAACAACATATGTATAAGTATTGAAAGAAAAGGCCAAGATAACAAACAGTATTCCATCTCGTAATTCCTATAAAATACAAATCAGAATGATGGGCAAACACTCACCCCTGGACATATCAGTGGTGGAATCAGGTACCTAGGAGTAAGTATCCCTGTTGACCGGTCACACCCGTCTTGAGCCCTGTATCTTGATCGGGTAAAGTAATAAAATATGTGGTAAAATGTGGGGAGCAATCTCGGAGCAAAGAACCAGTCAAATGTACCAAAATAAATGAATGAATCAATAAATACAATGGAAACTGAACATCAAAATGCATAAAAGATAAAAGCCGGAGGGCATGATGAGACAACGAACACTGTAGGTGACGTTCGTTCTGGCGAGTTGGCTTGGGGTTTTTTCATGGTGTTATGAATGAAGAGCTTGTATACATATGACAAATTACATTTTTGTTTTTTGTGGCCGTAGTTTGTGACAGGATTGCTGAAGACCTCAGTATTACAGGTGTACAGGTAGCACTGTAGCTTCTCACCGCTGCCACCCGAGCTCGATCCCGTGATCGGCTGTGGTTATATGGGAGAAAGGATGGTGGTAGCCCGCTCGGACATTTGGTTTTCTCCCGGTACTCCGGTTTCCTCCCACACAATGACCCTAGCGCAAAAATCCGAGCAGTAGAGGACACCACTGCAAATGAGCTTCCATCTAAATGTATTATCCTATGTAAGTAGGCGCAGTATATTGGTATGTATTGAATAAACAATTTTATTTACTATTTATTTATTTATTTAAAGCATAGCAGCTACAAAATACATTGCCGCAGTCTTGTGTATATATATCTAACATCTACAGAACACATGTACCGCAATCTTAAGTATATATTTCTACATCTACAGAACACATGTACCGCAATCTTAAGTATATATTTCTACATCTACAGAACTCATGTACCGCAGTCTTATGTATATATCTCTACATCTACAGAATACATCTTTGATCTGCCGACTTGTTTAGTACGAATTAATTACAAATACAATGTAAATGATTAGTTTAGAATAAAATGAGGGTTTTTTCCCTCTGGTTTGATTGATTGTGGTAATTAAAAAGATCAGAGAATGTTAGACAAGGAAATTACACAATAGTTTACAACATAAGCTGGTTAGTATTTCCCTACAAACCAGACATCTGGGCCTCCCGCAAACAGTCGATGCACATGCTCCGACCGGTTCAAAGAGCTCGGGACAAATCGTTGGTCTTTCCCGCCAACAGCGCAGTGTGTTCTCATCAAAATTTGTTCTAGGACATGTCTTTATATATGTCTTGATCATGTTCACATTAAATTTGATTATATTTACAAAAATAAATTGCATGCATGCCAGAATGACTAATGATTCCTGTCATATTCAAGATATAAACATCACGAGGTTCGACGAGAAGTTAGTGGTATACTAAAACTTCTTTATGGAGACATCCATCAGAATCATGACAAGGTATATCCTACTGTTAATGCTGGTTGCTGTTGTTCAAGGAATGTCCTATCCTTGGCGTGGGTGGAGGGCTCGTTTCTACCCCACCTACTTATCCCCAATGATACCACGTCCCCATAATAACCAAGGTAAGTGTTAACTCGTCCAACTGGAAGCCTGTTTGACGTTGGAGTGATCTGCAAGAAATAATATTTATATTTGTTGTTTTACATTCCATTAATATTTTATTTCACTGATAGTGTTACCTAATTTTTTCACGTATCGGAGTTTCAGTATGAATGGTATGGGCTTTGTATGGTTGCCACAAGTCATAAAACCCTATTCAATGTGCGTAAAATCAAAAGTGACGTTATGTTTATTTCCATTTAACTTCGACGATTTACAAATATACTGAGACAGTGACATGCTTTCCAAAATTATTAACAGCAGTGTGTGATTCCTGAAATCGGGATCCAAACATGCTAATCTGGTGTCAGTTATGTTGCAATCAAATTAAGGAGAATTCACACATCGTTACAATTCTTTAAGGTGGCTCCCTACACTATCAAATAGTTTCTCAAATCAGCACGAAATAATTTGATTATAAAAGAAATTATGATGTGTAATAAGCATATAAGTCAGAGAGGCAGAACACATGCAATTTTGGATTTTAAAAAAAAAGAAAAGAAAATTTAACAAAATTTCATTTGATACACTCTAGTGATCTGCTCTCTCTCTCTCTCTCTCTCTCTCTCTCTCTCTCTCTCTTAATAAAACTCAATTCTCTTTTTTATATATATCGTTTTATAACCCGATACTTTATCCACTAAGCTACGATGACAGAGAGACAAATCAATCGATACGAATAATTCCACAAACCATTTAATCTGCCATCTTGCGACGAAGTGTCATAATAAGTATTAGCCTCGGAGTAATGAGTATAAGGGCAGTACATCACTGGGCTAATTAAGATTAAAAAAATATCCTCCCTGTTCTTACCAAAGGCATCACTTGTGTCTGATTGGTTCAGTGGATTTAAGTACTAGACTGGCGACCTGTAAATGTCCAGATCAAATCTCACAGTGTTTTAATTTTTTTCTTTGTGATTTTATGCTAAAATAGAATTGCGCGCGCGCGTGTGTGTGTGTGTGTGTGTGTGTGCTCAGTTAGGCAAAATTTTAAAATTCTATCACCACAACTTTATTACACATTCTATAACTATCAGTCATGGCCATTAAGTTATACCTTTTTAAGACGAGTTATTCTTACCCATATCATCCCTGCAACTATACGAAAAGCATGGGCTCCATAACTGTCACGGTATAATGGAGATATATTGATTTTTCGTGTGCATCCTTAAAAAAAGTCAACGTCTTCTAAGTCCATTATGATTTATGCACTTCCTTTGCACTCTATGTAATCCTTAATCATAATCAAATTTTTCGGTTATTATACCCTGTAAAACACAAATGCGTTTCTTAAAATTTCTTAAGCCCAGAATTATCTAGTAGCGACATCAACGTGAAGCATGGTCCGAATTTCATTTCAGAAGAAAAGGTATATCGATTTCTTCAAAGTATGGAGCCAAGCTTTCTTTATCTTAAGGAGGCATAATACATTGTCATAATGGCTGACTTTATTTGATTTTGAATGAAAATATAATGCCTGACTTTATTTGATTTTGAATGAAAATATAAATATCAGCAAAAGTATCTTTCTAGCTGGATAGCTCAGTGAGTTTACATGTCGACTGCTGATCTATAGTTTGTACGTTCCAGTCTAGCAGAGATATTAATCTTTTCAATTTCATATTATTGTACATATCCTCCATTTTCCATCCTTATAACATTTCTCTGGTGTGATATTCCTTCTTAAGTCTTGCTAAACCTGTCTAATTTTTCCTCCATTAGACAATGTTGGGGGGGGGGATTAACGAAATGATGAGGAAGGAGGCGAAAGCAGGGAGGAAAGAGTTTAAGGAAGAAGGAGGAGAGAAAATAGGGAGAGAGGGGAAGGGGGATATAAAAAGGGGACAGGAGGAGGGGGCAGGAGGAGGGAGACGTTCCTCTTGTCCAGAAAAGGGCTACAAATCTGAGCTACTAATCTAGAGTGGGTTATAGGAGTTGTGCCCTAAAATTTGAGAAATCTTAACTTTGTGTCACAATGGAAAACTGTGTTTGTTTAACGTCCCTACGAGAATTGTTCACTCATATTGAAACGTCACCAGTTGTAACTGAAGCACCAGTTTAGATCTATGTTTTACGCTCAAGAAAGCAGTAAGGGTTCTTTAACGTGCAAACGCCTGCTGAGAGACGGGACCTATCATATCATTAGATCATATCCGAAAGACTTGACTTCCGAGCATATGGAGAAGGAGCAATCACTACCTATATTTACCTCTTAGGTTTGACGCGGCCATGGCACGAGCAGAGTTCGAATACACTACCTTTCGATCATGCAACGAACGCTCTACCACTGAGCTACCGCGATTGATACTTTAACTGTCCTTAAAGAGCTACCAAAAGTGCAACTTACCGCCCCTTTTATATTTTAGATTCGTCCCTGCAGCAGTGGATCTATTTTTTATCAATGTGTTTTCGTTTGTTTCAGTGATATCACGTATCGGCGGAGGCAGCCCGTTGTGTTCTCTCTGCCAGCAAACTCAAGGTCCGTGTGGTTGTCAAAGATTCTGTGCCGGAGGGTGCGGATTCGGAGGAGGGTTTGGTTCATCAATTTCTCCAAATTACCTTTGGGGTAGCGGGTTTCCAGTCTTCAGATCATATTCAGGCTCTCCATATACGTTTGGGAATTCCTTGTATCTTAACCGTGGAGGGCAGGGAATCCTATCGCCATCAGCTTATAGTATGTTTCCGATACATCACCAAGGAGGGTATAAAACGCTAGGTTATGGCGGAGATCAGGAATACGATGATTAATAGAAGGAAAAAGCAAAAAACAATAAGATATTGCGCGAGAGTTGAAATTGTACAGAAACAAAAAATAATTATCAGCTGAAGTAGTAATACCCATACCTTATCATTGAAAATCCAAGATTACCAGATCATTTTCTACCCAGAGGTCCGTGCGCTATGGGCATTGCAGTTTTGTCAACGGCATTTTACAAAATCTTGTAAAAAGTTTCTAATATTCATCATTTTTGTTTTGGACAAAATATTTCATCTTATGAAATGCTTTTGGTGCAATTAAATTAACAATTACTATAAATTGTTTAAAATAGCTGTTTTCTGATGGATTTCCGCAAATCCTTGGCTTATACGTACGAAGGCGGCAAAGTTTACCATCTTTCTTATCCCGACCTTGAACTCGGTAAACATGTATGAATTCGTATGTAATTATAGATAGTTAATTTTATTTGAAATCGAACAAACCTGTGAAATTTATTTCCAAGCTAGTTTTAACAAGGAAACTGTATTTCGTCACACATTTTACCCGGACCTTCAAAGATAGCTTGTTAATGTTAATCCTAATCTAAAATAAGAATATACGAGATGCTTCATTTGCATTCAGGAATGAATACTCTTCGATTTAGAGGGGGACAATTTCAAATTGTTGTTTAGTGTTTCCAAATTCAATACAGACGATCTTTGTTGTTGTACTGCAGCACACAAGCTATAAAAGTTTTTACTCTATAAACTATCGTTTTGTTTCCTAATTACATGTACCGTTATTTGAATGTGAAAGAGGACGTCACACGTAACTTCTCGGCACATATAGGCCAAGTTTGGGGGATAGCGGAGAGGACCGAAAACCCTTAGTTAGCGAAGATTGTATGGAAAAAGTCATTCGCCACGAATCCATTATACATCTCGTGCAGAATTTAATTCCGCTTTTATTCAAGATTCTATAATCGCAACAGCAATTAGACTTTTAAAAGCAATAGTAAAAAGTACTGTATTCATCATATCGTAGAACGGAAAGCAAACACTGATATGCATACAGAATTATGCAGACAGGGACATACAAGTATTAGAGTATACAAGAGTGTACGTACGTTTATCTTATCTTTTATTGCCAAGTATGTAATTAAAAAAGTAAAAACAAACAATTTTCTACGCCATATTCTGCATCAACCCTCGAGCAGTATCAGATTTAATGTGTTCGCGGTTGATAAGGGTATAATATGAAAATATTGAGTGCATGAGCTATTCAGTATCGCAAAATAGCAATTGTTAATGCCTTATAAATTGTGAGAGATATAATGTAATGCCTCTATAAAAACAAAGGTGACGTCAGATAAGCTGACAGAGGGATAATTCTGTACAATCACTCTAAATCATTTCATATTGAATGATAAACTTTAAGATAGATAAAGTAACATTTCTGTAGAATAATATTAAAACGAACAGCATATATCCCATATAGAATACAAATTGGACGGAGGGCAAACACGGACCCCTCGAAATAACGAGGGTTGGGATCAGGTGCCCTGGAGGAGTGAACATTCTCCATTGACAGCATTCGACCTAATGAAATGTTTTGTTTTCAGATAAGATCACTATAGAATTTGCAAAATCTGAATTTAAACAAACCGTTCAACCACTGTAATATCAAATTATTTGTCACTACCTTGCCTCCGTTTGACAATTGATCATACACAGAACACGCTCTTGCGTACCGGATAAATTGAGAGTCATAAACACCATATCCAGATGATAATGGACTATTGCTACATAAATATGGGGAGTTGAAGATGGAGAAGCTGAAGTCATCCTGTGTGTCATAATGTTGAGTTGTTAGTTTGCCGTTATGAAAAGTATGAAGTATTCGTATTTTGTAATACCTCTTTAACTATTTCTTCCCTTGCAGATAAATTGTAACATCTCTAGATCAACTTATATACATGTATGTATATCCTGTTACATGCAGAAATGATAATGTAATATGTGTATAATTATATTCATGTTGGTATTTTTCATTCCATGTATCTTGTACAAGGAGTATAATGCGTGCATTGTTGTGTGATCTGTGAATACGTGACCGTGTTCTTAATCAATAAATACACAATGTTATAGATCTACTAAAATCTGTCAATTATTTATCTTCTAAAATCTGTATACTATATATCTATTAAAAGTGATATTATACTACTTAAAACTGTATTTTATACATTTACTGAATCTGTATTTTCTACAATTGTCTATTATACATATACCAATGCTGTACCATTATCATAATGATACAGATTTAGTAGATGAAATATACAATTTTAGTCACACGTTTCCATTCATACCCTCATGTATTTTCAAAATGAAATTTATTTTTTGAAAATACTAGATAGCGAACTGTCAAACACTTTCTTGAAGCAATATTAATTTTGTCTACTCACTGTAAAAATGAGGATTTATTTCTCTACGCATGCCATACGTCACCACAATGACTGTGTCGTTCGTACGCATGTCATGCGTCACCACAATGACTGTGTCGTTCGTACGCATGTCATGCGTCACCACAATGTCTGTGTCGTCATTTGTGGCATCCTTAGTAACCATCTGCTCTTTTTTAAATTAATCATTAGTGATTGGATGCAGCAGTAGGGAAATGTAAAAACAAAGAAGTAAAAAAAAAAAGAAGAAAAGAAATCAGTATATTGTGATAAACAGACGGAAAATTATTCAGGGACTGTCAGATTATTGGAAATGGATAAAAAAAACAAAAGCAAAAACAAAATCCCTATGTACTCAGCTGTCTACCGCGTACTCACAGACCATTATATCGTTTGGGGTTCAAATTTACTATTAAAGAGTAAAAGTATAGAACTCTAAGTATAGGGTACCCAAGTCTGTCGATGAAAAATCAGTAAACCAAATGGTATAAAATTCTACTCTGTATTCTAATATCATCACATATAACCGATTTACTTTACTACCAAAGTTTTTCCCGAAATTCCGTATACTTCCCAAAATATGCAGAAATGAATTCAGAAAAATGCTTACTATTTTTTTATTGCGTTTTAGCTGGGGTCTGGCACTGTTCGAGTTAATAGAATGTTGGTGCATTGCAACAAGCAATTAAACAGAATGTGCAACATTAGATATCATTTTTAAGTTGAATTTCTTACCACAATTCATAAACTGAAGTTCGTGAATTTAGAGTTCTATACCTTTCCCCTTTAATTGTAAATTCGAACCCAAACGATATAATGGCCTGTGCTGTTAAACGCTGTGACGTTCAAGGACGTTCCGAATTTGCTGAAAAATGAATGCTAGGGATGTGCGAAACCTCTTGCCGTGGGTACACTCAAATTGTACATCTCACCAAGGAAGGCATGTTCGTGTATCTGAATGATAAATCCAACAATATTTATGTATAAACAACATCGCCGTTCGGTGGAAAGAAAATTCGTATTGGAGACCAAAACCGGAAACACCGTGTTGCATGGATAAGAGGGAAAAGACTACGGAAAGTTGACGCTAAACGGTCAAAAGCAACGTTGTCAGAAGAACGTCAATTAATATTTAGACCAAACCAATCATGTTTATATTTGGAAGAATGCTGGAGAAGAATGTCTTCCCGCGTGCATCAGCCCTGGGCTGCTGGGTAAACCTGTCGTAAGTTTGATGTCCCGGTGTGGTATCGGAAGGGACGGTGTAGACACTCTTACCGTTATTGACGGTAAACTCATGCCAATAAATACCGTGGAAAAAAAATTATAGCGATCAAAGGACATGATACGTTTAGGGCCAAATTTGGCCCCGCGTCCAAATTAAATGATATTCCTTAACATTCTTTCTAAGGATGTATATTTCCATAAAATTATTATCATGTCGCGGTAGCTCAGTGGTTAGAGCGTTCGCTTAGTAACCGGGAGGTCGTGATTTCGAGCCCCGCTCGTGCCATGGCCGCGTCAAACCTAAGAGAAAAATAGGTAGTGATTGTTCCTTCGCCAAACGCTCGGCATTTAGAAGTGAGAAGCACGGGTCTTTCGCATATGACCTTAAAAACGGAGGTCCCGTGTCACGGTAGGCGTTGGCACGTTAAAGAACCCTCACTGCTACGGCCCTGAGCGCTAAGCATAGGTCTAAATTTGTGGTACTTCACCTGCAGCTGGTGACGTCTCAATATGAGTGAAAAATTCTCGATGGGACGTAAAACAAACAAACAACAAACAACAATCATACAAACCTTTAATTATGTACGATGCATTATGTAAATACACTTTTAGTTTACGATACCATTGTGTCAATTTGACTTTTTTTTATGCGACGTCATGAACAAGAAAGCTATGTCAGAGACTCATGATTAAAATCATCCATCTTATATCGTCATATATTTCGAGTTTTATTTGATAAATGACAACCATATTTTTTTTATTTGCAAAGTTTAATTGACTCTCTCCGAATGTTTTTAATTGTATAGATGATTCAATGCCGAGGATGCTACGATTTACTGTATATAGAAGTTGTAGCATGTAAATGGCACAAACCAAATGTTGATTGGTAAAATTAAATGAATATTGGTTGCTCTACAACTTCTAAATACAGTTACACAAATCGTCGTTCAAATCGTAGCATCCTCGGCATTTAATCATTGAATACATTGCTTTGTTTTAATCTAGATTAAATTGATATTATTTGTGTACATGGCACGTGGGTACCTGACGCTATATTTATGTTTAAAATTATATACACTATGCTATTTTTTCCCGAGCGCACTAAATGTGTATTCAGCGAAGGCAAACGCAGTAAACAATGTTACATTGGATTAAGTAAAAAGAATATGAGATTCATTCAGAAGTAATGTTAATGGAAATATGGGGGGGGGGGGGGAAATTTAATCTAAGACATGGCAATTGGACTGAATGTGCACCTTTTAGGACGTGATAAGATTTACAAGCAATGTGATAAGTTCTATACACGAATCCACACTATTACAAAATGAAAAACAAATCTTACTAAAAATAATATTGCAGGGATTATTCAATGTTTTAGCATATACATGTGAATTTTATTTACACCCATTATTTGAAAAGAGATATGATAATTATTTCTTATACAACAAATCTTTCAATGCATTGGTATTTACTCAAATGAACCACATTTACGAATCATGAGCATTGTTTCAAGCCACGCATGGAGTCCACATGGGAGTGGATCGTACACGTTTTGGCAACGCACCCCCACCCCGTCCTTCTGCCTCTTGCCAAATGCCCGTTTTAGTCAACGAATGATTTTCGCTTTCCCTGCCTAATAAATGGTTCTACAATTCTTTTTCAGGTCGATTGCTAATGATGACTGAAGTAGTGACAGTTCAAACAGTATCAGAGTCAAGGACTTCCATGTAATAACAGGTATAGCACCCCAGTCAGTATCAGAGTCAAGGACTTCCATGTAATAACAGGTATAGCACCCCAGTCAAATGTTTATATTGCCCAGCTGTTTGTTGTCAAAGTAGTGACGTGTGTAAAATATGATCACTACTTCCAATCCTAATCTATCTGTATAGTAAAAGGTATAAAGAAAAATATTACATTGATCACCGGTAATTATGTAAATTGAAAATGGACGAAAGATATCAAACGATTGGTCCAATTTTGTACTTATACGTTGGCAAACTTTTCTCGAGTGCCAAGGATTTAGTGTCGAGTGAAGCGAGGAGAGAGAGAGAGAGAGAGAGAGAGAGAGAGAGAGAGAGAGAGAGAGAGAGAGAGTATCCTAAATATAATTAAAATACGATTTATATCACTCTATCAGCACAATAATCTAATCTCCTGTTTCTATTGCTTGCTCAAGCCACACAAATTACTGATTTGCTATTTACATCTACTGGAGTTTGTATCGGTTTTTTTATTCAGTGTTAACTAGATACGTTGAAACACTGTGTTCAAATAGCATGACACCATGTTCTTGATTACTGTTCGAGGTATGAAATGTACCAATATGATAATATTGTGATCTGGTTTTGTCATCATTATTTGACACAAAAATGTGAAAACTTCAATTCCAAAGAGCGGAAATGGGCGTGTTCCGAACCACCACTATATTAGTAGATCCGTGCATGATTAAGATGTAGTTCCTACATATATGTGATGTTTTGTGCACATGTCACTAAATGCTAAGCGAATGGCTGGTGGGATGGGTTGAGTATAAATGTATGAAAATCGTGGTCTACTTGAATACCTGTTTAACTTGGATCATGCGATAGAACATGTGTTCTAGCACATCATCACATGTAAGATGATATAAAGAACGAATGATCACAGGCACGTTCATTTGAGAATGTAGTTTATCATAAATTTTAAAGAGACACTAGAGCTCATATTGCGCAAAAACCATGAAATGACAATTTTTCCAGAGCTTTCTAAAATTTTGATGCATAGTTGAAAGTATAAACTTTGATAAAATAACACATTTTTCTGAAGTTGAAATTTTTCATTTATACTTAAGAATCAATACTTTTATAATACAATTAGGACTCCTCCTTTTGCTCTGCAGACGCATGCGCACAGACAGTAAACAGTGCAGCATGTCGTCCAGTGAGAGAAAGCGTACAATGGGTAGACCCAGAATTGTGATAGATTATGTGAAAAAAGGTGTTAAAATAGAACGAGATACAACTCATATAGATAATGATGACATTTAAGTCGGGATTAGTAGCTAAAAGCTAGGAGACAGAGATAAAGGGCTTTAAAAGTAGCCTAAGTGTTATTTTTATCTGAACACGCCATGTGTTAGTTTAAAAACAATGTTTGATCAATAGGGACATGGAAGGTTTCCCTAATAATAATCAGTAAATAATCCCATTCTTGAAAAGCCAGTGTGGACCCATTAAGAGGTATTAAAATAAGTTTCTACACAACGTGTTTGTCTTTCATTTTCCAAAACACGTGATGTAAAATGTCCCAGTCAGCATGAAGAAACCTTTGAATTCCGGATGATCTTCAAAGCGCAGTTGAGGACAAATTGATGCATAAAACTTCTTACAAATTTTTAGTATCGATATGATATTTATCATTTTATCGATATGTGTTTTAAAAACCAATTGTACTTAAAATTCAAAACAAGCGAGCTTATTGGTCTATTTGATGGCTATGAAGGGTTAGTAGGTGGATAGAATATACAGGTTGGTAATAGACTATGTCTAGAATTAGGGGATGAAAGGTATTTAAATGACCAATGCTGGAAAGTGGAGAAATACATCCCCAACCGTGCGCAGAAAATCTTGCGCCGTAAATTGCACCATATTGTGACTATATAATGACATTGTGAAGCGCTTTGAACAGCATATGCTGGAAAAGCACTAAAGAAAAACCATTCATTATTACTATTATATTAGCATTACGGGAACTGTAGCGTTATGGTCAAAGACTGAAATATAAAACCATAACTCTACAGTTTTGCAGCTAGGAATATATAGCATAAAGCTAGCTTCAGATATGGAGCCCGATCTTGATTTTCTCGATGCTACCTCACTCAGACTTGTTTGATTGATGTGACTGGATATATGACATATCATATGATATCATTATGGTATGAAATTGCATTATACGATATTGCTGAACATTTTGGCTAATACTTGACTTTTACATCCTTCCCTCCCATTTTTTTTCCCGGAAATCCTGGATCCGCCATTGATATCATAATGATATGAAATTGCATCATATGACTTGGAATAATTAAATGTTATTTAATTACCCATATCATGATTACTCGTATCACCCCTTTTAAATATCATATTATTCTGCTAGGACAGCGACCATTTTTCTACGGGGGTCAACTTTTTTATATAACATGTAGAAAACGTACCCTTGGATCTTTTTCAACAAAATAATCCAATTTTTCTACGGCTCGGGGGTCATTTCGCGACGTCGAAAAATGACCCACAGTCATTATTCTATGGGGGTCATTATTCTTCTTTATGCACACCAACATTGTCAAGCTTAACAGTAATTGCGTTGATACTGTTGCATATTCATATCAAACATCAACAAAAAGTAAAATTGGAATCTTCGACACGGTAATTTCCGTACACAATATCTTCTTCAGTGTAAACTACGTGACGTTAAATGAACTGAAATGCGCTGTACCTGTGGTATTATTTATTAAACCCGTATATATGAACACCATCAACGATGAGAGTCGCATTCAGGCGTGATTTTTTAACAAATGTTCCTTTATATCGCAAACCGCGCGTTTCCATATTTAATCGGATATTTCTCTCACAATGTAAAAGTTAAAACTAATAAACGATAGAACTCGGCTTCCGGTTTGGCACGAGTAGCCTCCTACTTTAAGTTTAATAGACTGCATATTTATCAACAACGTCAAATGTTCTCATTACTGACCTTAACATGCTTCATGTATACGCAAAACATGTTTGTGATTGATGCTTGTGCTCTATCTTAAAAAAAATGGTTGTAAAGGCATAAATAAAACCCAGCTAATTTTGCCAATTTCAGTAAGTCTTGTTGAATGCAGATTACGAAAACGACGTCACAGAACATTTTACGTTACCAATTTCCACATGTATTTTCAGGTTCGATGTCTAGTGCTTAAATAATTAAACAAAGTGAAATCATATTTCAGGCTTAATTTTGAGGCAAAAAATGGGGCTTAATGAATCCAGCTCTTTACCAATGCGTACAATTGTGTACAATCATGTACAATGTTGTCTGACGTATTTCATTCCAGTTGAGGTCGTTTTTTGCACATTGAATTTGACTACGGATTACTCCGTTTATTCATATCAAGATATAGGACTCACGGCAGGTGTGACCTGTCGACAGGAGATGTTTACTCCTCCTAGGCACCTGGTCCCACCGGTATAGCCCAAGGATGACAATGCCCCATATAGTTTAATAGTATACTGGACAAAAAAGTTAAGGATCATAATTTTGACCTCAAAATTTTTATTAACCAAATAATTATTTTGACAAATTTTAACATTTATAGTTTCTCCAATGTGTCCTTAATACAATAGATTTACCTGGTTTCATATTGACGTCATAAGTGCACGATTTTTTCGCCCAAACAGGCAAGGGGTCAAAATCAAAGTGTGCCAACGTGTATATTGAAATTGAAAAACTGTGATTTTCATTTTACTGTGGGTATTTATTGCTCTAATCGACTCTTAGGTGAACAATTATTGACATTAAAAGCCATGAGGCGCCATTTAACTGCTCTGGAAGCTGGTCAGGCAGTAGGTATGCTTCAAGCTGGCCAAGTCCAGAGAACTGTCTCTAGACATTTTAATGTGTCCCAAAGTGTGATTTCAAGGTTGTGGAATCGTTTTAGACAGACAGGTAATGTTTCTGAGAGACCGAGATCAGGTCGTCCAAGGTCCACAACCGCTCGCCAGGATCGCTATATGTCACTTATGGCTCGTAGACATAGGTTTCAGAGTGCTGTCCAACTCAATACTGACTTCCATGCAGCAAGTAGGGTGCGTATAACACCACAAACTCTCAGACAGAGACTTCATGCTGCTAAGCTTCGGGCTCATCGACCTGCTGTTCGTCCCATTTTGAGGAGAAGACATAGTGTAGCACGACTCAATTGGGCTCAAAATCACATAAACTGGCAACTGCGTCATTGGACGCCTGTTCTTTTCACAGACGAGTCACGGTTCTGCGTGGACTTTCATGACGGTCATAGGCGTGTATGGCGCATGCGTGGAGAGCGGTACGCTGATTGCTGTGTAGCAGAGCATGATCGTTTTGGAGGTGGCTCTGTGATGATTTGGGCCAGAATCAGTATTGGTGGATGTACTGACTTGCACGTGATTAATGGCAATCTTACCGGTGCAATTTACAGGGACGAGATACTGCATCCAATTGTGAGACCTTATGCGGGAGCTATTGGCAACGGCTTTATGTTAATGGATGATAATGCTCGTCCCCACAGAGCACGTATAGTGACAGATTACCTTGCTACAGAGACAATTGAACGTATGGATTGGCCGAGTTGTTCTCCGGATTTATATCCAATAGAACATGCCTGGAACATGTTGCAGCAAGCTGTTTCCAGACGCCCTGTACTTCCGACAAACCGCCAGGAGCTTACGTTAGCTTTACAGCAGGAATGGGCAAGGTTGCCACAAATTGCGTTTCGCAGGCTCATCAGAAGTATGCAGAGGCGTTGTCGTGCCTTTATACAGGCTCAGGGTGGACTTGGTTTACTGTAAGGATTATATAACCTGCTTATTGAAGTTGTACTGGAATGCATTTGTAGTAGGACAAGCTCGTGCGTATCGAATCAGTTGGGAGATACCATATGCAAGTGATGATGGAATATTGCCACATAATAAGGGACGTTGACGTTGGAGAAATTGAAATCATCCCCTTTGACATAAAGTTGAGTTTTTAGTTGGCCGCCAGCATCTACAATTCCTGTTCAAGGCGTCTCTTTATTGCTAGGGAACGATTTAGCTGGTGGCAAAGTTGTATGAGATTCCATAGTTTGTGGGAAAATCACTTCCAATGTCGCATCCGAGGGTGAAGACAAAGACTTATATCCAGCTTGTGTTGTTATCAGAATGATGACCAGAAGAAAAGAAGTCGAGGCTGACCATGTTCAACCCCTTAACACGGCTGGCTCATCTTATGAAATTGATCTCAGTTACACTTACCTATTTGACCTTGATAGAAGTTCACATGAAAACAGACAGCCATATAACAATGAGTCTCCACTAAAAACCATTGATGTTGATGATTCCAATGCACAGTTGGATTAAGACAATGACACCCACAGCAGAGAATAGTTACTATCCAAGCAAAATAAGGGTCCAGATATTGTCCAACACTTCCGCCAAAGTCAAAGATTGATGCACACCCAGAGGACGTCTGGCGTGTCGTTCACCAGATAGTGGTCCCAGTGATATATCGTAAGAACATCATGAGTTTGTCTGACGACACATCTATGGCAGGTCCATAAGACTTGTAGTAGGCTTTTAAGTCATTTTTATCGGCCTAAGTTGGGGAAGTATGTTTCTGAATTTTGCAAGTCTTGTCATGTTTGTCAAATGGTGGGTAAACCTAATCTCCAAGCCATTCCAGCTCTCTAAGAACCCTTTAGTCGAGTGTTGCTAGAATGTGTAGAATCTTTGCTTAAAACTAGGTCAGGGAACCAGTATTTACTTACTATCATGTGTATGTACACTCGATTCCCTGAAACTATACTTCTTTGGAATGTTAAGGGGAAGGACTATAGTGAAGGCCCTTGCCAATATTTTATTCCCATTTTTGTAGGAGTGTCTTAAGCTATTCTGTCAGATCAAGTATCGAATTTTATTACAGTGTTGTTTCATTAGGTCAAGCTTAAGTTAGGTGTTAGACAATATACAATTGTAAGTCTACTGCTTATCATCCCGAGTCTCAAAGGGCTTTTGAAGTTTCCATCAAACTCTTAAAACTATGATGAAGACATGTTGTTATCGGTATGGTTAAGATTGGGAAAAATGGGTTTACCTTGTTTTATTTCTAGTATGAGAAGCAGTTGAGGAGTCTCTTGATTTCAGTCCCTTTGAATTAGAGTTTGGTCATACAGTTAGAGGTCTTTTGAAAGTTGCTGCAAAAGAAGTGGCTGATTAAAACTAGAGCTCTTAACTGTTCCGATTATGTATTTGATTTCCAACAGACACTTTACAATGCTTGCAAATTGGCACAAGACAGATTCAAGAGTTCTCAAGCCAAAATGAAGTTTGGTATTACAAAGATGCCAGGATCAGAGTTTTTAAACCAGGTGATAAGGTTCTCTTATTTTGTCTGTTCCTGGTCATTCTTTACAGGCCAGATATTGTATGAAACTGAAAGAAAGCCTAGTGATGTGAATTATATAATTAAAACACCAGTCCGACGTAAATATAAACAAATTTGTAATATTAATATGTTGAAAGAGTATTTTGATAGATGTGACCGAAATCCTCTAAAAACCTGTAAAATAAGTTTCCACTTCAGCCAGTGTTAAGATAATTCAAGCTTATACTGAAAATGACATTAGTGTAGAAACTAATGAAGAAGACTTCAATTGGAGTGTCTGCTGAAAGAACTCCGAATTCCTGCCAATCTTGATGCCAAACTTGGATATATGAATATTCATCAGAAAGAACAAATTAAACGTCCCATGGTTTGTTATTCTTTCAATGAATGTTCAAAAAAAAAAGAAAAATGCTGCTTGTTGTGGTGTTATAACGGGTGACACTCTACCCATCATGCAGCATCCTTATAGTTTCAATCCATTCAAATTAGAATACTTAAGAACAGAAGTGCAGGACATGCTGGACAATGACATTTTCGGACCAAGCAAAAGTGACTGCAGCTCACCTTGCATTCTAATGCCGAAACCTGGTGGCACCTATTGATTGTGTATTTCAGAAAATTAAATTCTCTCACGAAAACAGACTCGTATCCGATTCTTACAACTGATGATGACTGTATTGATGAAATCGGAAATGCGAAATTTATCAATAAATATGACCTCTTGAAAAGTTACTGGCAAGTGCCATTAATTAAAAGAGCCAAAACAAACATTCTGCATTTGTGACTCCCGATGGCCTGTTGCAATACAGCGATGCCTTTTGGCATGAAAAATACTCCAGTGACGTTTCAGAGGATGATTCATTTCCTTCTTTATGACCTTCAAGGATGTGAAGCTTACGTGGATGATGCTAGAATCTACAGCACACATAGGAGGAACATCTCCAAATCATACGTGCGTTCTTCCACATTCTGGCAAAAGCAAACTTAACAGCGAACCTTGTAAACAGTGACTTTTATTCTACTGTAGAATACTTACATCATAAAGTAGGTCAAGGTTATGTTAAAACTATCATGACTAAAGTGAAGGCTATAGTCCCAAATTCCTATAAACAGGAACGAGTTAGGAGATTTTTAGGCATGGCTGTTTTTACTAAATATACTCTGCAAAAAAAGAAACGCATAGCCCTTTTGAAATTTTAAAAATGCAAATTATGTATTTTACCAGGTAAACTGAAATGGTCAATTGAGTAATTGATTTTTTACAGGTAAGTATGAAACTTTAAAGGTCTGTTCATTTGATTTGGCTCTCTGCCAAATTAGCTCGGCGACTCTCTAAAATTGCACATCACCTCTATCGCCATGGAATTTGGCTTACGTTTTTCACGAGAACTTTGTGCTTAATTCAACCACTACATTAAAGCGTATAAAAGGACGAAGTTTGAAGCTTGAATTCATCATAACGTTAAAATGCTGCCATGCCAAGGTTGGACCCTGCTACTCGAAATATCGTCATTGGCCGTCTCCAGGCCGGAGTATCCCAAAGTGAGATTGCACGAACTGAAAACGTAAATCAGAGCACAATTTCTCGGCTGTGGAACAGATTCCAGCAGACTGGCTGTACTAATGACCGACCGAGGAG
The DNA here is from genome assembly GCA_024699665.1 of Ostrea denselamellosa. Taxonomy (NCBI): domain Eukaryota; kingdom Metazoa; phylum Mollusca; class Bivalvia; order Ostreida; family Ostreidae; genus Ostrea; species Ostrea denselamellosa. Next base: position 480,677 of record JAMZEH010000071.1, on the reverse strand, counting down.
TGGGCGACCTCGCATTACGACTCCTGGACAAGATCGCTACATCCGGGTCTTTCATCTACGGAATCGAACCGTTGCTGCAACAGCTACTGCAGTCGGAATACCTGGATTGAGAAGAATCAGCTCGCAGACAGTCCGCAACCGACTTCGACAATATGGCATTAGACCCAGAAGACCGTATTTTGGAGCAGTTTTGACACCGTTACACAGACGAGAAAGAGTCCGATGGTGCAACAGATTGAGGGGCTGGACATTCCGCAACTGGCGTAGAATCTGGTTCAGCGATGAGTCCCGTTTTCTGCTACAGAAACGTGGTGGAAGAATCCGTGTATACCGGCGCAGGAATGAACGTTTCTCTTCCTCGTGTGTCCAAGAAGTGGATAGTTTCGGTGGAGGTAGCGTCATGATGTGGGCGGCGATCTCTAATGACCGTAAAACAGAACTGGTACATGTCCCGGGCAATTTAACGGCTCAACGGTACAGAGACGAAATTCGCCAACCTCACCTTATGCGCGTAATTGACCGACAGAGGGAGTTATTCCAACATGACAATGCTAGGCCTCACACAGCCCGCTTAACAATTGACTACCTTCAGCAGAACAACATTAATGTGCTACCATGGCCTTCCAAATCACCGGATTTGAATCCGATTGAACACTTATGGGACCAACTGGATAAACGTGTGCGCCTGCGCCAACCTCCGCCTCAGACCCTCGATCAGCTCCGTCAAATGTTACAACAGGAATGGCGAACAATTCCACGCAATAACGTAAGAACATTGATTGACTCTATGCCAAGGAGATGCAGAACTGTGTTGGCAGCTCGAGGTGGTCATACACGGTACTAACTTAAACGTGACAGGAAGTGTTCTTAACTGTGATGATCTGACTTTTTTTTCACCAATATCTAAGGTTTGGACTGTAATTTTTTTCAATTGAAACAATTCTAGTGAATATCTACATTTTTTATTGTAAAATCATAATCCAAAATACATCTACTAAAATCTTAAAAAATCCATTATGCGTTTCTTTTTTTGCAGAGTATATATTGTCCAATTTTTTCTTCAATAGTTGATCCACTTACCAACCTATTGTAAAAGAAGGTAAAATTTGAATGGACAAAGGACTTAGACAAATAATTTTGTAAAATTAAATCTGTTCTCATGAGTAGTCCCTGCCAGTTCTTTCTGCTCCAGATTTTCCTAAGCAATATAATCATACTGTTGATGCTAATGATGTAGGAATCGGTGTCCCTTTGTTTCAAGAATATAGTGACAAAGTAGATAGAGGTGTTTCTTATTCTTCAGAGAAACTTTCAAAATGTCAAAAAAATTATTAAACCATTGAAAACGTTTGTTGGTTCTGTATTATTTAATGTCCCGCTCGAGATTTTTTTACTCATATGGAGGCGTCAACATTGCCGGTGACGAACTGCATAATTTAACTCTATGCTCGCCGCTTATGACCTTTGAGCAGCGAGAGATCTTTATTATGCCACACCTTCTCTGATACGGGAACTCGGGTTTTGCGGTCTCATCCGAAGGACCGCCCATTTAGTCACCTCTTACGACAAGCAAGGGGATACTGAGGACCTATTCTAACCTGGATCCCCATGGGGCTCCATTGAAAAGAAGTCTCTTGCCTTGTTGTTATCTTTACAACATTTTGATATTTATTTGTGACATTCTTATTGCAGATGCCTTATCAAGAATTTCATGGATGTACCCTGTTTTGTTGCTTTGATTAATGTACATATATATTCAGAGTTTTAATTGTGGAGAATTCAAGTGTTCGTTGTTGATTGATTGATTGTTTAATGTCCCAGTTTTCGTAGTCATTTAAACTTTTAAGGGGTGTATTGTGTAATACTTGCATTTGATTGACACCTTCGACCTAGATTTTTCTAGATGTTCAATGTTTGTAGAAATATGACGTGTTTCACTGTAAGGATTATGTAACCTGTTTATTGGAGTTGTACTGGGATGTTCTGAAAACTTCATTTTTAGTATAAATAGATTCTGAATTCTGTGATATTAAGCTCTGTTACGGAAGCACTTGAGGTTCTGGAAGTTAAGAATTGTCATAATTAGACATTTGAATAGGGGATCTTCAAGTTAAACCTGAGAACTGCAGAACTGCAAGAATTACTCTGATTGGAACTGAGATCCAACTTTAGACTGCTTTGTATATGAATTCAACTAGGCATTCAAACCGGCAACGGACACTATTATTCTACCGTATGTTAGTAGTTGTTATTGCTATATGTTTCTTTTAATAATTGTAAATAAATCGTGTTAACTTTTTAATTGCCTTTGGGATTGAATTCTGCTGAGTCATTATGGGGATTCTGACCCATACAGATATCCCAGTTCTAAGTCAAACCAGATTGTGTGACTGTTAAACAGCAGGTGCTTATCCCTATTAGGTACAGGGGTCCAAAACTGTCATTCCCTTCATTTTGTATTCTTTCTGGGATATGTGAGATTGAGCAATGTTCGTTGTCTTCGTAAACCGGTCGCGGTAGCTCAGTGGTTAGAGCATTCGCTTCGTAACCGGGAGATCGTGAGTTCGATCCCCGCTCATGTCATGGCCGCGTCAAACCTAAGACGAAAACAAAGATAGTGATTTCTCCTTCGACATTTAGAATGAGAATTGGAGTCTTTCAAATATGACCTTAAAATCGCAGCAGGCGTTAAAGAACCCTCATTGTTATGGCCCTGAGCGCTAAGCATAGGTTTAAAGTTGTGGTACTTTACCTACAGCTGGTGACGTCTCAATATGAGTGAATATTTTTATTACGTAATTAGTGGTCTTCCACTTCTTCCATCAGCTCCCAAACTGAACATGCATACAACTAGTAAATTAACTATCTGGATATGTTCCGATTATCCCATATTACACACGGAGAAACTGTTTAAGCCCTTCGCGAACTTTAAAGGCCGCTTTTTTTTCATTCACTTTAAATTAAAACATTTACAACCAACTTACTGTAACTTGGAATTTCGTAACAAATATTTTGGTGTACAGTATGTAGTTCTAACCCCATTTACATTGCCAAAAACACCACTATCCAAGAATTAGCATTGTAACTATAGAGATATGTAACATGGTCTGCAAATGCAAGGCTAGAATTCAAATATGTAACGAAAATGGAGGAAGAAAAGAATAATTTCTGCTTTGATGTATCCCAGTCCCCTTCATAGCACCTTATCGGCATTGCTTTTATCTAAGCATTGAATGAATATAAAAGCATGAATAGTAAAACGATTTTTGTCTGTCGGTTGTCATCCTTAAAGATATCCATGATGAACTCAAAGGCAATATGATATCAATGAAACACTAGATCACAGAATTTTATAGTCCGTCATAGATCATTATATACCCATCTAATCCTCCTAACCACTCAACGACATACTACTAAATTACCCGTCGTTTTTATTTAGTTTATTTCATGAAATTCAGTCAATCAGATATCTTTTATTATTACAATAAGATGTGAACGCTGCGCAAGATAATTGTATTTCTGATGTTTTTGAGTTTTCATTACCAGTTTATGTGCATCAAAACAAGTAGGTTTTTGTATCAGTCCTGTTACAGATACTAACAATTCAGTGTTCAAAGAAACGCACACACGCACACACACACACAGACACACACACAGGCACGCGCACACACACACAGACAGACACACACACAGGCACACACACACAGGCACGCACACACGCACACACACAGACAGACACACACACAGGCACGCGCACACACAGACAGACACACACACAGACAGACACACACACAGACAGACACACACACAGACAGACACACACACAGACAGACACACACACAGACAGACACACACACAGACAGACACACACACAGACAGACACACACACAGGCACGCGCACACACAGACAGACACACACACAGGCACGCGCACACACACACACGCACACATACACACAGGCACGTACACACACACACACGAGCGAGTACTTCAGTAAACCCAGCCACTAATGGAATGACAGCATACCAATTTGAATAAGAGTCAATAACGACAGATCAAATAACCTACTGCTGTCTTTTGCTATATATTTCAATTCAATTTAATGTCTTCGATCAATTTGCAAAAGGAAAGTTTAATGAAAAGGTGACGATAACCAAGAGCGATCAATCTCATAATAATATATATAATAAGAGGAAAGTTAATCCTTCTTTTCTAACAAGCTATCAGATGCCAAAATGCAATTCCAGATTTTCATTAGATAATTCATAAAGGTGATATAGTGAACGTTTATTTCCTTTTCTGGGTTACAATTTCCCTTTAGATCGTTTTATCAATACATGGATTGATAAACTTCCGGTTTAGGAAATCATCGCTAGATAATGCGAAGGTCTCAGACTTGCTGCAGATATACTTGTTAGATTTAACCAATCAGATGTTGCCGTAGATAAACTTGTTAGATCTAAACCAATCAGACCTGACACTAATCCTTGTTGTACGCAAATAAATACTTTAGAATTACTAAATTCGAATAACAGGATTGCGATACCAATGGTAACGATCTAGAATTCAACTCGTTGGCATTGTGAAATTGTCTTTGATTACATAAGTAACTGACTGTTGTTTCATTACAAAAGATATTCGTACATTATAATTTATCTTATTTCCAAATACAAGCTATCACTGGATCGAATGTTGTGTTACGTGTTTTATACCAATTAATAGACCGTTCTTTACATACTAATTTTGACTGCAGAATACACCATTTTCGTGATCAAGATACAGGCCTCACCACAAGTGTGACCGGTGAACAGGGGGCGCTTACTCCTCCTAGGCACATGATTCCACTTCCCGTTAGTCCAGGGGTCCGTGTTTCCCGTAATTTTGTATGTTTTATATGATTTATGAGACTGATTACTAATCTTCCCTTGTTCATGCCTGTTATATATTGTACATGTGATATATTGTACATGTGATATATTGTACATGTGATATATTGTATTATACACGCAGAAAATGTTCTCGTGTATAGAATCAGTTGCGAAACATAGTCACCATATGTAGGTGATAATGAAATATCGCTAATAAATACTGGAAGCTAACGATGGGGAAGTATAACCATTCCGTTTATCATAAAGTTGAGTGGTTAGTTCAGCAAAAGATGACACAGAAGTGCAATGCACTTTTATTTATCATTTCAAGGATGTATCGATTCGACATATCAATAAAAAATGAACGATAGCTAACAGTGATAAATCTCATAAAATCCTATAACAAATACAAAATTAAAAGTAGGGCAAACATTTATTCTTGTTCCTAGGAGGAGTGAACAAAACCTGTTGACCGGTCACACCCAATGTAAGCACTCCATCTTATTCAGGTAAAGGAGTGATCCGCAATCAAAACAGACAGCCCAACGATTGGTATGAAACACGTCAGACAACCTTTGACCCAATGACAGGCTGTATTTGCAAATACGATCATTATAACGACCATAACATTTACGGAATGCTAATTTCAAAAGAGGCTGTTGGAACCTCTATAATATCAATTGGTTTGTCAGTAGCATACTTCTATTTAAAAATTGGTCATACGCAGAACATGCGAGAGATATAAACACTATATGCAGGTGCAATAATGGAATATGAGAAGCTGGTAACGGAGAAGCTGAAGTCGTTCCCTTTGTCAAAAACTTGAGTTGTTAGTTTGACGTTAATATCTGTGTTCAATAAAATATCCAAATATGAAGATAATAAGGAAGACTATGTAGTGTCTTTTATTTCGAGTTCACTGGGATATATTGAATCGACATATGAATGAATACGTGTTGTTAATAGATAAATTGCCATTGATATAGATAACTGTTAAAGACAGCCGCACGATGTCTATTTCTTTTCATAAAGTTGTTTTTGAATAAACTCTGTCTCTTAAGAATTTAAAAACAGGCCAGCTAATAAAGGGACAAAATTGTACCCATGGGAATTCCAGTAGACTGTCAGAAGATCTGATCAACAGGAACATGGAGAAATGACAGTATCTTTTTACATCAGCGCCAGAGCACTTGTGCATAGAATCAGAGGGGTGTTTAACAAATTGATTTTTTGAATGACTGATCACTAGATATGAATATATCCTTTTTCCATATTTATTGAAAAAGCAACTGTTTATAAAATCTAAAAGTCTAGTCACCAATTTATTGCGAGGAATGGTCATGTAAAGAGGTGGAAAATGATACGTTTTGATGTTGTTGATTTGAGAAAAGTTTTGTGATTTGAAATTTTCTAAAAGTTCTTACATTTTTTTTTTAGAATGCACATTTGATTTATACCATTTCTGGCATGTGTTGTGGCACAATACGATTGAAGGTTCTCCATCATAGCTGGTAATATTTCGTGAGAAGCAAAGATAGGAGATTGGTAGAACATTTACTGGATCCAGCAGTGTACATATGTCTATGTTTGTAAGGTTTTTGTAAAGTTTAGAAATGCAGCATAGGTAGTAATTCATATTCATTCTTTCCATTGCCTGGGATATTAAATGTGTTTGGAACTGAAGCATAATTTCGAAGAATTCCATCTCTTGAATGGGATGTTGGAGTATTAGTAGATTATCAAATGTGGAATTAAAATTGTTCGTTTAAAAGACAGTTGTAAAATTGGGCCTTACAAACAAAACATTGTTACAGGCTTGGTCAGCTAGGACCAAAATGTTTTCCACTTGTAACCTATCTCATTTTCTTAACTAAACACAAAAGGATAGATGGTATGCACTTTTGTTTTGATATGTCTAATGGGTGATTTTAATATTCCTCTTATACTTTGTAGGCATTCTGACAAAGTATCAAGTTCTTTTTTCATATTTATCCCATCGTCTGGCAAAATCTGCAACAGAATTCGTAAAAGAGATAAAGTTCTTTCGCCGGTTGAAAGATCGGGATTCGTCGAATTTAGGACCTTTCAAAACAAGTGACTGAGGAAGCAGTTGTTATGGTGTCATAAAACCTGATCTTGAATTGATTGTGACGATTGGTGATGATGGTTAGTGTTGGAAATTTTAAAAGGTACTATATTTTCAACATATGGTAAACTAAGCCCCGCTTTGGATATGAATGGCATCATAAATTTCACTTTTCTCATTATAATCATGAAAAAGGTTTGAATGTTTGATGTTTGAAGTTTTCTGAGACATATTGCATTTTCAATATATGATCCGCTAAGCCCCACTCTCGGACCTGAAATAAAGGGTCATGATTTTAGCATTGATCATTATGATCATACAAACAGTTTCTCTGCTTGGTGTCCATCAATAGACACATTGTTCAATAGCATTTTCAGTAACTAATGTTAATGACAAATCTAGCCCCATACTCATATGTGAATCCTGATTTTGGATAAGGGCACTTTGCTCATTATAATCGTGCAAACATTTTGCTTCCTTGATGTCCAGAAGTAAAGAAAAAGTCTATATAAGATATAGTGTATTTTCAATATATTATCAACTTAGCCCCATTCGAGGGCCTAAATCTAAGAGGTCATGAATTTCACAGTTTCGTAGAGGGCACCGTGCGCATTATAATCATGCAACTGTTTTGCCTACTTTATGTTCAGAAGTAATGATGAAAATTTCGAAGGTACATGTATATTGCAGTTTTGATATATGACCATATTAGCGCCACCCTATAGCCTGAACACTGAACCGCAGGGGCCATTGATTTCACCGTTTTGGTAAAGGGTTTATTGCTTTTTTATATTCTTGCCAATAGTTTAAAGAAGATATTTGAAGATTACAGAAATTTTGATGGTTTCGGCGAAACCCCTTATGCCTCATGCAGTGAGGCAGAGACCTTGAAATCCACTATTTCTGTTCCCTATGATCATCAATGTTGCGTGTGTATATACCAAAATTAGTTCAAATTGGTTCAACCGTCCCAAAATAGGAGCTGAAAATGTTCAAACGTTGAATTTTGACGCACAATGAAAGAAGAACGATGACGGACGAAAATAGACACCAACAGGTCCCCTGAGTATCTGAGATGACCTAAATATTGTCCGGAATTTTTTTCCTCCAGAAAATAGTTCGTTTTAAATATACACATTTTATCTTTACTTTGTACTGATTAATCATGAACGCCCTGAAATATACAGTGTGCGTCAAGTCTCTATATTTTGTAGGTATTCTGTTTCAAAACAATTAATTCTCAATCATTAAATTCCTTGATATAACTAAAAATTTTGTCATTTCAGTTGCCTTATTTTCTGTTCAATAGTTCGGGAGAAGAGGTCTTTATTTATACGTTACAGTTCAAAAGGAAGAAAAATGCGGAATATCGATTTTTGTTTGATTGATTTCTAAAGTGTCGGGTTTGAAGTTTTCCTATGTATAGTCACCAATCTCCGAGTTGTAACAGACTAGATATGATAACTGTTATCCATTCCTGCTTGTGACATTCACACTGTGATTCTTAAGAATTATTGTTCAGGATAGAATGAAACACGAATTTAGAATTCAATCAAAGCGTAAATTGAAATCATAATTACGCGGAAAATTGAAACGAAAGGCATTATGTGCTACTCTTTTTAATAAACGCCTTTCCCGCAGCTTAATCATAATCTAAAACTGGAAGAACACAAATCATTGTTCGATCATGATGTGAAATTTTTAGGACAGATTACATATATTTCATGCATAAAAATATTGCATTTATAGATTTTTTTTTCACTGAACGTCCGTATATACTTTTCATGAATAAATGCACGCAGAAAAGATCAAAATAAATCCAATGTGGATATTTGTACTTTTTTTTTTTTTTTTACTTTACTAACCCCTAACCCAACTTCCAAAGATGTGTTTTTCTTTGAAGTTCCTTCCACCAGCTGTCAATGACTGCAGAAAGAAATATCTGTTAGATTAAGATCTAAGTACTGTAATTACTGAAGGATGGCGACACGAAGTCTAAAATAATTTCATAGAGATATAAAACACAAATAGTGTTTTGTTCTAATTCTTATAAGAAATCCTTTTTAATATTGTTTTGATTTTAAAAATGCAAATCCTGGAACATTTAATCCTTGTAATACATATGTAACTGCTCTCTCCCCGACAGCGCAGCGCTTTATCATAAGTACTAGTCTTTCATTAGTATTAGTACATCATAAGTATTTCAGTATGATATGTACTTGTAATCTCACTAAGTAGTATATCATAGGTGTACCAGTATATCATAGATACTAGTCTATTATATCTTCTAGTACATCTTTAGTATTAATCTATCATAGGTTCTTGAACATCATATAAAGTATATATGTCATAGGTGTACTGGTAAATCATAGGTACAAGTATATAGTACCTGCTGGTATATTATAAGTTCTAGTCTATCATAGGTCCAGTATATCATATCTATAGTTTATCATATGTACTAATATATCATAAGTACTAGTATATCATACTATTTAGGTACTAGTATATCATACTATTTAGGTACTAGTATATCATACGAATTAGTATATCACAGGTATTAGTACAATGTATATCATAGGTATTAGTATACCATACGACCTATATATAAAGTAATAATGCATCATATGTCCTTGTATTCATATGTACTAGCGTATCATATATATCCATATGGCATAAGTATTAGTGCATCATGCATACTAGTATATTATATATACTAATATTATACAGATATATTATAAGTACTAGTATTATATGTATACACTACAATATGTATGGTGTTTTGTTGCATCCGTGGCCTTCAGCGTTGCTTGTTATATACTTAGTCATTACCATTTGTCCGTATATACACAGTATCTGTGGTCTGTATATAGTCAGTATCTGTGGTCTGTATATAGACAGTATCTGTTGTCTGTATATAGACAGTATCTGATGTCTGTAAATAGACAGTATCTGTTGTCTGTATATAGTCAGTATCTGTTGTCTTTATATTGTCAGTATCTGTTGTCTGTATATAGACAGTATCTGTTGTCTGTATATAGTCAGTATCTGTTGTCTGTATATAGACAGTATCTGTGGTCTGTATATAGACAGTATCTGTTGTCTGTATATAGACAGTATCTGTTGTCTGTATATTGACAGTATCTGTTGTCTGAAAATAGTCAGTATCTGTTGTCTGTATATAGTCAGTATCTGTTGTCTGTATATAGACAGTATCTGTTGTCTGTACACAGACAGTACCTGTTGTCTGTATATATTCAGTATCTGTTGTCTGTATATAGACAGTATCTGTTGTCTGTATATAGACAGTATCTGTTGTCTGTATATAGTCAGTATCTGGTATCTGTATACAGTCAGTATCTGTTGTCTGTATATAGTCAGTGTCTGGTGTGTGTACATAGACTGTATCTGTTATTTGTATATAGACAGTAACTGTTGTCTGTATATAGGCAGTGTCTGTTGTCTGTATATGTACAGTATCTGTGGTCTGTATATAGACAGTATCTGTGGTCTGTATATAGACAGTAACTGTTGTCTGTATATAGGCAGTGTCTGTTGTCTGTATATGTACAGTATCTGTTGTCTGTATATAGACACTGTCTGTTGTCTGTATATAGCGGTGTCTGTTGTTTATATATAGACAGTATCTGTTGTTTGTATATAGACAGTATCTATTGTCTGTATATAGCGGTGTCTGTTGTCTGTATATTGACAGTATCTGTTGTCTGTATGTATCTGTTGTCCTAGACTGCTAATTTTGTCCCTTCGGTGGAATTTACCTATGCCATACTCGTACTAAGGAAGGATTCTATTAGTCTTTGCCTCATACTAACTGAGTGCAGCTATACCCTGATTAAGAATGCCAGTTTTATCATTATGTATATATATGGTTTTGCTCATTCAGAAATACATGAGTGACGAATTTTAACTTGAAAGAATTACGGTATTTTAAAATTTTCCTATGAATCGTAATATTCTTTTAAGGGACCATATTTATCTTTGTTCTAAACTTTAGTAACTCATGAACATTTATGTATAAGAAATTCAATACTAGTGATATTACCATTAATTTCTACGGGAATAAATCTCAATCTTTAAAAGGCACAGCCCTAGGATGCTTCGCATGGATCGATTTTGCTATGTTTAATACCTGTAGCTCAGTTAGACATGTCCTGCTAAATTAATACCAGTTCTGCAGTCAAAAAACGTTTTACACCCAAAATGTGGATATTGTGAATCTTATTAAGATAGAACGAACCAGTATTAAAATGTCAAAGAGATAATTTCCAATTGTTATCTCATTGACGGATGTGTTTTGAATTTCATCACCTATATTGGTTTTATTTCTGCTGTGACATCTACGTGTTATAAGGTAATTTCGAGACAATTCACAGATGATAAACTTCGATGGACAAATCTGCGGATCTGTTTACAAAATGCATTATGGCGATTTTGTGTTTGTTCTGAGATGCTTTATTAAATTTCGACCCGAATTCAAAGAGACATGTAAATAGCATTATTTGGAAGGACTTTATTATTTTTGATTGTGACCTTCGGTACTAATGCACAAAATGTGGTCTCCAGAGCCTTTTATGAAATTACCGCTAAAACTAGCCATATAGATTTTTTAACAAGATTTTGATCATCATATTTCACGTCGAAAGGCGGGTTTCCTGGTCTCATTTTCATCCTTGAATTCATAAAACATATCTTTGATGAAAATTGTGGATTTTACAACTGGGCGTTTCTGCTCGGAGTAGGATATGTTCCTAGCAGGGAGACTAATGACAGAGACCGGGTGGTCATTGTTGTTTTCAGCTGTTTTTCCACCTGTATATCGATTTCAGTAAAGCTGTCAAAGCGTGCCAGTCTGATATGTTGACTGCTTTTAAAAATGCTATATTTCTTTGTTCCAAACGTGACGTACTGTACAGAGCATGGACGCGCATTAACAATAAAACCAATGGTCACCTCCACCGGGAATCGCAATGTCTAGTGTATATGAATTCTCTATTCTGCTATGGAAAATTATTGTTTCTAATTTCTGAGCAGCGATAGTGTCGTGAACGTATTGAATGAAAAGATTTCTTAAATCAATTCGCGCCTAAAATATAAAAGTGAAAATGTCGCTCCTCTCTAGGCAAGGAACGATGGTCCGGAAAAACCGGAATTCGATCAAAAGGTCAATCCGGAGAAAGCAGACCAGCTCTAAACGAGAACGGACAGGACCTCCTGTGGTGGCCCAACCAACTGTCTTAGGGATACAAAAGGACCACCCCCAGTCCTCCCCCTCACGGATCTTGGCTAGTACTGTGGTGGTGAGTACAAACTGTTGTTGCCATTAGTTGTAGCATAAGTTTAGAAATTAAATAAGATACAGCAATAGATGTCCTTCATGATTTTTATTTAAAACTTCACATGTCGAGTTTTGTTTTGGAGGGAGGGGGAGGGCGCATAACCACCATCCAAACGGAGCACGACTGTTGGCACTGGATACGTAGATTAAATGGGTTTTGCATATAGAGACGGCACCAACGATATTATAAATTGAAAGATTATTCCCAGACAGTTAGAGTTCTTCCCAGGGACAACCTTGACGCGGAAATGTGTCCGTTATTAAGGTCTTCTGAAATCCTATTATTTCTACTTTTAATGACAAATGTTTCCTTAGCAACGTGTTGTTCAGTCTTAAGACTGAACGCTCTGAAATTTGGCCTTACTGTTTATCTTAACCAATCAGATCGCTAATATATTTGGTGGTTTTCATATCGTTGTGATCCGATTAATTAAAGAAGTTCGCTCCTGAAATATCATTGACAACTGTTAGCACTTAAAAGACTTACAACATCAAAGAGATAACACGAGTCCGTACTTTTTGTTGTTGGCTTTACCAGGTTTCCCGTAATTAGAGATTCAGGGACATATATTTGCTGGTCTGTTTTGTCTGTCCGTCTTTGTGTCCGTCCGTGTTTCTCCGCAAAACTTTACCTTTGGTCATATCTTTTGAATGGATGGTGTCAGGCATTTCATATTTCACATTGTATTTCTTGTTACAAGACTTTCTTTTGGTACTAAAAGTTTTGACCTTGTGACCTTGGAGTTTAGAGCTACATTTGTAACATCAAACGCAATAACATTTGAATGATTTGTGATACGGCTTTTATATTGCGTTTGTAGATTTCTTGTGACAAGATCAAAGGTTTTGATCTATTGACCTTGACCTTGGGATTTAATCTACTTTTGAAATTTGTTTAACAATGGCCATTATCAAGTTTGCTGCAACAGGGACCAGCAGTATTTCACAAACACATCCTGCTGTGTTTAAGGTTTTTTTTTCAAAAAGTAAAAAAGAATATTTCATTATTAAATTGAACTATACAGTTTTCCTAAGGTATCATTTATTTTAATTAGTGGTCTTCTACCTTCCATACACTTTTATATATGTCTTTTCAAATTTAGGTATATGAAGAAAGAGAGAGGGGGACCCCTGATTTTAATGTCTCACTCAAATGACCCGCGCCTCTCACTTCCAATCCAATTAAGATAAGATCGTTTGGTGCGCACACCCACGATCGTTAAGCTTTTGTGTAGCAATTGTAGTTGAGCGGATCAAAAGATCTAAATTTAATTAGATTGCTTTCACTTCAAAAAAAAAATCCCGAACGATTGATGAAGGAGCAATCACTATGTATTTTTGTATCATAGGTTTAATATGGTCACGGTGCCCACGGGGCTAAAACTAATTCAGTGAATATGTATTTACTCTGCTTCTGTCAGAGTAGTGTACTAGGTCATACCCAGCCTCGTACTTCAATACAGTCAAACCTGCCTCACTTACCCACTGTTTTAAACTATTCTATCACGTGACCTATGGAATCTTCTCCGTAATATTCATTGTGTATCTATATTACATACTGCTGATTCCTGCCACTGACGACCACAAAATTGCCTCCCATTTATACCATAAAACTGTGTCTAACGAGTTTCAGGTCTGTCTGAATAGTCATCAAGTCGTCATTATTGCCCAATGTCTGACGGATCCGCAGCATGAACGTGCTCAACATATATCAAATATCAGATCAAAGTACAATATCGAGATTTTATTAATGCTAGCTGCAAAAATGTCCGATCAAAGTAAAATATTGTGATTTTATCAACTGTAGCTGCAAAAATATTAGATCAAAGTAAAATTTTGTAAGTCTATTAATTGTAGCTGCAAAAATAGTAGAACGAAGTACAGAATTGAAGTGTTCGTACATTATATTGTAGATACTGTCATCTTTTTACCAATGCTTGTTTATGAGAAATTTAATGTGTAATGATGCATAGAGACTCAAATAGAATTACACTGGTTACATATATCAAATTGTGACACATCTGGGTCACTGAATACAGGTAAAATATATGTAGATATACTTTATCTTGGTACACTGTGTGTAGATACACTGTATATAGATACACTGTATATAGATACACTGTATGTAGATACACTGTATATATATGTGAATATAGATACACTGTGTATGGATACACTGTTTATAGATACACTATACATAGATACACTGTGTGCAGATACACTGTATATAGATACACTGTATATTGATACACTGTATATAGATTGATTGATTATTTATTGCTTTCTGCCACACTCAACAATTTTTCAATTATCTGGTGGCGTCCAGTTTTTGTTGGTGGAGGAGAGAACCCTGATACGATGTACCTGGGAAGAGACCACCGACCTTCCGCAAGTAAACTGGCAAACTTGTTCACATAACGCCGCGGCCGAGATTCGAACACGCGCCGACAGAGGTGAGAGGCTTTCTGATTTTGAGCCCGATGCTCTAACCACTCGGCCACGGAAGCCCCCATTGTATATAGACACACTGTGTGTAGATACACTGTATATAGATACACTGTATAAAGATGCATTGTATATAGATACACTGTATACAGTAAATTCGTGAAACCAGGGATTTCATGAAATCCCTGAAATGTTCAGTAAGTTCGCGTAATCACTGTTTCACTTAGGGAATTCATGAATTTACTGAAATGTTCAGGGATTTCATGAAATTACTGAAAAGAGCCACCAGTAATTTTATTAATTTCCAACAAGTTACAATCATGTGTATGATGTGCTACTTATTTGTGCACGTCAGATTGCTATGGCATCGAGAGTTACACTGCAGCTTTGCCTTGAAGCATTTACATCTATTTGTCTGGCACTTCTTTGCTCCACTGCAGTTGCATTTGACAAAACCTTGGCCACCAGAGGAAGATTGTGCTATGACGGCTGCACGCAGGGAAACCGAGACATCTTGGTTTACGTCCGATTCATCTAGTAAACGTTGTGGGCAAAGGTCGAATTGATTTCGGGAATATTGTCCTTTCAGGACGCCAGCTTTAACCGCAATCTTATATTGGTCCTTCTCAACATCTCTGTGGACAATAACACCGAGAATGTTCCTAGCATCTCCCCTACCTCGGTCTACCATAGGGATTGGAACAGCAACGTTGTCACCGACGGCACCAGTCTGCAGCTCCACTCTACTGCGTTTGACCATCCTCTCAGCCTGTGATACTTGTGTCATATGAGCATCAGCTCTTCGCTTCCTGATTTGCTCAGTGTGTTCAATTACACCTTGTGGGGTTAAAACAGGTGGACCACTGTACTAGGCTGATTAGATGGAGACGGAATCTGCATATCAGCATTTTGCTCATCCAATTCTGCAGAATGATCAGTAGTTGTGATGTCAATCTGAAGATTGGCAGTGGACGTTGTGCCGTCAACTGGTGAATCTAGTTGGGTATTAGTAGTGAGGGTTGACAGGAGATCCTCTTCAGTATCAAGAGTGGAGATGATTTCTGTTGGTAGCGATGAAGACGTCAGACCAATGCGAGCCTCGCACCCAAACATTGCTGAATACGGTGAACATTTTATTCCTGAATGATGAGCCGAGTTTTTCTGGAACTGTACGAATTTGATGCCGATCGACCAGTCTTGTGTGTTGTTGTCTGCCATCCATGCGACCACCATATCTTTTATGTCACCATTGGCGCGTTCCACTGACCCCTGGCTTTGTGGATGCCGAGGTTTGCCATGAACTAGAGTCAGGTTTGACCAAACCTGATTGAGCTCAGTTATCACCTGCGCTGTGAATTCTGACCCGTTATCCGATTGTAAGATGACAGGTGCGCCCATCAGCAGAAAAGTATCCATCAGTTGGAATGCGACCTCGGCAGCGCGTTTAGACGTGAGCGGTCTGAGGACACAAAATTTTGTGAGGTGGTCCTGGTAGACCATAATCCATCTGTAGTTGGAATGGGACATTGATTGCATGTGAATGAGATCCACCTGGGCACGCGATGAGAACTCCTTGGTAAGAATTGGTCTCGCAACAACTCCCTTCGTCATTGGCCGTTTCCTTTTCTTTTGACACTCCTCACAGAGAGACTTGAATAGCTCCATAGCTTTGGTAGTGATATTCGCATATTTGCTTTGTATTTCTTTAATCATTCGGTCACGCCCTCCGTGCACGCTTGATGATGTCAAAAGTATCCTCAATTGTCACATAGTAGAGGGGTGAATCTGTAGCACTGGCGGAATTGCGCTTCTTTATAAGTTTCTCTACATCACCACACTGGAGGACCTCGTACCTGTAAATAGCAAGGCTGATCTTAACGTACATGTATGCGACACTAATTTAATATTTTCAATATCAGCGACAAATTATGTGCAAGTCTTATACGCAACCATGTACAGTTAAGCAAACAATATTAACACCAAAGTTGCAACAACTTACTTTCCCAGAAGATAATAGTCATTCCTGGTTTTCTTCTGACCACTAGCAGCAGCTGCTTTAACGCTTTCCACAGTGTTATAATATTCATCCTTTGGTATAAGATACTTTTTATTTTCCTCATACCATTCAAACAACTGCGATTTGAAGGCAGATTCTATCCGGTCGGAAGACATGTTTGCTTTTGAATAAGAATTGAAACTCTACCAGTTAACTGACAAAACATCTAAACTTTTTTTATTGGTGACTTCTTCTAGCTGGCAGTTCAACGTTTGTGAAACAACTAGAAGTGACTTTAAGTTCACTAATTCACTGTCAAAACATCTAAACTTATTTTTTTTATTGGTGAGTTCTTCTCAGCTGGCAGTCCAATGGTTGTTAAACAACTAGAAGTGTTAGACATTAACTAATAGGCAGCAGAAAAGTTCAACAGCCAAATACAGCATGTACTTGCCAAATTACACAAATTTACTGATGACCAGTAAATTAGCGTAATTTTTCTCAGATATTTTAGTAATTTCGTGAAATCTCTGAGCATTTCAGTAAATTCACGAATTCCCTAAGTGAAACAGTGATTACGCGAACTTACTAAACATTTCAGGGATTTCATGAAATCTCTGGTTTCACGAATTTACTGTAACACTCTATATACACTGTATATAGATGCATTGTACATAGATACACTGTATATAGATATACTGTGTGTAGATACACTGTATATAAAGACACCATATATAGATACACTGTATATAGATACACTATATATATAGATACACTGTATATAGATACACTGTATTTATATAGATACACTCTATGTACATAGACAAAATAAGTTAAAGTACAGTTACGAATCTCAAAAATCCTATAAAGAATACAAAATCAAGAATGGGGCAAACGCTGACCTCTGGATATACCGAAGGTAGAATCAAGTGCTTAAGAAGAGTAAGTGTCTCCTGTCGATCGGTCACACCCGCCCTGAACTCCAGGTCTTGATCAGGTAAACGGAGTAAGTCGTATTCAAAATTAGTATGTAAAGAACGATCTAACAAATGAAATAAATCAGACAGCATTCGAGACAGTGATGGCTTGTATTTGCAACTTAGATCATTATAACGACCACAGAATTTGCGATATGCTTATTTTTAAAGAGGCTGTTGAAATCCCTATAACTTGAACGTATTTGTCAGTAGCCTGCCTCGATGTTAAAGTTGATTATACGCAGAACGGGACCTCGCATATTGAATCAGTTTAGAAACATGCACACCATATCCGGACACATAAACAACACATGCCGGTGATAATGGGATGTTGCTACACAAATGTGGGAAGTTGACGATGGACAAGATGAAGTCATCTCGTTTGTCATAAAGGGTTCTTGGGTTGTCGTTGACAAATATGTTCAATCTGCGAATTTGCGAAATGCAGTAAATATAAAAATGAAGAGCATATATGGAACACTCTGTAGTATCTCTTATTTTGAGTTCACTGGGGAATCGACATATAAATGAATAGATCTAAATGTCGAGCTATAGATCATCGCAATAAATGTTTTTCTTCTCGTGTAGACGGTTTTAAATAAATTATGCCTCTTAATAATACAAAAAAGGTCAGCTAATAATGGAGCACAATTTGTGCCCAAGGTTTTCCAACAAACTGTTAGAGGACCTTATCACCAAAGACTGCGTAAATATTGTCAATGAGGAACTCTCGCAGTTATTTTATATCAACTTCAGAGTACCTGTGCGTAGAATTAGAGTGGTGTTTAACAAGGTAATGTTTTGATGGCTGAAAACAAGACATGAATATTTCCATCTTTATTTAAGGAGTAGGTGTTTGTGTTGTCAAAAACCGTGGTCTTTAATTTATCGTTAGGTATGGTAGCGTAAAATGTTGAAATGTCGTACGTTCTGATGCTGTTGATTTTGGAAAAGATTTGCGATTTCAAATTTACTGAAAGTTCTTTGAAGTTTTAAAGAATCTACGTCAGACATATGTTGTAGCATAATTCATCTGAAATTTCTACTTCACAGCAGTATAGTTGAATAACAAGATCAATAGAAAGGTTATGTATAATATGTTTTATATATATACACTAAAACGTTTCTTATGATTTAAAAGTTTGGATACAACCCTGTATTTAGGCACACTGTATGTGTAGATACATATATATATAGATACAATGTGTAATTACAATATATATATATATATATATATATATATATATATATATATATATATATAGACACATTATATATAGATACACTCATTGTGTGCATTTACACTCTTTGTAAATACACTGTATGTAGACACACAATGCAGATACACCATACGTATATACAATGCATGTTGATACTCTATACGTTGATTGGTTGTATTTTGTTTCACATCCTGCTCGACAAATTTTCACTCATATGGAGACGTCATCATTGCCGGTGGAGGACTGCAAAATCGGTGATTACGGTCTTTGGGCAGGGAGGGATCTTTATCATGCTACACCTGCTGTGACACGGGGCCTCGATTTTTGCTGTCTCAACGGCTCATTTTAGGCGCCTCTTACGACAGCCAAAAGTACACATCTCGTAACCCAATAATAACCCACAATTAGATTTACAACTTTTATTTAAAATATCGTCTATATACACAGGGAACAGCAAGGAGCTCTTCGTTGGTCAACACCTTACGAAACGTTGAATTCATCCCAGCATTTCGCAAATTTTATGGTCGTTATAACGATCTTGTTTGCCAGTACAACTTACCATTAAGTCAAATGCTGTCTGATGTGTTTCATACCAATTGTTAGTCCTTCGTGACACACTGATTCTAACTACGAATTGCTCCGTTTACCTGATCGGAATATAGGGCTCACGGCGAGTGTGACCGGTCGACAGGGGATGATTACTCCTACTAGGCACCTGATCCCACCTCTGGTATGACTAGGGGATCCGTGTTTGCCCATCTCTCTGATTTGTATTTTCTATAGGAATTACGAGATTAATTATTGTTAGTTATCTTGGCCTATTCATCCCAGCAAAGGATACAAAACATTACATCAATCTTAATATTTGTCATATTCTACATTCTGTTCCAAGATCACGAAAATTAGATTAAAGACCATTGTGGCATATTCTATTAAAAGCTTTTTCAATGTCTAAGAAAACAGAAAACTGAAGAACCTTTTGAAACATTATAGACAATTGGTTCTTCAACAGTTCTGTATAGTAGCATGAGCATCTTTAAATCCAAATTTCAATGTACGTTGAAATGAAATGTGTTTCAGCGTCAAATCGTTTTCAACACAAGACAGAATAGCCTTTTTGAATAATCTGCTTATTGCAGAAGTCAGTATTACACCTCTGTAATTTTTAGGGTGATATATATATATATGTATATATATATATATATATATATATATATATATATATATATATATATTTGCCTTTGTCGATATAGATTATCACCAATCTGAAATATTTCAAGAACATATGTAAATATTAATATAGAACACCTAAATGAACGGCGAGTTTATTGCCACCACAGTATGTGATGTGTTCATTTGTAAGACAGTCTGGAGCAGCTGTTTTATCTTTTGATTTTTAGTAATGTCTTGTATTACCCCGGTCGATATCGGATCATACACACGGGTGGACTGGGAAATGTGTTCTGATTCATTCTCTAGATGTCTTACATAGTCATCAACATACTCTTTGAATGGAACATCAAATTTCTTTGGAGCTTGTTTCTCCTCGGTAAGATAAGAGTAGTATTTTCTCCACAGGTTGCAAATATTTGTAATATTTTCAGCTGTATTATCCGTTATCGTAGTGACAAGACTGTCGAGGTCTCTTTGAAATGACGTCAAATTTTCTGGAAGAACTCCAATGAAGCTAGTTTTCATTAATTTCTTCTCCGCCATACGCACTGGCAATATTTTCATTATCAATATATAGTCCTGTGGAGATCCGGGTTAGAATAGATCCTCAGTACCCCTTGGTTATCGTAAAAGACAACTAAATGGGGCGGTCCTTCGGATGAGACCGCAGAAACCGTGGTCCCGTGTCACTGCAGGTGTGGCACGATAAAGATCCCTCCCTGCTCAAAGGCCCTGAGCACCGAGCATAGGCCTAGATTTTGCAACCCTTCACCGGCAATGGTGACGACTCCATAAGAGTGAAAAATTCTCGAGCGGGACGTTAAACAATATATAATCAATCAATCAATATCAAATCTTGCTTGGTGTGCTACTGGATTTCGACAATTTTCTCTGCCTCACATAAGCGCATGCTAGTATAAGCCACGATTTGCCTTTTACATACTCAGTTTCTCCCACAAACTGATTATCCTCTACATGAATAGACATGTGATCTTGAAGTAAGTCTGATTCCCTTCAACAATACAGATATTATTCCACAGACAACTTCCTTCTGACAAGCTTCATTGACGACTTCAGTATTGACTTGCTATGTGTGATTTCATCCATATTCGAGTTAAGTAGGACACTAAATATGATTATTTTTTTTGGATGGATGTTGCTGGTTTGACTTTATGGTTATTAATTCCTTTGTATTCTTAAGGTTTATTTTAAGTTTGTTTATCATACACCATATAGCAACAAGCATATGTGAAACATCCATGACAGAATCTACATTTGAATTAACATCTGGATGAACTGACAAATTTTGAACATTTTCCCAGTGTTTCTAAAGAACTCATAACCTTGCCAAGACCAAAAACTGACGAAGTTGTGTCACAAATGAATTATAATTTAATAAGAGTTGCATTTGATCGCAATCCATAGGGGATAGCTGTCTTCCATTCTATGCTAAGGATCATAGTTGCTGTTGCACATTGAAGTTTTGCCAGACATTAAACGTTTCTGAGACGGAAGCCTTGCGCTTTGGGTCGGAATCTATTTTTGGAACTTTATGTGACCGCTTGAGTGCAAACGTTATGCTTGGAAGTTTTTACTTACTTTGACGTGTATATTTATTGTTTGCTTCCATTATTTGCAGGATTTCAGAGTGTGCATTTCACTCACAGGTATAAGTTACATAGTCCGAAGAATTGCTTCATGAGAGTTATCAATTTCATCTGCTTGTAAATATGAAGCCAGTGTTTTGTGTTGAACAATTTCTTTTTCACAAAAAAATTTATTTCTCCATGTGTGTTTTTATTATATGAAATATTTTCTGTCTTTTGAATCATTTTACTTTTATAATTTGTATTCTGGTGTTGTATTCTTCGTGTTTTTTATAACTGCAGAAACTTAGTGCCAATGGCAATCGTTCATTTTCACATTGAAGTGTGACTGAATTTCATGATTTTTGAAACGTGATTCGCCTTGAAATGCATATTTTGTTTCTGATAATTATTCTCGGATTTGAAAAAGTTCACTATGCAGAGACTCCATAATCGCTGAATAAAAGATACCTCAACATTGTCGAAATTTTGATCATCGATTTGAAATTCTCCCAAAGAAGCGCTGGCATACTTCATCTTGTGTATACTCTTAATATTTCCTACGATCTGACGAATAATGGCGTATGCTAGACTAAAGTGAGTTGTCCAAGCCCTCGTAAGTTTTCAGAATTGAAATTTATATCTTAAATAACCAAAATTTGTCATCTTTCAATGCCGTGTTCGGCTTCAGAATGTCTAGAGTACATGTTATGATACATTTGATATATGTCAAAATCTAAAATTAAACACTGAATTGAAGTGTGGTTTTGTTGTCATTGGAAATATGACGGTCGACAACATTGTAAGAAAAATGAAGCGGGTCATCTGCACCAATAATGAAAGCAAAAACACTTTCCATTGTTTATATTAACGTCAACACCAGGCGAACTGATTGGAGAACGCATTTAGGTACATAATATACGCATTTATAGCCACGTTACATAAAGTAAGAGAGCAATGACATGTAGTCACATGAAGTTTTGGTTGTCGGAAAAGAGGTCCAAAGTTTGTTTCCTCACAGAGAGAGAGAGAGAGAGAGAGAGAGAGAGAGAGAGAGAGAGAGAGAGCTTTCATATCACATCATGCATTGTGAATGAATTGTACGAGTCCTAAGTTAACATGTTGAATAGCAAACTAAAATTGATAACCATGTAATTTGTAGTGTAAATATGATTGTAGATTTATTGCTAGCGCTTTTTTGTACATATTCTACTATATTTAGCAATCTTATGAAAAATGCTTTCCTTTGTCCTAAGGAAGGAACATATCGTCCAAAAATTAACAATTTTATTGTTCTTGTCGTTGGTCGTATAGTGCTCTCTCTTTCGCTCTCTCTCTCCTTGAGAGGGAGATAGAGAAAGAGGGAGCTTTAAACGACAATCAAATAATTATACATTTATCATCTGTGGACACGTGGACGGTTGGTAACATGGTTTAATATTGTGCATGTAAGTATTGACAACTTTTCTGCAACCGATCACAGTTGCTCACAGTAGTAGAGCGTCCGCGTCGTTATGGAGAGGTCATGAGTTCGAACCCCGCTCATACCCATGCAAATGGCCACGCCAAACCTAAGACGTTAACATAGGTAGTGATTGCTCCTTCGTCAAACCTCGACATTTAGAAGTGAGAATTAGGGGTCTTTCTGATATTCCTTTAAAAACGGAGATCCCGTATCGCGGCAGGCGTTGGAACGTAAAAGAACCCTCACTGCTGCGGCCCTGCGCGCTAATTTGTTGTACATCGTCTACAGCTGGTGACGTGAAACATTCACGACGGGACTTAAAGCAAACATTCAATCAATCAACTTTTTTCTGCGCAACTCGAAACTCTAAAATAGACTTACTTTAGATGCATATAAACCAGGATTTTCATTCGACTGACTAACTACAATGTAAAACAAGTTTCAAGGACAACGCGAAAAACGTAGGCATTACCAGAATTAAACACTGAATTTCAAGGACAGTCGCCGGATAGCTGAAAAATTGCTCAGGCGACTATAAATAAAAAACAAACAAACAAAAAAGGAAATGGTAATATTCGAATCTAGTCCATCTACGAATAAATTGTGGAAATAGCGTGTATACGTTGCGAAGATAATCAGACTGTAATCAATATACCTGAATTTTTTTTTACATCACCTGGGGCTTTATTCTATCTGCCATTACATTGCCCACACATCCGTCCACGACAATTCTGTTCAGAATATTGATACTTTAATTACACTTAGGTGACGCCTAAATAACACTTGTTTTAATTATGAAATCGGGTCAGGACAGGTATGACAATTGTTCCAGTGCTCCAGTCTATATCATCGAGCAGGTTATATATATATATATATATATATATATATATATATATATATATATATATATATATATATATACAGCCGCCATAAGGTAGAAAAAACAACATTTTATGCAAGTTCAATTGCTTCATTCGCACGCTAAATATTGTATGTATTGATTCCTAAGGCTCGTTATAACCAAGGAAAGGCAAGGTATGAATTCATATTCTACAATCTACATCTGCGTTAAATATTGTTTCCGACAAAACGCTAGACAATGGTGAATATAAAGACCAATGATGTGGTATTGTGGTTATCCCTAGCCCGTGGAGAAATCATGCTCACGAACGGAATTTGCCCCCACCCCAAGGAGACAGAAAATATTTGATCAAACGGAACACTTGATAATGTTCCTTTTGAAGCGACATTTTATATGTACTTTGTAACTATCCTATATTCGCGGGGTTTTTTGGGTTTTGGGGGGTTGGGGGTTTTTGTTGTTTTGTTTTTGTTTTGTTTTTGGTTTTTTTTTTGGTTGTTTTTTTTTTTTTTTTTTTTTTTTTTTGTTTATTTATTTAGTTACTTATTTATCCGTCTATTTATTTATGAATTTTCCAGTTTTGTCCTGGTACTATAATTACTATGAATGTATACTTTCATCTTTCTGGGACGTTCACAACGTGTCCTTGCTTGCCATAATAAGAGCATTAGAGTACAGTGTGAGACCACAAACCCGATACTGGTCTACATGTACGATATCTTAGGTAGTGCAGGCAAACTCTAGAGAAAGACCGGGCGACGGATGCCGGTAACAAGCCGGTGATGTACATGTGTTCGATCTGCGCAAACTGTTTTGCTTTTAAAATCGGTTTTGAATTTAGAAAAATGATGAGAAACTACTCTTTTCATGCTGATGTTGACTACGGATTACTCCGTTCATCTGATCAAGATGTAGGTATGATCTGTCAACAGGGAATGCTTATTCTTACTACGCACGTCATCCCACCGCTAATGTTTCCTGAGGTCTTTGTTTGCCCTGATCTTTATAGGATTAATCACTGTTTGTTATCCTCACCTTCTTCATTATACGTAACACAACAAAAAGTCTTCATTACTGAGATATTTCATTGTAAACGTTTAATTTCAATGAACACGACGCTCGTATCAGTCATCTATAAAAAATATTTTGTTAACACCACTATGATTCTACGCAGAAGTACTCTGAAGCTGATATTAAAAAGATATGCTAGAGTTCCCCATTGACAATATCTTCGTAATCTTTGGTGATCAGGTCTTCCAACAGTCTGTTAGAATTTCCATTGGCACAAATGGTGCTTCTTTATTAGCTGACCTGTTTTTATATTCTGAAAAGGCAGAATTTATTCAAAAGCTTCTGCATGATAAGAAAGCAGCTCTTGTTGCTGCCTTCAAGACATTCAGATATATCGACGTCGTTTTACTATTAACACAATCATTTTCATTCATATATCGATTCGATATGTCCCAGTGAACTCGAAATAAAAGACACTACAGAGTCTTCCACATTTGCTTAGTACTTAGATATTTTATCGAACACTGATGTTAACCACCAACTAATAACTCAGTTTATGATAAACGGGATAACTTCAGCTTTTCCATCGTCAACTTCCCGTATTTATGTAGCAATATTCCATTATCACTTGAATAATATAACGTTGATGTCTCTCAACAAATTCGATAAGCAGGAGCTTGTTCTGCGTATGATAATTTTTAAAATCGAGGCAGGCTATTGACAAATAATTTGATATCACAAGGGTTTCAACAGTCTCATTTAAAGTCAGCATGTTGCAAATTCTATGGTGGTTATAATGATCTAGTTTGCCAATACAGCCTGTCACTGGGTCAAATGATCTGTCGTGTTTCATACAGATTGTTTGCGTTGTTCTTTACACACCGATTTTAACTACAAATTAATCTGATTACCTGATCGAGATATAGAACTTACGGCGGGTGTAACCGGTCGACAAGGAATGTTTACTCTTCCTAGGCACACATCCCACCTCTGGTATGTCAAGGGGTCCGTGTTTTCCCGTCTCGTAATTTTGCATTCCTTGTAGGAGTTATGAGATTGATCACTGTTTGTTGTCTTCACCTTATCATCGTTATGACGACCATAGATCTTTTTAAATGATGTTGAAACCCCTGTTATATCAACTTATTTGTGAATACTCAGTAGCCTGCCTCGGTTTAAAAATTGACCATTAAAATGTGAAAATGACAAACAGCGATCACCAAGGACTGTAGATATTGTCAGTGAGGAACTCCAGCACCTTTTTGTATCAACTTCAGAGTAATTGTACGTAAAACCAAAGTGGTGTTAACAAATTAAATATTTTCAATGGATGAGTGATACGAGCGTCTTGTTACGGAGAAAAGTTTTGAATGACTGATCACTAGATATGAATATATCCTTTTTCCATTTTTGTTGAAGAAGTAACTGTCTATGATATCAAAAAGTCTAGTCTTTAATGATTTAATTTACATATACAACCTGTAATTAGGTTGAATAATATCTGACATGTTTCATTACAATTATTACACCGTTCTTTATATAATGATATTTACTTCGGATTACTCCGTTTACCTGATCAAAATGTAGGGCTCACGGCGGCTGTGACCAGTCAACAGGGGATGTTTTATCCTCCTTGGCACCTGGTCTTACATGCACCTCTGGTATGCCCAAAGTATCGTGTCTGCCTTGTCTATGATTGCCTATGATCGCAAAATGCAATCCCGTCCCAGTACTGATTTTGGATGGATCTGATTGATTAATTGATTGATTATCTATTGTTTAACGTCCCGTTCGAGAATTTTTCACTCATATAGAGACGTCAGCATTGCCGGTGAAGGGTTGCAAAATTTAGGCCTATGCTCAGCGCTTATGGCCTTTGAGCAGGGAGGGATCTTTATTGTGCCACACCTGCAGTGACACGGGACCTCAGTTTTGCGGTCTCATCCGAAGGACCGCCACATTTTATCGCCTCTTACGACAAGCAAGGGGTAGTGATTATCTATTCTAACAACCCGGATCCCCATGGGGCTGGATGGATTTGAAATTACAGTGTTACAAACTATGTCAGTCATGATAAAACGAAATTCTTTTTGCAATAAATACAGTGAAATACTCGATACTGTCATAAGACAATAATACTCGGATATGAGTGCTTGCATTTAAATATACTTTCCGTCATACTCCTGTATTTAACAAAGAAGCCACAATTGTTATTTTATAATTTACTTCAATACGCTTGATCAAATTTAGCATAAAATGCTCAGGTGAGAATATGAACTCTGGGCCAGGTGAGATTATGACCTCTGGGCCAGGTGAGACTCTGACCTCTGGGAGGTATGCATTACCGCTACTTGCCAGAAATTACATTTTTCATCTCGATTTCAGATGCAGGACTTTCATTATTTCATGACTTAATAAAGAATAAATTCATAACGTGACAAAGAATGAATATATTTGAAAAGGAGTTGTGGAGGGAAGACTTCTGCTTTGAAGAGAAAAAAAAATGTTATAAATTTCTGCCTCCTCAGCGGACACTCATGCGAGTATAAAAATTCATATTTAACTGTAATATTTGCACATCATAAGGACAACGATTTGACCACTGCATAAAATGTTAGAAGAGTTCTGTGATTCATGTTTTTCGATAACAAAACTGTCAGTTATGACCCCCCCCCCCCCCCCCGAGTGAAAATGAAAATGCTGAAATCTTATTGTACATCAATAGGACACTACCAATTACTTTATAAACGATGATTTGACTACTGCGTAAAATTTAAAAGGAGTTCTGGGAACTAGAGTTTGTTTTCTTTTTTACCAAATTAACATCGTTTTTTGACCCAATTTTGCTCCCAGGGTGACGTTGAAAATTCCGAATACTTATTGCACATCTACAGGACACCAACTATATTATATTCCAAAACATAAAATAGTTACTGCTTAACGTACAACAGGAGTTTGAGGAAAAAGAAACTGTGACAGACGGACGGACCAGGGTAACAGTAATTTCTCGAACTTTCTGTAGAAAGTGCGACTATACTAAAAGACTCGCACAAGTTGTTGCAAAACCTCAGACGTATACATCGTTAAACATCTTTAATTGCATTGAAAGCGTATCGGAATTCGTATTAACTCTCCATGTAAATGAAGCATATCTCTTCAAGTTCCCTTAACAATGCCTTAAGAAGATTCATTACTTCCGCTCTGTTAAACTACACGCATTGATTTGCCTTGTTTTATTGCTAGGTTTTACTGTCGTTAACTGTGCTTCAGTCCCCAATTTTTACATGACAAAGTGTCACTGTTAAACAAGTTGTGCGATTCCGTGCTGACTTTGGTCACTGTCCCCTTGCAGTATGAAATATTCAGTTTCATGGATTGACTTTCTGAGAATGACTAAGGTCTCATTCTTATTCCCACAGATATAATTACTTGCATGTGATGAATTGAAAATGTAACAATGTAATTCTTTCATTATAGCGCAGAATGTTCGAAATTAATGAAGTTCTATCTTGCCAAAATAAATCACCCAATAAACGCGAACCTGTAATTGGCAATTTATGATAGGTGAGAGACCCGCGGCATTGATGCCGCTTGGTGTCTCATTTAATGATCATCCCCGTGCCATACGAAATCCTCTCACGTGACAAACGAAATTCTCACAGATCTATCTAGTCGTTTATGGATATGAGAGGCGTAACAACATATCTAACACTGATGTAGACTAATGATGACTATCGGATCTAAAAGTCTCGTTTCACTACACGTCTTAATTTTGGAGAGCAACAATACAACGCTCCTGTCAGGTTTTTGCCACTTCTAGCCACGGATTTTAAGAATTTTGAGATTGTTAATGATTTCCAAAGTTGAAAGGATTTTGTCATCAGAAATTCATTATTTTTTACTCCAGATTGCCGAAATATCGACAAAACGCTAAATTAGGGGCTGCGATAGAAACGCGTCTAGTTTGATGTCGATTAAGCTCATTATACCACATCGTTATTCAACATTCCAATACATGAGTGGTATAGTTGTTAAGCAATACATAATATCATCTCTAGACAAATTATCACATTCTGTGAAAAAGATTCATTGGTAAAATTGCGAGTTTGGATGAGCTTGTTTTTATTTCTAAGCCAATGTAATGATTTTCTACTCCCCAGTAACTTTTATATATTGCAGTCTTTATAACGATTCTATACTTGACTTGAACTCGAATATTAGAAGTAATTGACCATTTGGTTTTGCTGCAGTCTAATACCTTCTTGGTTCCGATTTTAAAATTTTCGTTCAAAATTTACACTACCCAGCTTTAATGAAAATACTATCGTCAATTTAATCAGTTTAATATATCGAAATATTTCAGAAAGTGATCTTCAAATTCAAAAATTCTACTTTCTAAAGTACTTAAAGATATAAATTATGAAATTCATCTTTTGTCAAATTTTCATCTTCTATTTGGTCATTTCTCTGTCATTCAATATTTTACAGTCGTTTGATGATCAGCGACAGCTGTGGAACACGTCCGTTGATTGGCGAGCAAGCAGAGGTCAAGAGGTCGACTCCATGTATGGTTCAGTTTTACTGCAGCTAAAAGAAGCTAGTCACGATTCACACAACACGTGTCAGTTTTTATCGCGTAGTAAAAACATAATTTGTCATACAGGTAAACCGGCAATTTATTATTTTCTTAAAGATACATGTAACACCCAAAACCTTACATATCACTGAGAGATAATGATGTTGATGTATTCAGTTAAAATTAATAAAAATTAAGAAAATGACAAGCACGAAAACATGCGTTTCATTATGACGTCAAAACTTGTATTACTGCACATGGATTTTGTCAATTTAACTGAGGAATATAAACTTCGGTAATGGTGAGTACAGTGGTCGGCAATTTAATGGTAAGTACATTCAAAAAGCAACCAAATATTTTTTTTCCAGTTTACTGTCTACTGTTCAATCTAGTGCTTTTCCGTCACTGTGTATCAAAATAAAACAAAATTACCGCCATAGCCTTAAATTTTAAATAATTTTAAATTAGTAGTCCCGTTTATAAACACTAGTAGCGCCCTCTGGTATAGAATACAGCTAACATTTATTTCCGTGATTTCTATTCCTCTTCTCATTAACAATGTCCTTACTGAAAGATTCTCACTCGAGCAGCTTCAAGAAAACTCCTTAAACATTCTTCCGTTTTAAACAATTTCAACGACGATGGATTTTCAATAATTTGTAACGAGTTCCTGATGCCTTACAAGGAAACGAATCGAGCTTTAAAGTCATTCTCAAGTAAAGCGCGAGATATAGATTGGGGATTCTCCTCGGGACTTAATGAAATCCTTCTGTATTATTATGGCTTGACCAGGACTTGTTTTGCTAAATGAGCATTGTTTTGCCTCGAAGGAACAATCTCTATATTATAGAATTTCACTGGTGATCTATAGTACCGGTCGTCTCATGGAAGGCTATTATTTTAGCGACAAAATGGTTTTTATTGAATGACTTAATTTTGATATTCTTAATATGGAAATTCAAGAAGACCATAATTCTTTTTAAGGGATTCTGTATGCAGTTACTGACTAATAAATGTACTGATGCACTGTCTATTGAATACAGCGAACAAATTCATGATCAGCCTTAAATGAATATTAGGGAGAAAATAAAATTTGTAAAGAGACACCTAGAATTTAGAAATATTGATTAATACGGACAAAATACAAGGAGTTTTATATAAATGGGCAGAATTTAAAAATCGATTTAATCTCGAAATACCTCCATCATGGGGGGGGGGGGGGGGGGGGGGGGGGGGGTTAGGATCACCAAGTGACAAACCAGGTGTTTAGTGCCTGAATATGGCCTCCAGAACATAAAATCCTCCTCTATCCTTGGAGATTTTTCAGACCTTATTTCAACTAATCTCCTCTCGTTCTTCCCCATCATTGTTCGTTTATCAACCTGGATTATTTTATTTCTAATAAAAGGCACACTCTCCCCGCATCATCGGAAATAAGACGTAGAATTAACATTGTCTAAATGTGCGGCCCCACGACACGTTTTTATCCTCCGATTTTTCATACTCCCAACTCTCACGTAAATTCTATGGATAAGTTGTTCACACGATCGCATATTCACTACATTCTCAGGCGACACTCGATCAAGAGTCGCTTGGATATCGGATGAAAACTCGCAACAGCTCCTTCTATGGACTAACGACACATCGTGATATATCTAGGACCATTTCACATTTATATAAAAGTTATATCGCATTGCATTAGCCATACCACAGGTGCTCGTGGACATGACTTTCGGTCCCCCTCTTTGAATTTTCTTGGGGGTGTATCGGGTATATTTGTATTTTTATTTAAATGTAACTTCAGAGTGTTTTAGTTCAAACCGTAGAAACCGTTTTTAAAAATATCATATCACTAATCATAATTTTTAAAACGGCTGCAATGCGAGATTTATGTATTCTATTGAAATAAAAACACTGAAGTTTCATATTTTACATTAGGTTACCTAAGTAAACTCCGTCGTCGTTCGTCATGCGTTGACAATTGATTGATTGATTGATTGATGTTTTCCGCCATACTCAACAATTTTTCAGTTATCTGGTGGCGTCCAGTTTTTATTGGTGGAGGAGAGAACCGAGATACAATGTACCTTGGAAGAGACCACCGACATTCGAAAGTAAACTGGCAAACTTTCTTACATATATCGGCGAGAGCGAGATTCGAACCCGTGCCGACCAGAGGTGAGAGGCCTTGTGGTTTTGAGCGCGATGCTCTAACCACTCGGCCACGAAGGCCCCATGTGACAATTGAACATTTTTTATTCCAATTCTTTTCAAATTTGGTATGAAGCATCTTTGGACCAAGAGGTACACGTGTACATAAATTGTAAATCTTAGAACACCTCCAATCCCGAGGCCTTGGGAGCGGAACAAACTCTGCCAAAAAATTTCAAAATTTTTCTTCTCGACAACCGATATATCTGTAAGGAAATTTAAATGCATAGTGATGTAGAATAGGGAGGTTTCTACCACAGTTGAAAATTTGATGACCCTCTGGATAGAAGTTCTGACTCCAGGGCGGAGGTCAAACTCTGTATATATAGTGTATATGTGTAAAGCATTTAACAAATATCTTCTTTAGTGCTATTAATATTTAAATGAAAATAAATATATATTTAAAAGGAGTGGGTAATCCTTTACTAAAGTTGTAAATTTCGTGATCCCAGGGGGTAAGAGTGTTGGTTCCAGGCTGGGGCTAATATTATTATAGTGATTATCGCCTTATCATTTAAAAAGACTTTCTAATGCGGTATAAAATCTTAATCATATTTAGGAAAAGGCAAAAAGGATGTACCAAAATTGTGAATTTCTCAACCTATAGGATGGTTCCAAATTAGTTATATCGTTTTAATATTGCATATATTATGTAAGGCCTTCTATCAGTATAGGCACTTTCGGGGGGGGGGGGGGGGGGGGGGGGGGCATTTAAGTTTCAAGAACAAATCTTGTTTTGTTCTGTTGTTGAATATTAAGATTTAGCTAAGATATGCAAAATGAGATTTTTTTCTGAATTGTATAGCCCTTGTGACTAGTGATACTTTTGATTAATATTCAGGTGATCGATAAGGCCTGTGGGACTCTTGCTAAAAATACACACGAAATACCCCATGATTCAACATTAAAAAATACAGGGAGGGGTGCGTGGGAGGTTACCGGAAGTCCTGACCACAAGCACCTTTGAGTCGCACATGTAGTTAGGGCAACGGAAGTTGCAAGCCTTCTCGTTAATTTTCACTCGTACGTTATGAAATGGCGTTTAATGCGTTATGTAGCTGGTTTTAGGTACGATATTATCTAACATCTAAGGTTGAATGGGAAATAGTCTTTCAGCGGAGGATGTAGATATTCTACAGGCCTGAGAGCTATGCTAAAAATGGCGGAAGGAGCTATTTGAACGGAGTCTGCAGACTTTAGAAGACACCACAGTCGGTTCTATATAATATATCCTACAAGGTGTGATGATATGCAAATACAAAATTGGATTAGTAAAACGAGGTTTTTTCATCAAAGAGAGAGAGAGAGAGAGAGAGAGAGAGATGTTATCGATTGCAAAACATTGATACAAACACAAGTCTCTGCATTTGTAGAGGTGAAATTTCTCATGTCTTTCAAGTTTTTATGTATTCTATGATATGTCAAAACAGCTATAGAAATACAGATGCTACTTTATCGTTGGTGCAAAGTCGGATTAGCAATTGATCATTCCATATCTTTTCAAAACACTCCGAGAAAATTTTCAAAATGAAAGACAGCGTACGGTTCTAAGGAATGAATGTTATTCGTGAATGGATCTGATAAAACCCAATCTGCGATCCTAATTTCTTTTGTCAGAAATTTCAAAACACCATAAACAATTCATTCACAATGTAGAAGATAGATTATCAACGTACCTAAACCATTGTATATAACTTTCCACCTATACTCGTTTTATACAATAAAACGTATTTGATTAAGAGCAGAGTTGTATATTATAATACAAAAATGAAGATAACAAACTTAATCAATCTCAAAAATGTCATAAAAATCACAAAATTAAGAATCGGGCAAACGCCAACCCCTGGAAACACCAGAGATGGGATTGTGCGCCTAGGAGGAGTAAGCATCCCCTGTTGATCGGATACACCTGCCGTGAGCCAGTTAAAAGAAGTAATCCGTAGTCAGAATCAGTACTCTCGTCCGAACAGTTTGTATGAAACTCGTCAGACAACAAACATTCAAAGTAAGAACAAGTTGAATTTCCAAATTATATCATTATTATGACCATAGAATTTGTGATATGCTGACATTAAACAAGACTGTTCAAACGTCTGTAACGTCAGCTTATTTGTCAGTAGCCGCATCGATTTCAAAATTGATCATGCGCAAAACATGTTCTCGCGTATCAAATCAGTTGAGAGACATAAACATCATGTGCAGGTGATAATGGAATATAGCTACGTAAATATGGGAAGTTGACAACAGAGAAGCTGAAATCATTCCTTTTTTCATAAAGTTGAGTTGTTAGATTGTCATAAAGTTGCGTTGTTAGTCTGGTATATAGTTGAATTGTTAATTAATCATAAAGTTGAGTTGTTAATTTGTCATATAGTTGAGTTATTAATAATTTGTCATGAGTTGTTTGATTGCCGATAACATCTCTATATCATGTGGATGTTATCAGACAGTATTGTTCTCGGTGAACATTCCCTAACCACTACAACTGATTCTGCCCGTGTTTCTAACTCTATGATGCTGCGAAATATTGACAGACTTAGTAGCAGTGAATATCCCCTATCTATGCAGCTGATTCTGTCAGTATCTCTCATTTTATGATTCTTATAATTTTGAAACGCGAGGTCCCTTCGACAAACATGCTGCATTTTGTTGAAAGTCAATGGACCTTGTGTTACAGTAGATGTTGACACGATAAATAACCAACTTATACGGTTCTGCGCGCCATGTACAAGTCATTTAATAACTTTATATCTAGTCGGTGATGTTTTTATTCGACACTCAAGAGCTTGTTCTGCATATTATCTGTTTTTAAATCGAGGTAGGCTACTGAGAAACAAGTCGATGTTACAGAAATTTCTACAGTTTTGTTTATAGTAGACATTTCGCAATTTCTATGGTCGTCATAATGATCTGGTTTGCCATTACAACTTTCCACTAAATCAAATGCTGTCTTATCATACCAATTGTTAGGGCGTTCTTGCAACACTGATTCTGAGTGCAGATTACTCCCTTTACCTGATCAAGATATAGGGATCATGGCGGCTGTGACCGGTCGACATGGGATGCTTACTCCTCCTAGGCATCTGATCCTACCTCTGGTATATCCAGGGGTCTATATTTGCCCATCTCTCTGATCTGTATTTCTGTAAGAATTATGAGATTGAGTACTGTTCGTTATCTTAACCTTTTCCTTTCATGTGTTTGGAAAATGTTTGAATGGGACGTATGGATAATACACAAACAACGCACGCTATAATTTTGTCGTATTTTGACAGTACATGTATTTTTCACGGTGTATATTTGTATCTATTTACATGTCCAATGTTTTGCTTTTGAATCTTTACAAATTGAAATAACAGCCATTTCCTCATAAATATGAACAATGTGCGTTTAAATCTTGATAAACACATTACGACATTTTCAACGGCTAGAAATATGTCGATAGAAATGAAAGCAATATATATATATATATATATATATATATATATATATATATATAATTTTTGAGAATACATGAGAGCTTCAGTGGTAACGCTTAACGCCAGCATACTTTTGAAGCAGCGCCAATCCGTAACTCGCTCCATGAAACATGCTGGCCTAAAGCGCCGAAGTTCGTGCCCTCGTGTATTTTCAAAAATAAGATAATTTTTTTTTTTAATATTTAGATAAGGACTATTCTGCCAGTATCTCTAACTCTTTATATTGTTGTATTTCCGCAGTATTAGTCACTGTACTGGTGGGAGTGTCCATGACTCTGCCAGTTGCCATGATATTTATCGGTAAGTAAAGTCATAGCTATACATTAAAGGGCAATGGACACGATTTAAACAGAAAATTTCAAAATTTCGTTTTCCTATTTTTAATGCTTACAATACTTATCTAAAATATTTCTAACGGACAACAAAAAAATTAATGTTAGTTGTTGAGTTACAAGTGAGATACAGCACTTATAATTCTTCGTTATGTAAACAAGACTCGTGTCTTGTGTTTGTTTACATATACATTGCTTATTTGAAAACATCATGTTTAAAACAAAATGAGATGTGACAAACAATAGAAACTGCTTAAATGTGTTTAGAATTAACTTGTGAATTGGAAAAAAAATTGCTTTGATCGAAACTATTACTAGTATATTTGACTTATGTAAACAAAAACATGGCATAAGCCTTGTTTACATAACAAAGAACTGTGAGCTCTATTTCTCTCTTGTAACTCGACAAATGACATTCAAATTTTTGCTGACCCTTAGAAATACACGTACCGTAGTTAAACATTAAAAATGAAAATAATTAAATCTGATTTTTTTTTCCAGCTCAAATTGTGTCCATGCTCCTTTAATCAAAGGCTACAATTCCGGTTATGACTAGATGGTATACCCGTGACTATCATTCGCAGATCGAAACCCTTGTCTTCCCTGACCCTATAAACGGTTTCACGACCCATGTGTTTTTAAACCCATACACATAACAAAGCATGTTAGTAATCTTGTCCGATAATTATTCTTTTTTGTAAGTCATACATATATATAATTTAAACAATAAAAAAAATCACTAATAATGAATAGTAGTTTAGTACAGAAAAATAAATATCAGAATATTCTTGTCTCATAAAAAATTAAACTTGGCGTTTAATTCAAAAGACGCACATGTCTTATATTCAAATGACAATTATTATAGAGGTATTTTTGTCTCAGAAAATTAAACTCAAAACTTTAAACGGTACATCTTATTGATTGTTGTTTTACGCCATTTTGGTATTACTTCAGCCATTTTACTGCGGTTAACTAACTGAAATGTTAGATTGTGAATGGAGTTTGCCTGACGGCCCCCAGTGAGCTTACACTTTTTCGAAAATCAGGGAAACGGTCTTTTGCGTACCAAGGGGGTTGTGATCCTTGACACGGGGCACCCTTAAACGTCCCATTCAACGGACATATACATATCTTAATTAATTAACAATTAAGTTCAAGCTAAAATACAAATATTTAGTAAAATGACATTGATAGATTTCTACAATTATGAAATACATATATCTATCGGTGTAGAGAGATTGCTTTGTTTTATTTACAATCATTTGATTTCATTGTTGAATTTCGTTTTCCTTCATTTTTAAATTCCTGCATTTATTCTGAATTTTTTTTCAATTCTTTTTTCTACTGTTCCAGGTGTTAAGTATATCAACGACTGCCCAATCAAGCGCAGCATTCCCATTTACCTGCTGGTGGGAGGGTGTAGCGGAGTTTTAAGAATACTCACTACAATATGGCGGAACATCCGGTACAGACGACAGTTAGATTCGTACAACGATTCTTATATCCACGAAGATTTATACGTATCTCAGACCTATCGACTAATGGACGTAACGCTCAGCTTGTTTCTGATTGGTTGGCTTATTGCCGGAAGTCACTGGACTTTCAGTGTCTGGGAGCCGCCATTTTCCCAGCCTCTTCATGAACCCAGTAACTGGTGCGAAAGGACCGTATACAAATTTGCTGTTTATCAAATCGCAGGATCCTACGCATTCCTTTTCATTGTTCTATCTGTGAGCTGTGGATTGACAATATATCACAAAGTGTGCAGTTGAATATAATTCTTTCCTTGTTATAACTGAGTTTTAAAATATTTAATCCACTGTCAGTAATCATGTGCTATAAATGTTTCCAGGTGACAATGTGTTTTGTCAATATTCTTGACATTACAGTACAGTGCAGTTCGTATATTTTTTATTTCATGTTAGCCCATGTTTTTATGTGTATGATAAGATTGATTGATTGATTATATATTGTTTAACGTCCCGCTCGACAATCAACTCATATGAAAACGTCACGTTGCCGGTGAAGGGCTGCAAAATTTAGGCCTATGCTCCGCGCTCAGGGCCTTTGAGTAGGGAGAGACCTTTATCGTGCCACACCTGCTGTGACACGGGACCTCGGTTTTTGCAGTCTCATCCGAAGGACCGCCCCAATTAGTCGCTTCTTACGACAAGCAAGGGGTACTGAGGATCTATTCTTACAACTCGGATCCCCACGGGGCCGTATAAGAAACACATTGTTTACACTATGAAGTCTTCTAAAGCATGTCTCGTTGTTAAAATACAATGTCATCATAATATTTGTTCTAGGTCTGCCATAGCTCTGAAACATCACGTTTTCATCCTGTTTTTAACTACTTTCGCCGCATCTTTCCCATGCGCATGTAAATAATCACAAACATGCGACAATGTTCCAGAGAAGTCTAGCACATTACCAGAACTCTTGTATACCACACCGCAGGATAGGAAAGATGGCGTGACCGTTTCATATGATGTTTTAAATTACTTTATAGAATTATGCTTAAGCTCTCATCCTACCCACTGGTGTCATGATTTGAACAAACTTGAATGTACATTATGTAAGGTAGTTTTCATGCATATTTCAACTTTCTGGACCAGAGGTTTTGAAGACTTACGATTTTTTTGTAATGACGCCACTCTATTTTTGGTTTTTGTCTTGGTTGTCTCCCCTTTGCAGAGGTCATGAACAACTTGAATATCCTTCACCCAAGGATGATTTGTGCCGAATTTGATCGAAATTGTCCGAGTTGTTGCGGAGAAAAGGGTGAAAAGATAACTTTTGGTCAGTAAAGTTCACTTTAACCTTTGACATCCGTTTTAAAAACTATCAACAAATATAAACCGTTTTATTTTCCATATACATTTTTATTCAAAAAATATGAACGTCTACGCAAGTTTCCTTCGCAGGATTTATTATATATTCAAGCATCAAATCAAAGCGAAATCTTTTCTTTACAAACACCATTTGATTTAGAGCATGTGTCAACCTTTCAATGGTGAAATCATATGAGGTCCTTTGGGAAGTCATTAAGTACACTGCTGCTGTATCAAGCAGTGGTAATAAACCCCATTAAACTTGCTTAAGATGGTCGAGCGCGATGGTCACATGCTTCTAAGATATTTGGTTTCGAGGTTTGCGAGTTCAACTGCAGGAAAGGGCGAAAGTGGTGTGTATCCACATAGTGAAATTATCTTTTATATATATATATATATATATATATATATCTCTGTGTGTGTGCGTGTGTGTGTGAGAGAGAGAGAGAGGCGGGGGGGCATCAATAATTCTTGTTATAAAAACTTAATTCTTCATATCAATATTGAAACACGAAAGAGAATTATGAAGAATTTCAATATTTTTTTAAGTGCAAGTTTTGGTTATATCACAGAAATCGAGAAGAGCGTCATTTTATCATTGAATACTTTCATTGTGCAATTTCTTTGCATAAATTTGTATGATCGATTGTATATTGTTTAACGTCATATGGAGACGTCACCATTGCCGGTGAAGGGCTGCAAAATTGAGGTCTATGCTCGGCGCTTACGGCCTTCAAGCAGGGAGAAATCTTTATCGTACCATACCTGCTGTAATACAGAACCTCGGTTTTTGCGGTCTCATCCGATGGACCGCTCCATTTAGTCGCCTTTTACCCCAAACAAGGGGTACTTAGGAACTATCCTAACCCGGATCCCCCCACGGGGTTATTTGTATAATAGATTTACGACCATGCAATCACTTTGACAACCTACTGCTACCCGTTTCCGCCCGCCTTCGCATTCAAGTTTTTGAACTTGTCAGGAAGTACAGGCAGTAACCTTCTTTGTACAGAACTCTTGTATAAGGAAACAACTAACGAAGTGAGAATAATCTCCGCTGTTGGCATTGTACAAGAAATGTTAGTTACAAGGAATTATAAAAGATGTTCCTTATTTATGATTAACTTCTAATAATCTCATCTGATTCAAGGAAATTCAAACAAACACAGTTAAACAATTTGAATAAACCTTTATTAAACCTGTTTCACACTTTCCAACTACCTGAATCGACGTACATGCAATAATACTAGAATAACACTACTCAGCTTTTCAAAGAATGGATACAGAGTTAGCCAATAGTGGGAACATGTACCACTTTTCCCTCTCCATCGGTATATAGCCTGACCCGGTCCGTCTGATAGTCCGCCGTCACACAACTTCCTTCCGGCAAAACCTGGATCTGTGGAAATACATGTCAACTGAAATGTTGTAATTTACAATTTATCTTTAGCGAGTTTGAGTGTATCTCCAAGAACTTGGAGGAGGGCAAGATTTAGAGTCAGTCAGAATTTGGAAATTGTGCTTTGATGGTTATGTGGCGGTCAGACTGGTTTGATAACCACTGGCCAGTTAGCGAAGTCAGACTAGCGGTTGAATTCATGGGGCCCGGGTTCGAAATCCGGCCTGTTCCGTTACATTTTCTCCATTGCTGTTACTTACAGAATCTATAGATTTACAATATGCTACTGGTTCTAAATAAACCACTGTGTGTGTGTGTGTGTGTGTGTGTGTGTGTGTGTGTGTGTGTGTGTGTGTGTGCGCGCGCGCGCGCGCGCGCACGAAAGTCGTATAAGACATACATTATCGCGTCAAGGCGATATGGAATGTGGATATTGGCGTGAATAGCTCAGTGGTCAGAGCACACCACTTGATTAGTAATGCTGGGGCCCAGAGTTCGATTCCCGGTCCAGCCATACATTTTCTCCTTTTCAATTTACTACAACTGTGATATTTACTACTTACTGTAATATTTGGGTATTCAGACCTGATTCGTTTTTCCGCTTCTTTCCAAGGCTGTCAAATGAAAACCAAACAGAGGAATTGAGAATCCGAATATCAATCCGAATAAATCGATGTTTTCAGACATACATACATGTACATGTCTCTGATCTTAATTTAGATGGATTCTGTCACATATAAGTCAACGTTTAGTACTAAAACTCAAGATCATAATCATTTAATTTAATTGAGCCGGAGAGAGGGGGTAGGGGGAGAGATTAAATTGAAAAATATGACAAATAATTACTTACAAGTCCAACTACCTCTGGCCATTCTGTTGTTGACATAGCTAATAGCTAGCTAGCTGCTAGGGAATATATCTCGAGAATAACCAAATAAAAAAGAAAATTATCAACGATGTGGTAAAATAACCGCAGCAGTACTTAAACTTGGTTACTGCTAATTATAAACATTGTAAAGTTCACCATTTCCTTTACAGCCTACTTTATCGGAAAATTAAAATAGAATATCAGAAGAAATCCGACTCCATATGACAGAGTTTCGTGATATACAGTATATCAAGCCCGATTGAATTAAAAATTGTTCGTCTTTAAAATAAATAAATGTTATTAATGGCTATTTCTTTATGTATTAAAACAATTTTAGTTTTAAAGCAGTACAAGCTATAATTGACGATATTTTTCAACTCTCCAACTATGCACCAATTAACACTTACATAGCTTATAAAATCCCCATGATCTGAAGAAAAAATCAGTAAAATAAACGAAGAAATATTGTTTGAGAGCATACCTACAATGAACTTTTCTTATATACCCCCATTGCATCGTATACACGTACATGGGAACGATGATTGCCGAACATAATCGGGATGGACTGAGACCGAAGTCGTACAAAGGTGGAGATTGACGGGAGAAGCTATCCACGTTTCGTTTGTTTTGAAATATGCATCGTGTCATGAATGACATTAAGTATAATAAGTGTAAGAAATACATCAGTTATACAGATGTGCCATTCAAGTGAAATATTCTTAATGAATTTGCTATAAAGTTAGCATATTACATTGCTTACAAATCTGACAAGTGCGCAGAGCCTCCCTTTAACATCCCCCCCCCCCCCCCCCCCCCGAACTGGTGACCTCCGAAGTCGATGCACATCGGAGATTACAAGCTGGAATTACTAACGGGACGGCAATGATTCATAAATCTACATTTGCTGCTGATGTGACAGATGTATTGCTTCAGATCCACTATAATTCAAAGAAATTAAATGTTTTTGATGATAAATATATTGTTTTATTTGTTATTTTAATTTTCAATATTTTTGCCGTCAGATATATCTTGTATTGCGTTAAAGATGTATAAACTTATATGTAATATATCATCATAAAAAATTATTATGAAACAGTTTACCAAAACGCTGTACAAAACGGAATGTTAGCAATGAGGAAAATAATATAGATTTATTTATTTATGTATTATTTATTTGTTATTTATTTATTTTATTTTATTTCATTTTATTTAGGACTTTCTTTTAAAAAGCTTCTTTTGTATCTTAATTCTTTCATTGTTTACATATGTTTAAAAGTACAGCAACATGAAAACATCTTTTCAGTAAATTCATGATTCTAAAATAATTTAGAATTATATATATAAAAAAAAATTAAAATTAAAGTCAAAAGACCAAAACCATAAAATAATGATAAGGAGAACTATAAGAAAAAAACATAGATAAAAGTAAGACCATCAAAACAATTTTAACTTACATTTGCCATTTATTTTATCTGTGATCAAATACTGGCGC
Source organism: Ostrea denselamellosa (assembly GCA_024699665.1). Taxonomy (NCBI): domain Eukaryota; kingdom Metazoa; phylum Mollusca; class Bivalvia; order Ostreida; family Ostreidae; genus Ostrea; species Ostrea denselamellosa. The sequence continues at coordinate 438,444 of JAMZEH010000071.1, read as the reverse complement.
TTCTTTTCTTGAAAAGGTATTGCTAGTCAGTGAACATCACTGGCATGCAATTAGGAAGCAGCTTAGCATTTTATAAATATAACATGTGCTTGGGGACAGGACTTTAGGTATTTGGGTGTAATTAAAAAATATATAACTTCTAAGTGTTTATAAAAATGTCATGTCGATTATACTAAATGATAGCTTAAATGCGATCGGGATCAAAAATCTAGCTATATATCCCGGAAGTTAACAGGTGTCGTATCGTACCGTGACGTCAAGCTTTCACGTATCTAGACCAGTGTGAGTGTCATATGTGAAAAGGATAAATGTGACCCGGTTATTTAAAAAAAAAAAAAAAAAAGAGACCTAGGTGCGGTTATATATCAAGTTATCGATTTTTGAATTTTCTATATATATTTAGCCGCTGTTATTAAATCTTCCTGGTTTTCCATAATGGCTGGGAAAGTGACATTGCTGGTGACTTTCGTATTCATAGCGTCAAGCTGTTTGGTGATAGAAAGTCTTTCCGAGACAGTTAAGGATGTTTCAGAGAGTTCACAAGAACAAGATTCCAAGAAGGTATTTAAATGACTTAAATTTTAATAGTTTTTTGTCAATAATAGTTTTCAACATTCACAAGGGCAACGAGGACCATAATACCAAGTTAATGCAAATCACCTGTCAGATATTAGATGGATGTGTGTGGTGTGTATATGATATTAGATGGATGTGTGTGGTGTGTATATGATATTAGATGGATGTGTGTGGTGTGTATATGATATTAGATGGATGTGTGTGGTGTGTATTTGAAAATGTCATGAAGTAGAAAACAGATTTGTTCTTGGTCAGTGTCGTATGTTGAATATAGAATTATGCCTCAAATAATTTCATTCACTTCGGCAATATGAGTGAAAAAAATCTTGACGGGACATAAAGCAGACAAACAATTTCAAAGATATATATATATCACAATGTTTCATTCATATTGATAGAAAATTGAATTATTTATAGGAGAGGGGGGTTATCACCATACAAATGTTCCACGTGCTATTTATAGCAACTCCATTTGGCATTTCATATTTGTTCTTTGTTCTGTTTCAGTCATGAGTGTCTTAATTATAGGCAGTGAAATATATTTATATGTAATCTTCAGTTTCTGGTTACAATAGGAATAAATTTTCTAATATGACATTACCATCCACTTGCCAACATGGCCCATTAGGTGTATTTTAATCATGATATGTAGGTAATTCATATGTTGTGATATGATAAACATAGGTAAGCTAGATTCATATGTTACTTAACAAAAAAGTTGCACATAAGCATGCATGTTGGTTTTTTTTACTTGTTTTTATTTTATTATTATTATTTAGAATCATGAGGAGAGCTCAGATGAGAGCTCAATAATTCACACTCTGAGGAAGAGCAAAGGCAATCTGGGATTTCTTCATGCCTTCGTGGCCTCATTGTCTGTCATCATTGTCTCAGAACTTGGCGACAAGACATTCTTCATAGCTGCCATTATGGCCATGCGACACTCCCGTCTGACTGTGTTCACTGGAGCCCTGGGAGCTCTGGGATTGATGACAGTATTGTCTGGTAAGTGGTTACACATTCCATGGGAGCTGCCTAGATGTAGATTATACCAGATCTGGTATGATAATTGCAGAATTTTCTAACCTTAAGTTGGTTCTGGGGCCAGGGCCATTTAAATTGGGGAAAGTAGCAATGTTATGTCCAAGTGGGGATTGAATAAAAATTTCAAAGATACATTGTTTGGAACATGTTTACTGGATAATTAATACACAGTTCTACCAAATTACAAGGTCTTCACTATATAGTCATATGAATCTTACCTACGGAAGGTATCAGGGGTTGAAAAATACAGTGGACTAGTTGTTTTAAGACTTAGACTAGCTATTACCAAATGTGCTAATTGTCTGTTGGACTAGCAGACCAGGAAAAAAGTCCTTTCAGGTCACTTTCGTTTCCTATGTAAACTGGTTTCTTTCTTGACTGTGAATCAGTAAAATTTGTTTATATCACCGAGGTGTTTTAATTTAAGTTAATTTATTGCATGGTAAAGCATTTTAATAACATTGATCAAAGATGAGTAAACAAACAACATTGTTTGCATATATGTGTAAAGTTCTCATCGGGAAAAAGTCAGTAGTGAAACAAATAAGCAGCCGTTAGTGTAAGTAAAGATCATGAAGGTGAAAAGTATTGTCACATGAAAAGATTCAAACACTGAACCTGATTCAATAAGGCCAACTTTCATTTTCGAACTAAATATCATCATACATTTCAATGTCTCAGATTGGAAGATGTCTGTGGAATCAGACAATGACATGTCTCCTTTTATAACTAGCCTTATTAGTCTGGTTCCCATCCCTGCCACTCAATGAGCACTCCAAGTGAGTGATTAATGTGTGACGGTGATGGGAACCAGACTGATGTTTTACTTTTTTCTCACTCAATATGGAACGGTCAGTGGATGAAATAAAAAACAGTATTCTTATTTCAAATTAGCCTAAATTTCGGTCAGTGCCCCATGTAAAACAGATTTTTTTTAAAAAAATGTTGGTTAAACTAATAATCCATTAATGAGCACTAAAGTAATATAAAATCACTGTGACATTGAAGTAAATTTGCAAAACTTTTATGTTTGTTGTGTTTTAATTTTGGATTAAAAATTGTTGACCTGGCTGTTATTTTGAGGCTTGGGCCAGTAATAAATATCAGTCAAAGTTAAGTATGCAGTTGTGTCTTAACTTAGTATACAGTATATCATGTAGGTTTCTTCAGATTCTCATTTTCAGATCTTTAAAATACCTATTCTTATTTCCAGCTCTGTTGGGGTATGCTACGACTATCATCCCAAAGAAGGTGACCTACTATGCCTCCTCTATCCTGTTTGCTGTGTTTGGAATCAAAATGTTGAAAGAAGGTCAGTAGTCTGTGTACAGTTAAATAAATTACCTGTAAATTGTTGGTTACACAAAGTACAGACTTGTAATCATTGTCATGAAGACAGAGTACGTAACTGTAACATTGTTAGGTAGACAGGATGCAGACTTATAACATTGATAGGTAGACAGAGTGCAGACTTGTAACATTGTTAGGTAGACAGAGTGCAGACTTGTAACATTGTTAGGTAGACAGAGTGCAGACTTGTAACATTGATAGGTAGACAGAGTGCAGACTTGTAACATTGTCAGGTAGACAGAGTGCAGACTTGTAACTTTGTTAGGTAGACAGAGTACAGACCTGTAACATTGATAGGTAGACAGAGTGCAGACTTGTAACATTGTTAGGTAGACAGAGTACAGACCTGTAACATTGTTAGGTAGACAGAGTGCAGACTTGTAACATTGTTAGGTAGACAGAGTGCAGACTTGTAACATTGATAGGTAGACAGAGTGCAGACTTGTAACATTGTTAGGTAGACAGAGTACAGACCTGTAACTTTGTTAGGTAGACAGAGTACAGACCTGTAACATTGTCAGGTAGACAGAGTGCAGACCTGTAACATTGTCAGGTAGACAGAGTACAGACCTGTAACATTGTCAGGTAGACAGAGTACAGACTTGTAACATTGTCAGGTAGACAGAGTACAGACTTGTAACATTGTTAGGTAGACAGAGTGCAGACTTGTAACTTTGTTAGGTAGACAGAGTACAGACCTGTAACATTGTTAGGTAGACAGAGTACAGACCTGTAACATTGTCAGGTAGACAGAGTACAGACTTGTAACATTGTCAGGTAGACAGAGTACAGACTTGTAACATTGTTAGGTAGACAGAGTGCAGACTTGTAACTTTGTTAGGTAGACAGAGTACAGACCTGTAACATTGTCAGGTAATGTACAGAGTACAGACCTGTAACATTGTTAGGTAGACGGAGTACAGACCTGTAACATTGTTAGGTAGACGGAGTACAGACCTGTAACATTGTCAGGTAGACGGAGTACAGACCTGTAACATTGTTAGGTAGACGGAGTACAGACCTGTAACATTGTCAGGTAGACAGAGTGCAGACTTGTAACATTGTCAGGTAGACAGAGTACAGACTTGTAACATTGTCAGGTAGACAGAGTACAGACCTGTAACATTGTCAGGTAGACAGAGTACAGACCTGTAACATTGTCAGGTAGACAGAGTGCAGACCTGTAACATTGTTAGGTAGACAGAGTACAGACCTGTAACATTGTCAGGTAGACAGAGTACAGACCTGTAACATTGTTAGGTAGACAGAGTGCAGACTTGTAACATTGATAGGTAGACAGAGTGCAGACTTGTAACATTGTTAGGTAGACAGAGTACAGACCTGTAACTTTGTTAGGTAGACAGAGTACAGACCTGTAACATTGTCAGGTAGACAGAGTGCAGACTTGTAACATTGTCAGGTAGACAGAGTACAGACCTGTAACATTGTCAGGTAGACAGAGTGCAGACCTGTAACATTGTCAGGTAGACAGAGTACAGACCTGTAACATTGTCAGGTAGACAGAGTACAGACTTGTAACATTGTCAGGTAGACAGAGTACAGACTTGTAACATTGTTAGGTAGACAGAGTGCAGACTTGTAACTTTGTTAGGTAGACAGAGTACAGACCTGTAACATTGTCAGGTAGACAGAGTGCAGACCTGTAACATTGTCAGGTAGACAGAGTACAGACCTGTAACATTGTCAGGTAGACAGAGTGCAGACCTGTAACATTGTCAGGTAGACAGAGTACAGACCTGTAACAATGTCAGGTAATGTACAGAGTACAGACCTGTAACATTGTTAGGTAGACAGAGTACAGACCTGTAACATTGTCAGGTAGACAGAGTGCAGATTTGTAACATTGTCAGGTAGACAGAGTACAGACTTGTAACATTGTCAGGTAGACAGAGTACAGACCTGTAACATTGTCAGGTAGACAGAGTACAGACTTGTAACATTGTTAGGTAGACAGAGTGCAGACTTGTAACTTTGTTAGGTAGACAGAGTACAGACCTGTAACATTGTCAGGTAATGTACAGAGTACAGACCTGTAACATTGTTAGGTAGACAGAGTACAGACCTGTAACATTGTCAGGTAGACAGAGTACAGACTTGTAACATTGTCAGGTAGACAGAGTACAGACTTGTAACATTGTTAGGTAGACAGAGTGCAGACTTGTAACTTTGTTAGGTAGACAGAGTACAGACCTGTAACATTGTCAGGTAATGTACAGAGTACAGACCTGTAACATTGTTAGGTAGACAGAGTACAGACCTGTAACATTGTCAGGTAGACAGAGTGCAGACTTGTAACATTGTCAGGTAGACAGAGTACAGACTTGTAACATTGTCAGGTAGACAGAGTACAGACCTGTAACATTGTCAGGTAGACAGAGTGCAGACCTGTAACATTGTTAGGTAGACAGAGTACAGACCTGTAACATTGTCAGGTAGACAGAGTACAGACCTGTAACATTGTTAGGTAGACAGAGTACAGACCTGTAACATTGTCAGGTAGACAGAGTGCAGACTTGTAACATTGTTAGGTAGACAGAGTGCAGACTTGTAACATTGTTAGGTAGACAGAGTACAGACCTGTAACATTGTCAGGTAGACAGAGTACAGACCTGTAACATTGTCAGGTAGACAGAGTACAGACCTGTAACATTGTCAGGTAGACAGAGTACAGACCTGTAACATTGTCAGGTAGACAGAGTATAGACTTGTAACATTGTCAGGTAGACAGAGTACAGACCTGTAACATTGTCAGGTAGACAGAGTGCAGACTTGTAACATTGTCAGGTAGACAGAGTGCAGACTTGTAACATTGTCAGGTAGACAGAGTGCAGACTTGTAACATTGTCAGGTAGACAGAGTACAGACCTGTAACATTGTCAGGTAGACAGAGTACAGACTTGTAACATTGTCAGGTAGACAGAGTACAGACTTGTAACATTGTCAGGTAATGTACAGATGGGAACTGAAGTTGTAATCTGCAGGTTTGGAGCTTATGAAATCTTCATCAATATCAAATTTCCATTAATTATCAAGGAATCCATCCATCATCTTCAGTAATTACATGTCATTGCAATATGGGTGGAAGTGTAGGGAAACCCTGCAAAAATCAAAAATGATGTTGCATTTCTGTGCTTCATCTAAATTGTTTGCAAGTTTTCTTCTGCCTTTCAATTTTTCTGTGACTTGAACTTGGATTTCCAGATCCACTTTTGCACACATTGCCACACACATTCATAACATGGCAAAAATTTGATATTTAAAGTTCAAGGTTGATGATGAAGTGTTCCGTTGTTTTAACATAAGGAAAGATTTACTGCATACATTAGCCACAACATTTAGATCCTGAAGGTTATGATATGTTTATAGGTTATGAGATGTCACCTGGTGCTAATGATGTCTATGTTACTATATTTCAGGTTATGAGATGTCCCCTGACACCACTGTTTTTTTGTGTTGATCTGCAATTATTGTATTTCAGGTTATGAGATGTCCCCTGATGAAGGACAGGAGGAGTATGAAGAGGTTCAGGCTGACCTAAAGAAACGAGAGGAGGAGGTCAGAATTTATAATAGTATATATTCAACATTAATACTGAGGGTAAAAAAACATCTCACATATAAGCAATTGAAATGTCCCAGGTTCTGCAGGTTGTCTCAGAAGCATAAGGATTCAAAATAAGCCTTAAGCATTAGAATTATTTTTAGTGAATATTACAAATAACTATATTTTGTACAGTTTGGTGTTTTCCTTTGTTATTAGTAGGGGAACTTGTTTATGAGCTAAAGTGTAGGGAAATGTGAATTTAAAAGATTGAATTCGTAGTGTATTTAAAGTGAATTTCAAATCTTTTAGAATTCCCAGCCATTGGAATAGATGTACTATATTTAAGATTCAAGTTTGTGCATTGTTTACATCTGCAGCACATTCATGAGGAAATGTCTATCATTACAATTTGTAAAGATGTCAAGAGCAAAAGTATTAGACACATATGTTGACAAACAGACAGACAATGATGACACATACAGATATGACAACACCAATCTATCCTCTTAATATGAACCATAAATCCAATTAAAGCTTGAAGGGCATGCATTGTTTCTCAACAATGCATAATTTTTCATGAAATTTCATGTACAATTCACTTACATTCTATCTTGTTTCTACAAAAAATTGGGGTATGTTACCATATAGCATATTTTGATAATTCCTGTTTGTTGCAAGGGAAAATGTAAATTCAGCTCTACTGTATAAATGGGCATTACTGTAAGAAAGAAGCAGAGAAAGTCTTTGGAAGAATTGGTATCGAACCCGGAACCCTTAAATTACAAGTCATGTGACCTAGCCACTGAGCTACCCAGACCAATGTGAAAAATCTGGTGATATTAGTACATTACAAAATCTAAACCTATTATACAAGAACTCTTCATATCAAGGAACTGAAAAAAATTATTTTACAGAAAATATCAGAAACGTCATTTATAACTTTGATTGGATTTGTGGTCAATGTAAGGGATAGGTAGGTGTCATCACACTGTGTGTCATTATATCTGCCTGTGTGTCAGTGTAATTATCTGTGTCAAGATATCTCTTTGTGTGTCATGTAAATGTTTCGTGTGTGTGTCTATAGATATATATATATATATATATATATATATATATATATATACACACGCACACACACACACACACACACAGTTTCCTTTCTTTGGACTGCAGTGGTAGTGGTTCGGTTAGGTAAAAGTGTGTTGTCACAGCAGGTTACTGCTATGCTTATAAGCGCGCATTCACCTTAAATGTTATTGTAAAATGACAACCAATGGCAGTAATGTGTCGTCTGATTGTTTTTGAATTTGGTATCTTATAGTTACTTATGTACAAAAGGTGTGGGATCATTGTGATGAATATTCAAGTCATTTATACTGGTTCTAGGTCACTGAAACAGTTTAGACAAGGTCACTGAATGAACAAGATGAACACATCAAAAGTGCAACCCAGTGGTGGTTCCTGATCAGTTTTCTAGTTGAATGTTTAGAATGTAAACATTCATATATTATAGTATAGGCTACAGAATGGTAAACATGGTAAAATCAGCTGAAGGAATTAGATGCAAATGAAATGTCAGAAGCATAAGCACTTTGATGTAAAGAGACACTGCTGCTCATTTTCCACATTTTAATCAAGTGTTTTTTTAAAACATGTATTGATTAAATGATAAAAATGTTATCGATACTGACAATTTTGGCAATTTGAATGCGTCAGTTTGCTGTCAACTACACATTGAAGATCATTTGTAATTCAAAGGTTTCTTCACGCTGACTTGGACGTTTAAATGCCAATTTACATCATGTGGTTTAGAATGACAGCAAACATGTAGTGTGGAAACTTATTTAACTATCCCTTCAGGGGTTCACTCTAGCGTTTCAGGTATAGGATTATTCAATTAAGTAATTAAAATTCATTATTCTGACAGAAATCCTTCCATTTCCTTATTGACCAAACAATGTTTTTTAAGCTAACATGTAATGTGTTCAGATAAAAATGGCACTTAACTTTTAAAGTCCTGCTTGTGTATCCTAACTCTTAGTTTATCAAACAGTTATACTGATCCCCACATAAATTTCACTCTGCATATGAGGTGTATCTCATTTTTATTTTTACCCCTTTTTCTCACAAAATATGTTAAAATTCAGGGTCTATCAATTTTACACTTTCTCTCAGTGGACAACATGCTGCACTCTTTACCTCAGTGTTCACATGTGTCTGAAGACTGAAAGGAGGAGACTCAATTTTTTTAAATTTTTTTTTTTATTGAAGGACTGTCAAAAAGTATTGATTTTTGCATTTAAATAAGAATTTTCAACTTTAGAAATGTGTTATTTGCACAAAGTTTATACAATAAACTATGCAACAAAATTTGAGAAAGTTCTGGGAAAATTTTCATTTTATGATTTTTGTGCAAAATGAGCTGTAGTGTCTCTTTGATAACAACTTAGTACTTTAAGGAGGTAAAATAGATAGTCATAATGGCTGATTTCTTTTTAAAACATCAATGAAAAATATAAATATCAGCTATATTTGTATATTTCTTTTAAATTTAATTGTCTAGCTGGGTAGCTCAGTAAGTTAACGTGTCAACCGCTGATCGATAGATCATGGGTTTGAGTCTTGCAGGGGTTTTAATTTTTTTTAAGATTGCTTTTTACCGACACTGTATGATGAAGTAAATTTTAAAGTTTTTAGTTTCAAAGTATTATTGTACATATCCTCCACTTTTCATCCATATCAAATTTTCTGGTGTGTTATTCCCATGTATAAAACATGAAGGATTTTTGTTAGGGATGTCTTCATTATCTAGATGGCATGTTTGTGATTTATACATTTGTTTTACAGTTAGAAAAGCAGAATATTCCGGTGGAGGACGTAGAAACTGGCATTATACGTACACCAGGGCGGCGCTGGTTCCAGGGAATCCTGGGAACAATTTTCCTTCAAGCATTTACCCTGACATTTCTAGCTGAGTGGGGAGATAGATCACAAATTACGACAATCATTTTAGCTGCCAGAGAGGTTTGTATTCAAACTCATAAGTTGTCAATTACATGAATGTAAATGAAGAGTACCGAATAGCACATTTTCAAGTTACTGCAGGTACACATGTTTATTTTAGATTTTATGTACCGTGATCACATGATTTCAAGATTTGATTAGACTTTGATACTTCCGGTAAAATAGTATCTGATAGTAACTGTGTTACAAAGAAATGGAGGGATCAAAAGCAAGATACTACTGCTCAGTGTAAGGCTATATTGAGGACACAAGGAAGCTAGGAAAGTATGGTTATATGGAAGACATGACATTAAATCCCTTTTCGACACAGAAAAAGGATCTGTGGTTAGAAGTTGAAATTACCTCTAACTTCAGGGGGGCGTTCGTGGCCGAGTGGTTAGAGCATTGCGCTCAAAATCACAAGGCCTCTCACCTCTAGTTGACACCAGTTCGAATCTCGCTCACGCCGATATATGCGAGAAAGTTTGCCAGTTTACTTTCAGAAGGTCGGTGGTCTCTTCCCGGGTACATTGTATCAGGGTTCTCTCCTCCACCAATAAAAACTGGACACTACCAGATAACTGAAAAATTGTTGAGTGTGGCAGAAAACAACAACAATCAATCAATCTAACTTCAGGTTCACTGCAAGCTTGCACAACTTAACTAAATCAATTTTTCGACAAAAGGAACATGACACCCCTCAATCCGAAAGAAAGCACTTAAGTTCTGGCACCCATAAAAAAAAATGATTCAAGAAGTTTCTTCCATCATTTTAAAACTTGCTGCTATATTTAGGTTTTAAAACCAGAAATGCATTGGACTAACCAAATCGTAGGTAAAATTCGGGTAAAAAGTGTTCCGTCAGTAACTTGAAAATGTGCTTATTTGATAAGGGTCTAATTTTGCCTTAAACATTTTAAAAATTCATTTGAAATCTTTGAAATTTGATAAATCAAGTTCTTATATATGATGTATATGTTTAGATAATGTGATCTTTATTTAAAACCTTTCAACATACTGAAACCTTATCAACAAAATCACATTCCATGAAACTGTTAAATCGTGGCAATCCATGAAAATTGGACTCTGATGAATTAATTCATCAATGTACTGTGTAATTTAGTATGTCATTATTAAATCTTCCTTACTGTGTCTTTAATTGATTTGTTTGATTTGCATTTATTGTATTTGGTAAACAAGATTACAGACTGTCACCAATATGATTTGTATTTCATTTTATCAGGATGTGATGGGAGTTATCATTGGGGGTACTATAGGTCATGCAATCTGTACTGGCATTGCTGTGTTAGGGGGACGGATAGTGGCTCAGAAAATATCTGTCAGAACAGGTAAGTAACGAAACTTAAAATAAAGCTGTTGTTTCACAATTTGTTATAACTAATGGGCATTCCTTATCTGTGTCCTGCAATATTTGCCTACCAAATTTTAGAACTTTTCTACAGTACAGCATGCTTATAGTGAAGTGCTGGGGACAAACAAATTTGATTCTTGATAAACATAATCCTTTATATCCATTATAATATTCTTTAATAATATGCTTTAAAACACAGGGAATGGAAATAACTTCACTGTAAGCATGAATTCAGTATAAACATGTTTGTTTTAATGGTGTTTTACTGTAAACATGAATTCATTATAAGTGTGGTCACTGTAACAGTGTTTTTCTGTATGCATGTATTCATTATAAGTATATTTGCTGTAACAGTGTTTTACTGAATTAACTTTGCTACTAGCTTTTTCATTTTCGGATGACAGTGGCTTAGTATAGAATCTCTGAAAGATCAATTCAATTGTAATGAAAGAAAGCAAGCTTTGGGGCCCAGTTAAGTTTTAGCCCTTATAGAAAACTCTTTCATGTTCATTCTACTTTATGACTTTAGGCCAAACAAATTCAATAAGTTGTTTTTCACACATCACAGTGCCTTTATTATGTAGATATAGGAGGAAACTTTTAATAGATCTCTTACTATGACATTGCATGATACATGTGTTTTTGCAGCAAAGAAATTCACATGATTCTTTCCCAGAGAAGCTCTTGATTGCCAAACACAGGAACTAGAAAAACAATGAGAAACGAACATACATATTAACTATATTATTGAAGGAAATATATATATAAATTTTTTACGGTGAAAAAATCCTTTTGTTTCTTAAGTACCTCCACATCATGTCAAACACTGCCACATTAATCAATTGACAATATTATATTGATTTATTGAAAAGGGAAATAACTCAATTTTATATTTTTCTAAGTTGAAAAAAAAAGTTACTACCCTTTTCATATGCTAGTAGATATACAATTTTTATTAAATACATAAATATTTCTTGTTAATTTGGTATTTTATGAATTATTTTTATACCAATGGTTGGAAAAACATTATTTAAAGTTGAGTACAAATTATAATTAATGTAAGAAATTAAAAAGAGGTAAGAATATGTTGATATCTTCATTTTGTTTATCGACTGACTAGGAAACTGAGATATAAAAGACCTAAAACCTATTAAAAAAAAAAAAAGCCTGGCTGCCAAATTAGATTTTGAAATTTTTAGTCTGAGAAACAAAATAATTTTTTTGTTATAATTTTTTTTTTTTTTTTTTTTTTTTTGCCCAAGTGTTCAAAAGATGAAATTAATTTTTTTTAAAAGTGTGGAAGTATTCTTTCACTTTTTTTCCCCATTATTATTATTATTATTTCATCTTAATATAATGTATATAAATGTAAAGGTGAATATGTTCATTTATCATAGTTTTCTGAGTTCCTGATGAATTTTGGGGATGGGGGGAAATACTAAACGAGACAGACTATTGCATGGTTTGTTGCGGACTAATCCGAGGTTTGTTGATTGGGGAAAAGTGACACAATAGCCAATCAAAATAAGTTTATTGATACAGAATTTGCAAGCATAGTCTCTGTTGTTATGGCAGATTTCCTGTAATATTGCTATATACCTGATTTGCTTTTAAAAGAGTGATCTGTAAGCTTTTATGTGTGTTATTGTTTGTAAACAAACACTACACATTTTACCCATTGGATGCAGCAATTAATATTTTGAAACTTGTTGCTGTGACTGTGATTGGTCAATAAGTGATTGTGTCATTTCATAATATTCATAAAAATTGAGGGTTTCGTTGATTATACGGTTTTTGGTAAGGTAGGTGCTCCCAGACTTAGTAAGTGTGGTTAGCGATAATGGAGAAAGGCCTGCTTTGAAGGTCTTTAAGACCAAAATTCATGTCAAAGTTGGTTCTAAAGTTGGGGAACTCTGATTTTGTCAACTAGTTGAATATAATAAATTTTAGATTCAAATTGTAAATTTGATACATTCAAACATATATACAACCCCAAAAAAAAAATGAAAACGAGGGTAACAATGACTTTTTCCAGAAAATTGTTCTCCCCTTTAGTTCTTTTCATTTGTTACCTTGAATTGATCTATTCCATTAAGTATTCTTGGGTATAGAAGATTTAATTTCAAACAAAGGCCTCTCACCACTAGTCGGCGCAGGTTCGAATTTCGCTCACGTCGATATATGTGAGAAGGTTTGCCAGTTTATTTTCGGAAGGTTGGTGGTCTCTTCCCGGGTACATTGTATCTGGGTATCTCCTCCATCTACCAAAGCTGGACGCCACCAGATAACTGAAAATTTGTAGAGTGTGGCGGAAAACAACAATCAATCAATCAAATAAAGGTGAAGGACTACATCCCTTTCCACCATGTTCATGTTGAGATAAATGCAGATATTGAATATGGTGGTGTCTTTTGCAAATCTTTCTATCTAGACCCACAGAACCAACTTCAGCGTATCTTAGAATAAAGATATACTTGGGTAAAGAAAATTTTGATTTGTATATATGAAGTTCCAGACCTCTTTCAAAAGGAAGATAATAATGCAGTAGTTCTTGAGCATGTTGAAAAGATTTTTAAAGACACATTCCAAATTTTAAGTTTCTTTCACATGGAAAAGGATACAAAAATTATGTAGACTAAAATATTTTGGTACCATTATAAACTGCTACTCAGGTGAGCAATGCAACCTATGAGCCTTTTCTTGGTATTTTTATAGATTTCACTATTTCTGTGTCCATATTGTCATTCATTGTGTTGGCTCAAGTACAGAATATTGCATTATTGTTTAATAAACATGAAACTCGGTTTATCAGTTGTTGCTCCATTATTTACATTTAGTCAAACTTACTGTTTATCAATCTCATTAAATCATTGTATCAAATTTTTATTTTTTTTCATTTTTGTTAATTCCTGTTTTCTCTCTTATTTTCAGTGACATTAATAGGAGGCGTAGTTTTCCTAGTGTTTGCACTGTCAGCATTTTTGGTGCCAGGACACGATTTATGAGTGTGGATTTCATCGATATAGATTCTACACTCATCTTACTCAGACAAGTTTTTTTTACAAAGAAAATAGCTCATTGACGGTGATATTTTTTAGTAAATTGTGGTCATCGAGCCATGATATATGTATGTGATACATTTTATGATGAAATGTGAGGAATAGTTTCTGCTGTGTCGCAGTATGATAGAGAGACTGCAGGGGCATTTTTGTTTGATATTCCAGCAGTATTTTGAAATCAAGAAGTTAATTCATTCTCAAGCAATTCTGACAGTCAATTTACATCTTTGTGGCTGTTTGAAATTACCTCTTGGGGAGAAAACTTCAGATTCACCTCCTGACTAGTAAGCAAAGAACAAATCTGCATACGGTGCCCATCTAACTGATAATCAAATTCATTCTACTCATGGATCCAAGGGTAGGATCCTCCCTCACTCATCCCTAAGACTAGTTAAAAGATATTTATTTTTTGTTCATTTTAATGCAGTTTTACTCATAAAATACTATGTCTCAGACTCATCGTATAGGTTGGACACCATGGAAAAAAAATAGACAGAGGTGCCCTCCTCTCAATTTCTAGATCTGCAAATGGTCGGTGTACATTTCTATGCAACGTACACTGGTGTACTTGGATGTGGCTAAAGAGTCACATGACATATCTTTGACCTATGTCACTCAAGTGAAGTGACCTATTGCTATCTGTGCCTGTCTGTAGGCAATCAAATAAAATTGAATGCTTCGATCTGCTCACCTACAATTGCTCCCTAGATGTGACAATATGGGAGCATGAAGGATATAGTTTTATGTAGATGGAGCATGAGGGTCACTACCTGGATGAAATTCATGGCCCATTGGTTCAGGCTTCAGGGAGAATCTATAAAAATGATATACTGAAAATGCAGTTATATGATCATAAAGACATATGTCCTATAGTTTGTGTTGGCGCAATAAAGAATGTCACAAATGTGACCTTCAGTGTCATGCATAGGTCAAAATTTGTAGCACTTCATTTATAGCAAGTGACAGATTCTTCAGTGGGCTGTAGAACAACATTCAAACAGATTAATGGCTTATAAGCTAAACATGCAACACTTCTTCAAAAATATTCTTTCTCCTTAATGTCTAGCTTATACTTTGCACAAAGGTTGCTACTGATCAGACAATGTGCCAGGAGCCAAGCAAGGTCAAGGTCACTAAAACATTACTGAGTTTGCAGTGGCAGATTTAGAGAGGGAAATGGGGCCCCCTTTATTTTTGTCACAAATTTACGGCATTACTGGCATATATAGATTAAATAACGCTAATAATACTAATTAATTAGGTTTGGCACCCAAAATGGCTGAGTATTTTGGCCAATACTTGATTTTCACATGTGGGCCCATCCTTTTTGGATATCCTGATTTGCCACTGGGTCACAGCTTAGTAGCTCATACTGAAACAAATACTGATTATAACTACCCAGCAATACAAATTTATGGTGTGCTCCGTGTTATACTCAGGTGAGTAGGATGGTCCATGGGCCTCTTGTTGATGCCTGTTTTTGGTGTCTAGTTTGACGATACAGTGGATACTTAAATTTATTGCAGAATGTTGAAGTATATTATAAATATTTCATCCCTATAGTGCAGCTCAAATTCACCCTATGATTCCAGTACAGATGCATTTCATTTACCATCAAAGTCATCAAACTGTTGAGTGACTGTGTGCCAAACAAAGAACTGGAATTGCAATCTCGGAAAAGTTCTTCCTGTATTTATATGTGTGAATGAATAGTAAAAACAGTTATCTTTACATACACTCTGTATTTATCTTCCATAGATCTCAAAAATATTTCATTGATAGAAGTTATGTATTTGTTGGGATTGTGTAAAAAAAAAAAAAAAATGGTAGAAATCATTGATTTTATAGAATTTTACAGTGAAATTATTAGATCATGCTGATTTGAATTGTTTTAGGACAATGTTCTTATACCCTCTGCAAACAAAGTTTGCAGGAAAGGGGGGGGGGGGGGTATACTGGAATGACTTTGTCTGTTGACTGTTTGTCAGTTAAGGGGAGGAGGTTGTTGTGTTATGTTGTTATTATCCAGAATCATTTATTCTTCAGAGTGCACAATCTCATTATTTCCCACCCACCATCCGATGTGTGGGGGGAGGGGGGGGGGGGTATTATTAGTCCTGATAGGACAGTTGTAGTTTTGATTCGAAGTGCAACATGATTCTGCTATTCTGTAGTATTCTCTGAATTGATTTCAGTATTAGTACATCTACAATATTTTAACTGTTTAGATATATTGGTATGTTGTGGAACATTGTTATCATAGTAAGGTATGGACAGGGTTTTAAGGAGGAATAGCACATCATAATGTGATGGAGTTCTTTTAAAACACAAATGGAAAAATAAGTATTAGTATTATTTGTTGTTTTTAAATGTTATTGCTTAGTTGATTAGTTCAGTGAGTTAAGCCTTTAGGATACTAATCTTTAGATATCAAGGGTGTTGATTTTGTTTTCTTTTTTATTGGTGGCTTTTGACTAACAGCATTTTTTGCCCTCTAGATAAGGTAGTAGATGTTTAAATTTTATAATTGCAAAACGTAATTGTATATATCTGATGTGTTAAAACTCCATGAAGTTTGAGAGTATTGAGTGAGAGACACTGACTCGATTGTGTTACACTGCTTTAAGGTTGAGCGTACTGAGTGAGAGACATTAACTTTATTCTGTGTTATACCTCCTTAAGATTTGAGAATATTGAGTTAGAGATATTAACTTTATTTTGTGTTATACATCCTAAAGATTTGAGAATATTGAGTTAGAAACATTAACTTTATTCTGTGTTATACCTCCTTACGATTTGAGAATACTGAGTTAGAGACATTAACTTTATTCTGTATTATACCTCCTTAAGATTTGAGAATACTGAGTTAGAGACATTAACTTTATTCTGTGTTATACCTCCTTAAGATTTGAGAATACTGAGTTAGAGACATTAACTTTATTCTGTATTATACCTCCTTAAGATTTGAGAATACTGAGTTAGAGACATTAACTTTATTCTGTGTTATACCGCCTTAAGATTTGAGAATACTGAGTTAGAGACATTTGACTTCATTGTGTTGTATACTTTCTTAAGATTTGAGAATATTGAGTGAGAGGTGCAGACTTTACGGTGTGTTATACCGCTTAAGGTTTGAGAGTATTAAGTGATGACTTTATTGTGCATTATACATGCATCTCTATAATGTTTGAGAGTATTGAGTGAGATACACTGACTTTATGTTGTGGCATGTCTCCTAAGTGTTTGAGAGTATTGAGTGGAGACACTGATTTTATGGTGATTTTACCATTTGTGTCCATCATTAAGCAAGAATTAACCATGTCTTCTAATCTGCAATGTGTTCACATGAACTAGCTTTATCATAGGTATGGAGATAGTGACTGAACATATTCTTATTTTGTCTGATCGAGTTGTCCTAAGTTGCCAATTACTAGTGAGGTACACCATTTGTGCTTTACAGACAGTATTTGTGTGTAATATCATGTGGAAAATGTGAAAGATGCATTCCAGGAATGTAAAATAAAACAACATTAAATTATTACAAGGTGTTTGTGTCTACATATTCATTGATTTATAAGTATTGCAAAAGATCACTCATTTTTAGCTCACATGAGTTGAAAGATGATCACTTTTTGTCCAGCATCAGTCGGTAATTTTCAACGTCTTTTCTCAAGAACCACAGGGAACTTGCCAGAAAGTATATTTGGATAGAGAGGTATTCAAGTTTGTTCATATGAAGTGCCACACCCTTTTTGAAGTGAGATAATCAAGAATTAGTAAAAAAAATTGTTGCAATTTTTAAAAAAATCTTTCTCAAGAACCAATTGATCAGTTCAGTCAAACATGGAACAAATCATTCTTTGGTGAAGGGAATTGAAGTTTGCTCAAATGAAGGGCCGTGATCCCTTGGATGGGAGAATAATCAAGAAAAGTTGACAGTAGGGTGGGTCATTTAAAACTCTTCTGTTTAAGAACCAGTAAGTCAAGATTATCCTGAAAAATGTTTTAATGCTTCCTGACATAGTGTGGATTCAAGTTCTTAAAATTGTGGCCCCCAAGGGTAGGGTGGGACCACGTTAAGGGATCAAAGTTTTCCATGGTGATGTAATGTATATAGGATAAATTTTTTGAAAATCTTCTCGAAAACAACAAGGCCATGATTACTCCAATTAATATGCAAGCCTTCCTAGGTGGTGCAGTTTGCTTTGAATGTGGTTTCTGGGGCTAGGATAAGGCCAAATTAGGGGGTCAAAGTTTGCATTGGAATGCATAGGAATCTAACATCGGGTCCTGAATACTCTTATTAATATGTAATCAGCACTTAAATCATATCAATATGCAAATGTTTCCAAGTTGTGTGGATTAACATTAAATACATCTGGTGGCGGAAGGGGAGGGGTGCTTGTAACTTTTAAATGACGCGTGATAGGGTTCTCGTATTTCGTTTAAGCATTCCTTGTGGCAGGACTTTTTTATGGCATTATTAATATCTCCCAAACTATTCAAGGTAAAGGATGTTGGTCAATAGTCATATCGGTATTAAAACATTTCGCATTGTGTATATTAATTTTATTGCCGTCGTGACCAGTTGGAGCTAGGTTGAGACCACAATATGGAGTTATATTTAAAGTTTTCATGGGGATAAAGATTTTTTTTTAAATCACAACGGCAGGACTCGGGTGAGCGATGTGGCCCATGGGTCTCTTGTTGCATACTAGCATTATGTTCATTTATTTACAGAAAATTGCTCTATTTACTTGTAACTTTCCCCACAGTGTTAAACACGATACAAATGTCAAACCATATGTTACATGCCAGCGTAACAAAATTTTACACAACTTATCAAAACTCAGTTGAATAAAGAATTGGATACTGTAAGCTTGATAAAACAAACTCTGTCAAGTTATGGGCAGCTTTGTCAGCATGTAATGACAAACATGCTCTCGACTGTCGGTGTATTAAAGAGGGGGTGGGGGGTCTTGTAAGGTACATATGTAGGCCATAACGATGGCGTGGATTCTTCAACAATTTCTTGTGTGTTATGATGAATCCAGAAAATCACAACAAAAATTCCCCTGTTGACGAAATTTTTTAAAAAAAATTGAAAACAATATAAAAATCCTCTTGCGTATCGCTTCACGGATTAGAGGATCCAAACCTACTTAAGCGAATTAGTTTGAATCCAAAATCACTTCAGCGGAGTAGAGGAACTAATTTCAGTTAGACTGTATTTTATCATCTGTGATCTGTACAAATTTTCCTTTGTATATTGATTATTTATATTCATTTTCTGTCATAAATATTTCCGAACTTGATTAATGAAAAGGAAATTAATTGTAAAATAAGTATTTAATTATAAAGAAAAAAAGATAGAAAAGACAAAATTTGTAAACTCTGTCTACTCTTTGGAGTAGATATAGAATATCAAGATTTCTAAGTACTCCATTAACAAATGACATACTACACTACAGCAGAAAATAAAACGCCATCAAATATCTTTAACACGGCATTCTTATACATTTACTAAGACTAAACAATACAGATTTCCATAATCATGATGCGTTCAAAATGTCTTCTAATATTTACAGAAATTTTCTTTACAATTCATTAAATATAGGTAACATTTAAAGCAATGGGTAAGCTCTGATTTAAAATGTTTGATTCATTCAAATCAGCAGGCGTGTCTCCTAATGCATACAGGGTCACCGTAGGGCAAAAATACAAAACAAGATACCCCGGCCAGCTATGTTCTCTGTCATGTACACTAAGACAATGAAATGAGTGTAAGTCATTAATGAGATTCCTAAAACAAACAAACAAAAACACACAACATCAATTACATATTTAATGAGGAATTCAAAAAAAAAAAAAATACAATTTCAAAAATTAATAACATGAAAATCGCAGGTATTCCTATGCCCCAGTAATCAATAATGCTAGTAACATATTATATTTCGCTACAGACTGGTCCCCGACACCTAGGTATCCTTAATTTGTATACATATTATGGGTACCTGTCCCCTCACGCTCGTAAAGCCTGTAGCGCTACATGATAACCACAGATACGAAGAACTATTGAACATACTTTGGGAAAAGAAACCTCACAGGTAACAAAATCGTCTCTAAAATACTTTTCGTAATCCCCTCATCTAAGTAAGGATTTTTTAATTTAATAATATCATTATTTTTTATGAAATTGTTACTAATCACACACTGCACCGGTATTTTTGCCCTTAAAAATACAGTACAGCACTAAGACAGATATACATGTGAGACTTGCACAAGTTCTTCCTATGTAAAATATGATAATAACCTTTTTTGGACAACCCTGTATGCATAACTTAACAAAATTGTTAAAAATAAGATTAAGGAGGTATACTACATCATCATAATGGCTGACTTCCCTTTAAAACATGAATGAAAATTCAGCAATGTCTGTATATTCCGTTTAAATCTAAAAGCCTAGCTGAATAGCTTAACAGATCAGAGCGTCGACTTCAAATCTAGTCTTGCTCGGGTTCTCTTTTTTTCCAATTCACTTTTTACTGAAATTGCATTTTTTTATTTATCAATTTAAGTATATATAAAAGTTTTCAATTTCAAAATCATGTTGTACGTATCCTCCACTGTTCATCCATATCAAATTTCTCGGTGTAATATTCCTCCTTAATCATATCAAAAAGCCAACAACCTAATTAAAATCAGATCACTTCTTAGATCCGCGCCGCATACTCTTCTTACACAGAGTATACGGCGGGGATCTAAGAAGTTTGATTTTGAATTAGATCTTAAAAGCCAAGTTTGAACACAAATAGCACCATTCTAATATGTGAACAGTGAGCTAATTGATTATTGAAGTTGACAACGCTGATGAGAAAGGACATTACATTGATGTATAGTTAGGCGCAGTCTATATCGGCCTTGTCTTCTCCATATCCTTGGAGCCAAATCTGGAGAAGTATCTCAGTTTATGATCAAGGTCGAGATCCTTCACAACGCGACGAGCCGTGTCTGTTGCAAGGTTCTTAAAAATGCTGAAAACGAGAGAGAGAAAAAATATAAAATAAAATAAAAATTATTTTAAAAAAACCCCCAAAAAACACGTATTTGGTGTATCATGACATACCTTAGCAAATATGTATATGCATGGATATATATATATATATATATATATATATATATATATATATATATATATATATATATATTATTATTATTATTATTATTAACCAACACCCTGACCTGAGAATTCTTTTTTTTCAAATTTAAATATCAATTCATAAAAACGTTTTTGTTTTATTCATTACAAGTTTTTTTTTCTTTCTTTTTTCAGAGAGAGAGAGAGAAAGAGAGAGAGAGAGAGCGAGTACTGACTCATGACGTGTATCTGCTGATGCGTCCTCTAATGGAAGTCCCTCGGGAGCCGCACGGACAGGCTCGGATACCGGCTGGCGACTCTTAGGGCCTGAAATAAACACCAGTGTAGAAGCCCTGCTGAAATTCACCATTATGACGTCAACATGATCTGATTTATCAAATTTATCCAATCTGACAGTAAGAAATACCTACATAACTAAATACGTCATATATCTGTCTATTTCGTTTTTGTTATTTTCAGTGCCGTATAATTTTCATTTTAAATTTTCATAACAGAGCAAGTAGCTTGTTTTCAATGTGTCAATGCTTGATTTTAAATTGCGAAAAGAACGTAGCGTATATATTTATATTTATTTTACCTTTCTTTGGCAGACTTGGAGTAGAGGTGGTGGCCATTAAGGAACTGTAAATCAGTTACAGGAATCAATCAGCTAAAATATACATCTCATTGTTTTATAAATCGGCACGATGTATGCCTCAATATGTGTCGTGCGCGCCAATAGATCAAAACAGATTACCGCCATGCCTCTTTGTTTAAAGCTACCCCCCGAATGTGCAACGTTCACAACTACCGCTCCAAATCTATCAAAACCTTTGTTTTAGGTGAATATCTAACTCTTTGCCAAATTTTTGTACATAATTTGATAATTACATAATACGTTATTCATTTAAATTTAGAGTTTTGATTTTATCTGTTGAAAAACAAGGTTTGCGCTACATGTGTATGGATACAAACATAGCCCATTCCGGACCTAAGATTTACACTTTCTGCAACTAATGTAAAATTGCTTAACTAATAAAAAAAAAATCGAAGTGTTTATTTCAGATATTAATTTTCTTTTAGATTATGACGTAGATGAAAAATCGTGAATTTTTTAGTCTCCGTAAAAATTATCAGAAAGTTCAATTTCAAACTTAAATCCATTTTTCGCTGATTTCGCGTATCTGCAACATGAAGTTAAAACATACCTCTATTTAATCCTCGATTTCGTACAGTGTCCACACTTCCTGAAACCGAAAAAAAAGTCTAAATAAAAATAAATAAATAAAATTTAACAAAAAACAAACAAAAATTCTGTTTCTCCTACGATATGCTGTTAATATCACGCAAAAAATGAAATTTACATTCCATTATTTCGTAATTACGATTTAATTATCGCGTAATTACGAGGCAGTGGTATATGAATTTATTTACATATATTTATTTTACACGATACTAATAGGCCTTCGTATTCTTCTGTTGAAAAATAATGCTGGAAATTAACGTTTGTGAAAATCCAGTTTGTTACCAAAATTTTCATTAGTTTCACAAACCTAATCTACACGCATTATATATATATATATATATATATATATATATATATATATTATATTATATTATATTATATTATATTATATGCTATTTTTGTAGTTTTAAATATTCGTCACAGTACAGGGCCAGATCAGTATTAATTAGCTTGTCTGTCAATTCAATCTTTGAGAATAATTTGTTTGTTTTGTTTTGATTTGATTTTTAATTATTTTTTTTTATGCATTTTACTCTCTATACTACGCGTCTGACCTGAACAATCTTTCCCCCCCCCCCCCCCCCCCCCCCATGTATTAATGTATTTATAGTTTGAGTAAATGAACTAAACTGATGACCATTTTTGATAAATTTTAAAAACTGGGACTTCACAGACTCAAACATTTTTGAAAGTTCAAAATGAAAACCAGTCCACACAACTTTAATACAATATTCCTGTTTGATTGGATGTTTGCTATTTCTCTTTTGATTGATGAAATCAAAAGATTTGAAAATTAAAAATACAAAAACAAAACGAATCTACACACGACTGACCTGTTAACTAGTCCTGAACTGGTTGTTGACTGTCCACGTGACTGTATTAACGGACCATTATTGACGGTATCTCCGAGCAATGATCTGTTCTGTCGGTGTTGTTTAATAGCCATCAATCACACACTGCTAACAAAGTAGAGATCTATGATACTCCTGTGTAACTTCAAGCAGAGCGTCATTAAGTTTCAAAGATCTGCGTCGTCTCCACAAACAAGATTGGTTATATTACTGGAGTAATTCCTTAATGTTTCAAATGCGCTTAGTCTCATCCCTCTATTCTGTTTTGAAAGTATATAATACGCCGAGTTTGCATATAAAATTTATTTGATATAAAAATCATTCACAAACAGAAATTTACGTTTTATTACAAATTATCACTATCAACAGCATACCAGATCTGCTTAAATCTTGGATTAGATAATAGTCTTATGAAACGTGACTTAACTCGTGCAGGGATATGACACTGCGAAAAAGATAATCCATTATTTTGTTCAATTCCTTAAGACTTTGCTCAATATTATACATCTAATCATTTGATAATATTCATTTTTATGGTTCAGCTCGGAAATCAAATCCATGTTTAAATTTACCAACAAAATTCGATATCATAAATTTATTTCATTTTGGCTTCAAATTAGGTATATATCTTTATTTAAAGTATTTTGCATTATTTAAGTATATTATTACTTTGTTAGTTTAATATCATGCACAATGGTGAATAAGGATCACCTTTAGACATTTGTACATATTCCAAAATAAGAAAAAAAATATTTGGTATAATTTTAATCTTTGGTTTTATTTCAAAGTTTAAGGCTCGTAATTCCGCTGCGCTCTTGCTGAGCGAGTGTCATTTTCACTAATGTAAAAATCATTCAAACGTCAACTACGGGGGTATGTCTGTTTTAGTTAATAATTAATAAACATAAAAGTACACAAATAAGTTTGCTTGGCATAAATTTTATTTATCCTTCAGTCCGTCGGGGCGATATGGACTTTTCCACTTTCATTTTCTATCCCTTCATCATTTCTCAAGAACGCAAGAATTGTCTTTCGTTTCACAGACTTAGTGGAACAACATTTTGATCCAAAACTGCATCAATTTGACCCCCCCCCCCCCTCCCATCCAACACACACAAATAGCAATAGGTCATCTGAGTCACTCAGGTGAACAAAAAGCCCATTTGAGCTTTAAATTATAATGCAATAGCCAGTCCCACTCATCACAGAAACACTATAAATAGCTTACGCTGCAACCATCTTGATATCAATTTTCCATCAAAAATTAATAGCGTCAACCAGGTTTGTATTATTCCGACAAGACGACAGTTGCATAAAATTTCACAAGCTATTTTCCTTCCTCTAATTAAGACGCTAAATACTCAGTAGTCACCAACGTCTCTCTCTCTCTCTTTCTCTGTGTGTGGGTCTGTGTGTGTGTCTCTCTCTCTCTCTCAAACACACACACACAATTGTGATTGATGTAAAGGTGACGATAACTAACAGTATTCAATCTCGTAATTCCTATAACAAATACAAATCAAAGAGATGGGCAAACACGGACCCCTGGATATACCAGAGGTGGGATCATAGATCATCTTCTTTCTCGGGTCTGAAGGACGTAAGATGAAGACGACACTAACACACCTATTCTGAGGATTTATGGATTTCAAACAAAGATTTGATACTGTTTGGCGAGACGGACTTTGATGCAAACTTCTGAAAAGTTGTGTAAATGGTAAATGCTTCTCTTATATTCAAAATATGTACAAATATATAAAATAAAAAATATGAGCTAATGAGGTAACATCCAAATAGTTTACCTGTAATCTTGGTGTTCGTCAAAGAGAAAACTCATTTCCTTTTTTGTTTTCACTATACTGTAACGATTTAGAAGATCACTTGAAAGACAGAAATATTACTGGTCCCAAGGCAATAACTGAGATTATTGAAGAACGATTTTTGTACGTAAAGATTGTTTGATTGACTGTTTTCCGCCACACTCAACACTTTTTGAGTTATCTGGTGGCGTCCAGTTTTTGTAGGTGGAGGAGAGAACCCAGATACAATGTATCCGGGAAGAGACTACCGACCTTCCGAAATTAAACTGCCAAACTTTCTCACATATATCGGAGCGAACGGGATTCGAACCCGCGCCATCTTGTTTTATGCAGATGACACAGTAATTTTAGCAAAGTCTGCAAATGATTTGCAGGTGGCGTTGAACGAATTTAGTAGCTATTGTAAACTATGGAAATTTACTGTGAATATTACTAAAACAAAAGTTGTCATATTTTCAAAAGGTTGACAACCCAAGTGTTCTTTCACTTACAATGGTTTAAAACTTCTCTGTGAACAAGCACAGAAAACTATTTTTGGAGTCATAAGAAAAATAAGATTATTTGATTTACCATTATATTTGATCGTCAAGATGCTAAAGTTCCTCATTGACAATATTTTCGTAGTCTTTGGTAATCAGGTCTTCCAAAAGTCTGTTGGAATTCCCATGGGCACGAACTGTGCTCCTTTGTTACCTGACCTATTTTTATATTCTTATGAAGCAGGATTCATTCAAAAGCTTCTACATGAGAAGAAAAAACATCTTGTTGTGGCCTTCAATTCAACATTCAGATATATCGACGACGTTTTGTCTATTAACAATTATCATTTCCATTCATATGTCGATTCGATATATCCCAGTGAACTTGATATAAAAGACACCACTTAGTCTTCCACTTCTGCTTCGTACATAGATATTTCGCTGAAAATATATGCCGGCGGCAAACCAACAACTCAACTTTATGATAAACAGGACGTTTCAATTACTCCATCGTCTATTTCCCTTATTTATGTGGCAATATTCAATCATCACCTGCATGTATATCTCCCAAATGATTCGATAAGCAGAGCTTGTTCTGCATATGAGAAATTTTAAATCGAGGCGGGCTACTGACAAAGACGTTGATGTCACAGGGGTTTGTTAAGTCTCGTCTAAAGTCAGCATTTCGCAAACTTTATGGTCTTTATAACGATCTAGTTTGCCAGTACAACTTACTATTAAGTCAAATGTTGTCTAATATGTTTCATACCAATTGTTAGACTGTTCTTGACACACTGATTCTGACTACGGATTGCTCCGTTTACCTGATCGGAATATAGGGCTCACGGCGGGTGTGACCAGTCGACAGGGGATGCTTACTCCTCTTAGACACCTGATCCCACCTCTGGTATGACCAGAGGTCCGTGTTTGCCCATCTCTCTGATTTGTATTTTCTATAGGAATTACGAGATTGAATACTGTTGGTTATCTTGACCTTTTCAATTGATAAAGTAGTGGTGCCTGTTTTACTAAATGCATGTGAAATTTAGGGTTATGAAAATATTGATATTGTTGAACGTATACATTTAAAAATTTTAAAACATGTACTTGATACTTATTTTAAAACGTAGTTAGCCGAGTTAACATGCTTACGGTGAAATTGGGCATTATCCTTTACATTTAATTTTTTTACTAAAATGGTCTTTTAGTGGGCAAAACTTGTTAACAACGATAACTTAGCAATTATTTTTATGTATGTACGTAAAATATCTGACAAAGGAAAAGTAAAAGATCCATGGATTTCATTTTTGAAAAGTATTTGTGATAAATGTGGCCAATTGAACATTTGGATTGAGCATGAAACGCAATTTTAACTCTATGTGGATTAAAACAACAAGATCATTTTTCTACAAAAATGTTGCAAATTTTTCCAAGGGAATTATTTATAAAATTTTAAAAACAAATTTTGAATGTGAAGAATATTTGACATTGCTACCAAGAAAATTACAGATACTTTGTTAACTCTAGAACTACTAAACATGACCTACCAGTTGAGATAGGCAGGTGGAATAATACTGAAGGAAATGAACGCTTTTGTACATTGTGCAACTGTAATCAAATAGATGAATTTCACTGTATTCCTGAATGTAAATCATTGTGCAAGTTACGTAGAGATTATTTTAATTATAGATATCGTTTTTTCGTGAACTCATGTCTTCCAAAGATTCTACATCTCTAAGAAAACCGTGTCCGTTTATTTTGAAAATCAACAATATTGTCTGGCCTCCTAACCTTTGTCTGTTTGACCCCTGTTGTGGTTTGTATGTAAATACGTTTCATGTACCAGTCCATGGTTTCAACGTAATAAACTGACCTGGCGATGCTTATCCACCATCTGCATTTTAACTTTGTGTTTACAAGTAGATCTTTTTTATATTTATTTTATTATTTCTGTTTACATGATCCTATTTCAGATTTTAACTCCTGATCATTAATACATGTAGGCAACTCTGTTGCTCAGGAGTCAACAAGATTGATAAAGAAAACGTATTTTCACTATCCAATCCATAGACCTGTCCTTTAATAAAAATACAAACCCTGACCCACGAACAGTGGCGGATTTCGAGTGGAAGGTGTTATATTATACGAGGAAGGGGGCCCCACCATAAAAGACCCTTCGAACCTGTCGTTTTTCCGTTACGCATGGCAAGCGTCTGAATATTGCTCACCACGTCAATAGATGTCGTCCATTTGACCTGTAAAGCGTGCAAGACTGGTCAGTGATCACGCGTCTCCAATGGGCCAAACAAAACCGATTATGTACGTGCAACTACTGCGCAAGTGGCGTACCAACATAGGGACGTCGTGGTTTAAATTAAACTTCTGTATCCAATTCCTAACCGTTCTTGGACACGACCAAAATCGGTTACGAAGGTTGCCTACGATGTAACGCGCGGTGTCCGCTCCTGGGAAGCTACAACTTAACGGGATATTGTTCTCATGTACGCCGAATTCTTCTGCATTTTCAGAGCAATGACCTCACCCCCATCGACTTCACTCATTTGAGGCATTTCACTCTACTATTGCTTCAAAAAGAAATGATTCACTGTGCTGTTCCAATGATCAATTTGTAATAATGGCGCAGGAGTACCCTGGATGCATGCTTTTTTGAAAAATCTGCAGCGTCGAGTTGGGGTGATGGTCGGCTGAATTTTAACTGAAAAACATCTTCACAGTAGTTCAGTGTCGTATCTAATTAAACTTCGTCCACGTGTAAAGTTTTATGACAAAAACCAAACTTGAGGGGTTTTTTTCCGAAGAAATTGCAAGAACTCCAAGATATACCGAACTGCCCCAAGAGAAATATGCACAATGAAATTCACTATATATGGATACACACTTCTGTCCCTATTCGGACTCGAACTCAAGACCTGCGGAACCACATCCACTACCAGCGCGCTCAACCATCTGTTGAGTCAAAATCCTTGCTTTCGATGGTCTTCAATGTAATTGCTGCGACTTCTAAATATAAAATGCAATGTGTACACCTATCACATCCTCTTCGATGCAGCGTGGCGAGAATTCTATCCTCTTCTAACGAAGTTTTCCCCACTTACCTTAATGATCAAGCGGAAATGGGTATGCAATATGTAGCAAATTTCTCTGCGCTCTCTATATATGCATAAAACAAGATTGAATACTACCCGTGTCGATGTTCAGAGCAATATATATAGAAAAGTTCTTCGATAAACAAATTGTCCTGTGGGCATATTTTCATGTTAAATACAGATATCTACAATCTTTATAAAAATTTCTTCGTTCAACTGAAGGAAAGAATTCCTTGAAAAATTACTTGAGTATTTTTTGTTACCTGCTGAACTGTGCCTCTCAAGTTGAGGGGTGGGGAAGGGGTGGTTATGTTTGGACAAGAACAGTAACCATGTAGCTGCAGCTATCTCTGTGTGAAAGGTTGATCTAGAACTTTTTTTAAAAGACTCATTTGTCATAAAAACCAAACGAGACAAAAGGTCTTATTATACGTACATATTGTTGATGCATTTCAAAGCAACTGATTTCAGAAAGCACTCGGACAATAGGCAGATTTAGTGCCACGGTTCTTCCTTTTATCCCATTCCATTTCAAATAATTGTGGGACAATTTCGATATCACACCATGTTTTCAAATTTATGGATCAAATGCAGTATTCTACAAACACATCAAAGCAATTTCCATTTGCTGGACAAACTTCCTCTGTTATGCCAAATCTTAATAAACAAACATAACTGATACGTGATAAATGGTAGTTTTAATAAATAAATATCAATCTCCGATGTCAACATAACTGACAATATATTGTCAAAATATCACATCAGTAGGATAGATTTTGGTACAGTAATAATCACCTTCACATCGCTATCAAGAAAATAATAATAATGTAGTTATTGGAGATAATTATTATCTCTAGGAGCCACACATCAGACAGTCCTCTTTGTTTTTTAGAGAGCACACCATGGCTGCCATGTTTGTTGTAACTTTGTCTACGTTTTGTTCCGCTGCAGATTTTCCAGTCGGCTGTTTTAACTTGGTCTTGTCCACAGTGAACTGAATAGCGGAAGCTGCAGGTTTCGTTCTTAAGTAGTACATACCCGTCTTCAAACCCTGAAGTGACACAATTCACTTTATGCATTTTCTAGTCAAGCACCTGTTTCATACATGTAGATACATTTAAAGAAGAACAAAGCATAATAATAATGGCCAACTTTTCTCAAAATACAAATGGAAAATGATGAACTGAGATAGATTTTTTTCCCATTCTAAATGGAGAGCTTAATGGGTAAAAATATTGGTGCTGTTGATCTGTAGATAATGAGTTCAAGTCTCGCAGGGGTGTTTTGACTGTTTACTAAAAAATTGGTGGTTTTTTTTCAATTAATACGGTCAACCTAAAGTTTCAAATTATTATTGCATATTTTTTTCTCACTTTCTATCAGTAACATTTTTCTCACTTCCTGTAAGTAACATTTTTTTCTGTTATACATCCTCAATACAACAAATGTATCTAGATTGAATTATTTCAAAACATGAACGCAGCACACCCTTAATGACGTGTTCAAAGTTAGCTTCATTCATATATTCCAATAATTCGGAAGTAGTTTGGATAACAAAATAACTTTGGTCAAGTGGAACGCCAAAACACATTGTACATCATTTATTGGACTATATGTACATGTACGAACTTCTGACTAAATAACTTTCCACTTTCCTATCCAATTTCTCTCTCAGTAGTGAAAATTACATACAAATATGGAATGCAGAACCACAATGAAGAGCATTCTGAGTTTATTGCAGGCAATACAGAGTTTCCTACCAGTAGGACAATTCAATCATAAGTAGATCAAGCATAACAAAACTCAAATTTGATCTGTAATTTTCCAAGACAAAGCCACATATCAAATTTCAATTGAATATTTTCATCCAATGTAGAGAAAAGTTTGGAAAACCAAATTTTACAATTCATTCAGTAAAAAGTAGGTCAAGCGTAACGAAATTCAATTTGGTATGTAAATATCCAAGACAACGCTATGTATAAAATTTCAGTTGAATATCTTCATCCAATGTGAAGAAAAGTCCAGAAAAACTCGAGCGGAAAGACAGATGGACAGACAGACTGAGGGTAAAATAGTCCCCTTCGACTAAGCCAGAAGGGACCAAATAGCTGTATGCTGACATGTGTCACTAAGTAAATAAAAGCTATTATTATCAATGGTATTCTTGCACCAATTTTATTTACTTTTCTGTGCTGGGTAAACAACATTATGCAATAACATACCAGTTTCCAGGCATAGAAGTGCATGCTGGTCAGTTTGCCATAGTTTGGTTCAGCAATGTGGATGTTCAGAGACTGACTCTGGTCAATAAATGCTCCCCTGTCTGCCGCCATCTTGAGCACTGTCTTCTGGGATATCTCCCATACCGTCTTGTACAGCTTGCAGATTTCCTCTGGGATCTCCTCTATATGCTAAAACAAACAAGTCAAAATATACAGCTCTTTACTAATATTAAGGAAGATATCACCTAGCTGGGCAGCTCAGTAGATTATATCTTGACTGCTGATCTGTAGTTCATGTGCTCGAGTCTTTGGGGGTTTAAAAAAAATTTATTTCCCCCAAATTACTTTCTACTAAAACTGCTTATCTCAACTAAAGTAAATTTGAAACTTCAATTTCAAAATAACATGGTACCCCGTGGGGATCCGGGTTATTAGAATACATCCTCAGTACCCCTTGCATGTCGTAAGAGGCGACTAAATTGGGCGGTCCTTCGGATGAGACCGCAAAAATCGAGGTCCCGTGTCACTGCAGGTGTGGCACGTAAAAGATCCCTCCCTGCTCAAAGGCCACAAGCCAAGAGCATAGACCTAAATTTGCAGCCCTTCACCAGCAATAGTGACGTCTCCATATGAGTGAAAGATTCTCTAGCGGGAAGTTAAACAATATTTAATCAATAAAATAACATGGTACATTTCCTCCACTTTCCCTCCGTATCAAATTCACTATTCCTCCATAACAGCCACAGTAAATATGTTAGACCAGAGCATAAACTTGCTAACCATAATTTCACCTTGGAAGACCTTCAGTATCAAAAGTTTACACCCTAATTTGTACTTGTCTGTATTATCAGAAGACAGTTCCACACCTGTCTGTATTATTGGAAGACAATTCCATACCTGAATAGATCCTCCATTGGCGATGATTTTGTTTTTCATGTCATCATTCCACAATCCTCTCTCTGTCAAATCTTTCATCAGGTGTTGGTTCACCACCTTCAAATATTTCCATTGATAAAATAGTCTCTAGTAAAAGTATTATTATTGGTCAATGAACTCGCGGGAAATGTTTCCACTGGTCTTAGAACATGTAACTAAGATAACCATCTCTAGGAATTTCCATTCATATAATAGTGTTGCATTTTTCTTATACTATGCCAAAGTAGTAGTCAGGGTTTTGACAAACAGTCCACTCTTTGAGCGAGCATTATTTTTACAGCCCTAAGTCCTATTTTGGCACAGTATACAAAAAATGTACCATTATCATAACCATTATGCTGACTGTTCATATTGTTTTCAAAATCGATTAATATTTATGAATGATCACTCCAAATGCACTTCCAATGTTGACTGATGTATATATTTCAAAAGAGGATGTTTCAAATATGGTATCGTTTTGTTTGTTACTTTATTCGAGCATAATCATAATCATTTTGAGTGAATCAAATATCTGAACAAGTTTTCTTTATAAGTTATTTATTAATGATAAAATTTAGTTATATAATTTACACACTGTTAGAGTAGAGCACAGTGACAATAGATAATGCATGTTTGCTTAGCAAGTGCTGTCCAGGTTTGAGCCCACGAATGAGCACATTACTTTTATGAAAAAACCAAAATTTTACCATTACGATAAAAAGTTTAAAGAAGACAAAATGTAAAGTTACACAAAAAAAATTGTGATAGTGTACGCATATCAGAGTTCTTTGTGGAAATAGTTAGCTATCTAATATATGGGAAGAATCTGATATGAAACATAAAACTGGACAATAGTCAACATCTGTTAAATATAACCAAGTCTAGGGAAATGGTTCAATTGGTCAAAAATCTGTTTATAACTAAGTATAACTATGCATAACTCTAGGGATATGTTTCAATTGGTCAACAGTTAATTATTTATAACTAGGTTAAACCAACTTTAGGGAAATGCTTTCATTGGTTAACATAACTATCTGTTTCCATCAGTCAAGCTCAACAGCAATATATAAACATACACAGCTAAGGCATGTGTCATAATCGCTGCTAATTCAAAATATTTCTATCAGGATGTGATTTACAGGAACTTGATACACATTTGTATTAACATGTAGTTTAGATTACGATAGACTTTTTGAGTCTTTACCTGGAACTCCCCAGACAGAACCCTCCTGGAGTAGATGTTACTGGTGTAGGCTTCTATGGATTCATTGTTACCAAGAATCTGAGCAGTGGAGGCTGTCGGCATAGGAGCCAACAACAAGCTGTTTCTCACACCATGTCTACAATAAAATTACAGACATAAAACAGGGCTCCACAAAACATAACATCTCCTCACAATGTAGTATATGTACGATTGATTGATTTTATATTGTTTAATGTCCCTCTCAAGAATATTTTACTCATGTGGAGATGGCATCAACGCTGGTGAAGGGCTGCAAAATTTTGGCCTATGCTCGGCGCTTATAGCCTTTGAGCACCTGTTGTGATATGGGACCTCGGTTTTTGGTCTCATCCAAAGGACTGCCCCATTTAGTTGTCTCTTACGACAAGCAAGGGATACCGAGGACTAAGGCTGTCACGTTTACAAAATTTTGTAAACGTTTAAACGAAGCATTGTAAACGAAACGTTACTGTTTAAACGAAGTGTTGTATAATTTAATAAAATGAAATACGCACAGAATTTTAAGACCCATTAATGACCATTATGTTTGTGTTTCAGTTTTCATCGTTCTATGGACGATGCAGAGATTGTCACCGGACGTTCCGGAGTATAAATATAAGACAGAATAAAATACACGAACATAAATATCCGGATAGCATTTAAATTGAATTCAATTTCATTCACACTGTACAACATTTGCACAATACAGATCACAAATTCACAATAAACTTCATTTTTCAAAGTTTCATTTCAGTGATTTCACATTAGATTGTCCAGAGAGGGCAGAGCTGGTGCCGCGGCTTCTTCCGTCGGTTCGGTGTTAACATGGACTTCACGTGCAGCCGGTGCAGCACAATTCACTTTGTTTTAATCTTTTGTTCAAAAAGATCAGTTTATCCACGTTCTCAGCGTCAGGGGAGGAGCGCAGGTTTGTAACAGTTCCACCCGCTGTGGAAAAGACGCGGTCAGAGGCAACGGACGTTTATAAATTCATTACTTCCCCTCGTAATTTGTTTAATAAGTTTATTCACTTGAAATAATTATTCAAATAATTTAGATTGTAATTTGAACCCTGCAAGATTTGTGCCACATATACAAGACATCGTTTAAACGTTTAGGGATTTTGTAAACGTTTTCAGCCCAAACACGAAACGTTACCGGTTACACGTGTACACGTGACAGCCTTACCGAGGACCTATTCTAACCCGGATCCCCATGGGGCAGTAAATGTAATTCCCATAGTGACCTTGACCCCAAAATTGATAGGGTTCTTTAATTCTTGATACCAAATCCTCCACCCCTCTTGGATCCACTATAACTTTTAGAAAAACAAGATGCCCATGGGCCACATAGTCACCCTAGCTAATATTTAAAGATTTCCCCCATATATTTACATATAAAACTTTGATCCCCTACTGTGGCCCCACCCTACACCAATGGGCCATGACTTTAACAAGCTTGAATCTGCACTGTGTCAGGAAGCTTCCAGGTAAATTTGAACTTTACTGGACCAGGTTTTTTTTTTAAATGTCCCTACCTTATTCTTGCATTTTTGTGATTACCTCCCCTTTGAAAGGGACATAACCCTTCATTTAAACAAACTTGAATCCCTTTCACCCAAGGATAGTTTGTTCAAAGTTTTGATTGAAACTAACCCAGTGGTTATGGAGAAGATTTTTAAAACTTGTCAGTATATTTCTGCTTTCATCTCCCCTTAGAAAAGTAAGTTGCTCTTCAACAACTCTTGAACAAACTTGAATCCCCTTCACTCAAGGATGCGTTTAGCCAAATTTGGTTGAAATTGATTCAGGAGTTTTGGAGAAATCGAAAATGTGAGAATTTACAGACAGACAGCCAGAAGACAGAAAATGGGTGATCAGAAGAGCTTTCATCCAAGGTGAGCTAATAATTGGATCCTAACATTCCGATAATATGCACATCTACAAATGGCAATGAAGCATTGTACAAAGTTTCTATATATGCCATTCAATTTATAAACAGAAACTTTCACATGATATTTTACTGGGATTGTACGACTCACTTTTTGATTTTTTCTCGTAATGAATTCCAGTCATGAAGATCGGTAGGTACTACGTTCCACATGTCAGGTTGCAAGATCTACAAATAACAACACCAAAATTTATCTGCCACTTCTTCTCAACATTCATGTACGAATGGTACTGCTGTAAAAATCAGTTCACTTCCTGTGTCGTCAAATTTTCATATTGAAGGAAAATAAGCACGTCTGTGGAGTTTATCAAGATACAATTTCTCACAACATCCATTCTATTCCATCAAACTTCCACCTACTATATAACAAATTAACATTAAGCAAGACAGCAGTTTTTTCCTTAATATAACATGGTACTGATAAAAGTTACTATTCCCAATGCAAAAACATGTATATCTATTTTTCCCAATTTTGTGACTAAAAAATGCCCAGGAACAAACTGCCTAGTTAGTGGCAAGACAAGGCTTGTAATTTGCTTTGGATGAAATGTACAAGGCTTGTAATTTGCTTTGAATGAAATGTAAGAGTTAACTAATTTCTTCACTTCCTTTTACATAGTAATTAGAGGGCAATAAAATGGCACTCATTTATTTATAAAATTGTAAATAATGAATACTAGTTTATTCTTTAAAATATCAAAACAAACGCCATTAGTTGACATCAAAGAAAATTCCCAATTTATCCTATTTTGATGCTACTTTCCCAATGGTATGGGTCTCGGTACCAATCCATCCAAAAAATGCTCAAGATAACTAAGGCTGTCACGTGTACACGTGTAACCGGTAACGTTTCGTGTTTGGGCTGTAAACGTTTACAAAATCCCTAAACGTTTAAACGATGTCTTATATATGTGGTACAAATCTTGCAGGGTTCAAATTACAATCTAAATTATTTGAATAATTATTTCAAGTGAATAAACTTATTAAACAAATTGCGAGGGGAAGTAATGAATTTATAAAAGTTTGACTATAGTCCATAGGAACGGTGAACAATTTTTTCCCGTCATATTTAATTAATAAATTGAAAGGGTCTCAGAATCTCTTACTATATGTTTCTGGCTTGTGTTGCATTACTGTACTGCTCTTTGATCATCTTGCAAAATGTGCTTTATTGTTTTTAATAAACATTTATTAACGGTTTTGACGGCAATTATAGTCCCCCTCCCCCCTCCAGAAAATTCCTAATAAGATATCTAAATGTATGGATACAAATCTGGAAAAACGTTCAAATTTAAAATCTGTATGAATATTTACATGTCACTTGCATGGCATCTTTGGCATGTGTCATTTTTTTTCATTGAAGAAAGTTGCTGAATGAAATTAAGTGAATGAATGAGATTCAATACGTCATAAAATTGTCGATTGCTTTCAAACAGGTATTCTTAAACTTTATTTGTATTATCATCTGTCGCAACTATCAAAATTAGAATGGCCGAAAAACAGAAACGTTCTGGTGTATGGAATTATTTTACGGAGTTGGAAGTAGCGGGAAAGAAAAAAGTGAAATGCAATTTATGTGCTACGGAGCTTACTTATGCCGGAGGGAGTACAGGGACAATGACCAATCACATCAAGTTCAAACACAAGTTTATTGTGAATTTGTGATCTGTATTGTGCAAATGTTGTACAGTCACTACAGTGTGAATAAAATTGAATTCAATTTAAATGCTATCCGGATATTTATGTTCGTGTATTTTATTCTGTCTTATATTTATACTCCGGAACGTCCGGTGACAATCTCTGCATCGTCCATAGAACGATGAAAACTGAAACACAAACATAATGGTCATTAATGGGTCTTAAAATTCGGTGCGCATTTTATTAAATTATACAACACTTCGTTTAAACGGTAACGTTTCGTTTACAATGCTTCGTTTAAACGTTTACAAAATTTTGTAAACGTGACAGCCTTAAAGATAACATTTGGACTGAAACATCAATATTGTTGATGTAAATGTAGTTGATACCTAGCCCTCAACTCACCCCCTTGCTGACCGGACTTCCTGGATATGTCTCGTACGTTCCATCACGTTCCGCCAACTCACAACTAGCCTCCAAAGCTGCATAGTAAATCGTCTCGAAGATCTGAGTGTTTAGTAGCTGTGCCTCCTCACTCTCAAAAGGGTACCTCATCAGAATGAAGGCGTCTGCCAGGCCCTGAACTCCAATTCCGATTGGACGATGTCTCATGTTCGATCGTCTGGCCTAAATCACAAAATCAACACTTGATGAATAATCATAGCCATTACATCAATCTTTTATTGTATGACTTGCTGATTTTATGGGAGTTTTTTTTTATTGTAATATGAACATGGAATTAGAAACAAGTTCTTGTAACTGAAAATGTCCTCTATCTACACTGTATTACACGAAGATAAAGGAGGGCCACAAGCCGTAGCAGTCACCGAAGTATAAAGTAAAATGTGTCACGAGTCCACAGACCTTAACAGCCACATGAGCACAAGTTAAAAAGTGTCACTAGCTCCAAGGGCTATAACATTGAGATAAGATTGTCCTGTTAGGCTTATCTTAGCTAAATTCTAATATTCAGCAACAGTATGAAACTAGATGTGTTCTTAAAACACAAGCATCCCAGAAAGTCCCCACACTGATGAAAAACTACACAATGTGTGTGTGTTGTGTATATATATATATATATATGTGTGTGTGTGTGTGTGTGTGTGCGTATATCTATCTATCTATATCTATCTGTGTGTGTGTATGTTACACAGCATTAACAATATATGACTATTTTGGATCAGCCCTGGGGTTGCAAAATTCAAAATTTTGGTACATCCCTTTCTGCTTATCTTAAATATGCATTCAGCCTTTATATAGTATCAGAGAAATTAAAGAAAGTCTATCAAATGATGAAGAGATTAGAATATATGCATGCCTTATCAAACAGTAGGTAGTTCTATGTTTAAAAGCAGACTGTATTTTATTAGGATGATGAACTATGAAAAATATGAATTTTGAAAAAAGGAGTACTGGTCTACTCAATGCAAGGGGAAAACGGGGGTATTTTCTAATGCATATTCATGAAGAAATGAAATTCACAGTGCATGTGCACAAACGTGTGAGAAAAATGATATAATAGAAACATCATTGGAAATGAGGATTTTGCTTTCAGCATGTATACATTGCACTGAATGGTGTGATTTCATGTTAAAAATGAAATTCAACTCTCCTTGCATTGCTGAAAGTGATTCTCTCTACAAAGTTTTCCATAGAACTGTCTTTTATCGCTGCATGTGTCTCATATGCATGTTCTCACATTGCCATGTACTTGTTTACTTTTGAAATTCTGCATGCAACATCATATGAGCATGTTACGATACGAGATGTTCACCATTAGACTCCCAAGAGTACATGGAAATTAGCTTAATAAATTTTGTATCCCACCGAGTTTAATTGCATAATTTGCATAAAGTGCATAACTTGTAGAGCTTGATGCGAAAAACTCTTAAGCGGGACATTGAAGAGTATACAACCAAACAAAACCTCCAGCCCTGGGATCATGAAATTCAAAATTTTGGTAAAGGGGTACCTACTCTTTTTAAGTATCTCCTTTGCTTGCAATTTAGTACCATGACTATCTCGAGGATATTACAATCATTTAAATACATCAGAAAATGACTATCTAAGACCAGCTATGCAAAAAATGAGTCTATGATATTCAAGTTTCTGAAATTATCAAAAGAAAAAACAGGTAGTGGCATAGCACTGGTTATTATTCAAAACATACCGAAACTAAAAGGATTTAATTTACCTAAAAACATCCATGAAACAGTGAATTCCATTCTCTCTTATTAGTAGTACTTTTGACTTTATTACCTGATTTTG
Source organism: Ostrea denselamellosa (assembly GCA_024699665.1). Classification (NCBI taxonomy): domain Eukaryota; kingdom Metazoa; phylum Mollusca; class Bivalvia; order Ostreida; family Ostreidae; genus Ostrea; species Ostrea denselamellosa. The sequence continues at coordinate 399,620 of JAMZEH010000071.1, read as the reverse complement.
AGATTTGATATGGGATTTGATTTGATCCAGGGAACAGTGAATTCCGTTCTCTTTATGAGCCTTATTTGTTGTACTTTTTAACTTTATTACCAGATTTTGAGATTTGATATTATTTTCCACACTGACCTCTGGGACAGGGTAGTAGTTGATGTCGATGATTTTATTCAGGTTTCTGACGATGACTTTAGTGACACTTTTTAGTTTATCAAAGTCGTATGTCTTGTCTGGCTTCACGTACATGTTGAGAGCAATGGATGCCAAATTACACACAGCAACCTGGAAGATACCAGCATTACAACTTTATCAACAGCAACATCAAAATTCAAATTTGTTTCAAATTCAATACATAGCAAAATGAATTACAATGTTTATTTTCTCTTTACAATTATACACAGAATCAAATAAGTACGTTGTATACTGGGAAAATATTCACACATACAGACCTCACTTCACATTTTTATTTTTTAACCCCGTCAGTAAGCCAAACCTGGTGGAAATATATGCAAGACAGAATTATCTCTCTTTTATCACAACTGTGTCTAGTTGAATTTATAATAGGGCAAACACAACTCTGTATGCAGTACTTCAACAGGACTGAGGGCACTAAATATCTCAAAATAATCTTCCCTCGGAATATCTCAATACCTCGTTAAGGACTAACTATCTCAGGATCATATTCCCTGAGAACAAAACCTTGGCACTAAACAGGTCAGGAATACATAGAACACATCAATACCTCATCAGGACTGCTGTATTCCACGATCTCTGTACACAGATTGCTGCATTTGATGGTTCCCAGATTCTGCTGGTTGGACTTCCTGTTACAGTGGTCCTTGTATAACATGTAGGGGGTACCTGTCTCTGTTTGGGCCTCAATGATCGCGTACCACAGCTGTTGAGCTTTGATGGTTTTCCTCCCTTTACCTTCTTTTTCATATCTGTAAAAGATGCCAAAGAAATAATCTGAAAAACGCACATTATTTCAGCCCTCTCTCCTAACTGGTATAGGCTTAAAAATGCCCCAAACATGACAAATTCTACATGATCAACATTCAAGGCTGCAATTGGGAAATGTATGGTCTGCCATTATGCACGTATGAGACTACCCACATACAACATGTAGAATCTCGTATGTAAACTATTGCCACATGATTCATTTGTGAAACATCAGGTTACCAACAGCAGCAAAATTCAATGACCACCTGTGTAAGTCAACCCATAATTGGTGCCAGTGAACTTGCTCTATTAATTCACCAACCACGAAGCTAATTTTTTTTTTTTGCACTGGATGAGGTACAACCAATATTAAACTTCCAGACAAGACAAGAATAAACATGTCCTTGATCTTCAATCTCCGAGTCATATATGTGTACTTTTCATGCAACTACAAGTACTTCAAAAGCAGTCATACTATTATCATTCCTAAACAAAAACTAAGAGCGTCAGGTCACACACACTATTATCATTCCTAAACAAAAACTAAGAGTGTCAGGTCACACACACTATTATCATTCCTAAACAAAAACTAAGAGTGTCAGGTCACACACACTATTATCATTCCTAAACAAAAACTAAGAGTGTCAGGTCACACACACTATTATCATTCCTAAACAAAAACTAGAGTGTCAGGTCACACACACTATTATCATTCCTAAACAAAAACTAAGAGTGTCAGGTCACACACACTATTATCATTCCTAAACAAAAACTAAGAGTGTCAGGTCACACACACTATTATCATTCCTAAACAAAAACTAAGAGTGTCAGGTCACACACACTATTATCATTCCTAAACAAAAACTAAGAGTGTCAGGTCACACACACTATTATCATTCCTAAACAAAAACTAAGAGTGTCAGGTCACACACACTATTATCATTCCTAAACAAAAACTAAGAGTGTCAGGTCACACACACAGAATTACAGAAACATGACCCACTTTTGGTACAAGTTTTCGAACTCCTCTCCCCAGCAGTCATGTAGTCCTGGACATTCATGGGGGTCCATTAATGTCCAGTCTTCATTTTTCTCCACTCTCTTCATGAAAAGATCAGGGATCCAAAGGGCGTAAAACAAGTCCCTGGCTCGTTGTTCCTCTTTCCCAGTGTTCTTCTTACAGTCCAGGAATTGGAAAACGTCCATATGCCAGGGCTCCAAGTAAATAGCAAAAGCCCCCGGTCTCTGTAAAACATATCACATTCAGAATCCACGAATTCTCTGGCAACTATCCATTATTACAGAGTTTTGTACAACTGTTTTCATTTTATAAAAAGTGGTTGTAGTGTGAAAAACAAACACAGAAAAACTGTAAACAATGGATAGTGTTGGTTTAGAAATTATAAGATGTCCCTTGCAGTCTGATTACAGTCAATGGTTGGTTTAGAAATTTTAAAAAATACACGTACAACCAATTTTACCTTACTACCCCCACCCTCCCCTTCTACCTCTCTCTCCTTCACTCCAAAATAATTGTTTATTACTGGATTTCATGTAATCATCCGCCATAAAATGTGAAACTTTCCTGAAGCTATCACCCACACCACTACATGTAGCTTACAATCGCATCTCATTTCTGATGATTTTTTTTTTTAAATCAATAAATATTACACATCCTTGCACTTATTATTCAGGTCAACATTTTATCAGCCCACTTTGTGTATTAAACATATTCTAGCTCTGTGCAGACCAGCAGCATTCTATCAGTAATCCCACCTTGTTTCCTCCTTGGTCCACATATCTAGCTGTGTTGTTGTACACCCTCAGCATGGGCAACAATCCATTCGACGTTCCATTGGTCTATGGTAAAAAGGAATGTGTTCAATCACTTCTCAAAATAACAATACAGACTTCAGTTTTAACACATCCAGTGAGCTATCTCTGTGACTGTATAGTATACTATAATCATTGATATGGGTGAAAATTGCTGGGGTTCTAAGAAGCATATGTAATCCAGGAACTTCATAATTTGGGAAATGGAACTTTTACTTGTTATTTTACATCATTAATCTGGAAATCCACATTCCAGATGGTCAATTTTTATTACAAAATGTTCAAATGCATTGAAATTGCACCATTAATCTGGATGGTAATTTTTCGGGGGAGGCCTGTCTTGGACAATATTAGCAAGGTGTAAATTATTAAGTAAACATTAGCCTCACTGTCTAATTCAAGTAATAACCTGTGCAGATCATTACTTGAATCAATGTGTAAAATCATTGCTTTATCTCACTGCTTTACTACTCACCCCAGCAATATAACTTCCAGTGGATCTGATGCAGTGAACATTCAGTCCAATGCCCCCCGCAGATTTGGAAATCAGAGCACACTGTTTTAAGGTATCATAAATTCCCTCTATACTGTCTGAGTGCATTGTTAGCAGAAAACAGCTGTGGAAAAAACAAAAATAAACATTACAAATACATATATAAACATTTCTCATTTATTGCAAGATTTATATATATATAAAAAAAATTCAACAAGACCCCAATTAAAAATCTTTTCAGTTCCTACTTTCACAACTATGAAAAAAAAAATGCCCACCTTGAAAATTTCAATATCTTTTTTATTTGAGTCTTAGGTTATTATGGAGTTATGGTCACCTTCCAGCATACTCGAAATTTGCTCATTTTTACCAAACAAACAAAAAACAAAAAATTTCTTCTCTACCTAGCTTGCTTATTATCCAAGTGTCACATACTACTAATGGATCTACAGTGAAATTAACAAAGTTGTTTACCTTGACAGCTGTGGTCGGTTTGTTCCAGCGTTGAACAGTGTCGGAGATGCATGGGTGAACCACTTTTCTGATAGCAGGTTGTATGTCTGAATTTAAACCCAAATGAACCATTAATAAGTTAACCTTAAAACTGAGAATTTATATTGTAGATAGATAATCGGTGTTGTTGCAGGAGTGGTTTACAAGTTCAGCAAGAATGGCTAACAAGTTTTACGGAGTGACTGATGAGACAAATCATGACTTCCATGTGTATTACCTGAACTCACTACAGGCCTAAAATATACCACCGTATGTTTATGTTAACCTAACCAACCCTACAATTTCTAAAGCAAGATCCGCACCCCTCAAACTCAATATGTTAAAGTACCTGCAATGAGACCAGGATCAAAATGTTTCTTCATAACGTTAAAAAATAAAACACAATTTATATCCTACCAACCTACCCAAATTTGTCTGGAACTTGAACAAAAACACAACAATTATTATTTTTGCTTACACTGTCTACTTGGTGCCTTACTCAATCTTTAAAATTTAAAAACCAAGGACCATTACAATCCTTCGAAATAAATTTAAGGGGGGTGGGGGGGAAGAGAGAGACATCTAAAAGGTCAAAATTTACATTTCAAACATCAACATAATTTTCACTACACACCATATTTTGATGGCAAGCATCATAAAGTGGCATTATTTAAAGGAGATTTTAAACCACACAAAAAAGTACCGATCCAAATCAAAATTAATGGAAATTACTAAAATAATCATCGTTTGCTAATTTTATGCACTTTTCATCAAGAAATTATAAATATATTTTTAATGTGACCTCACATACTTTACTGAATTAATTCACTGCCAATTTCTCTGTATTTTTTTTTAATCGTGCAAAACCTACATAACCTAAGGGCATAGTTCATTATTATACATTTACAATGATTTCGGAATGTTTCTGTATTATCTTTACATTTCCACTGACTGCAACACATATCAATCTATATCTGACAGTGGTGATTTTCATGCAATGTTAAGCTGTTTATAGTCATTTTGGTAAACATTGACAAACAGGACTTGCACAGCTACTACCCCATTCGACAGAGATTGAAAATAATTTTGTCTTTTCTCCTCACCTCTATGGCACTGTCAATATCATGATGATGTATCCCCACAGCAACCCTCATCAACATGTGCTGAGGCCTCTCCGCCACTTTCCCATTTATTCTCAACAAATACGATCTTTCCAAAGTTTTAAATCCAAAATACTGGTAGTTAAAGTCCCGATCATAAATCAAGGCTGAATTCAATCGCTGAAACGTAAAATGTAGCAGTATAAATGAAAACAAATACATTTTAAAGTCCTGCGGCACATAACCTTCAATGCCGAGATTTGAGAACGGGAAAGAATCAAGCAAACTTTTGTATTAAACAATACACAGTAACTGAATTGACAAGAAAGACCTATTATAAGAAAAATGTAAATAGTTCAATCAGGCTACATAGAATTGGCCCAAGTGTGATGAATGAAGTTGTGTAAAAGGACAATAAATCAAAATACAGGACCGTTGGTTAACATAAACATGAACTTGTTTCAAATCACTTTATTAATTTTTTAAAATTGTCCATTCAATTCTTATTGCTAGTACATTAGTAGATTCAGTCGGCACTAAGTAAAATTTGATTACGGTAATAAAAAATTAATTTTGAACCCAGAGTCACGTGACTTACATCAGCATTGTTCATGATGATGGTATGGATCTCTGATGATATCATGGGGGAGTGTTGGTCGGTTTTGGGGTTGATCCACTTATAAAGATCATCCATAACCTCTGTAATATTAAATGAACCATTATAATAAATACAAGTTTCATTTTTAAACTGACTAAAATACAATATATCAAAACCAGCTCAGAAAAAACTCGCTATCAAGTTTAAAAACATAAACAAAAAAGGTCTGAGGGACCACAAAAGCACAGAGTGCAATATCATATACATCAGGGTTCTCAATAAATGTAGAGGGCAGGTAAATTAGAGAAAGTAAGAGAAGAAATGTTTGAGTGCCACAGGAGACATTTCCTCATGTTTGAGTACATAAATAAAGCATTACAATCATTTGTAAAATGTCAGCAATATGTGATTATTTACATAAAAAGAAATAAAGAAGAGAGCTTGGGCTGAAGTTACTTATCCTAGCAGGTTCATAAATGTACCCTCCTCCTGCTAGATAATATCCTCTCAAGGGTAGTTACTTTACAAAGCCTATAATCAGGAACTTCAAATTGCAGAAAAGAATATAACTGCTTCAGAGTGAGACTACTTGTTTATAGACGTTTTATCTTCTGTCCATGTATGATGTAACAATTATACGGTATTAACTCGCTGTTTTCAATAATGTCTAACAATTCAAAAGTTCATTTTTGCAGACATAACGAAACTTTAAGTAAAATGAAACATGGGGAGTACCAGAGGCCTCAAAGACAAAAAAAAAAAAAAAACTAAAACAAAAAAACCCACACACACACACAAATAAACAGTGTTTAAAGTTGACTTTTCAGCAATCATTGACAAGATACAAAACTAAAACAAAAATTTGAAAATTTTCCAAAACTGTTTTCAGTTATTCCCTTGACAGTCTATCATATCATTTGCCTGCAATTGGCAAGTTTTTCCACTGTGCATATTATTACCAGGAATTGGTTGTTTTCATTGCATTTTCAGTACTGAATAAACAAAATAAAAATTAAATTTCTAAACTTCCTATCTTTTCGGTGTGTTTCAGTATGTCTTTTTAATGTTGCCTTAATAAAACAGTACAAAATAATGATATTTGAGAATTTTTATCAAGACTTCGAGAGAAAAAAAAATAAAAATTTTAATTGAGATGGGGGTAAAATGTTCGACTATAAATTTTTTCTACTGAAATTGTTCATACAAGTTATACTCCTTGCTCACCACTGAACACCTTCTTGGTTTCCTTGTGGAGATTGGAAACCGCTATCCTGGCGGCAAGGATTGCATAGTCGGGGTGTTTGGTGGTCATTGTCGCAGCAGTCTCGGCAGCTAGATTGTCCAGTTCCACAGTGGTCACTCCCGGATATAAGCCATTGATGACCTTGAGAGTTATTGCAGCCTACAAAGTGACAGGTCAGAATTATTGTTTTCCTCACAATATTCAAAAATTCATAGCTAATGTGTTGGCTGATTCTTGACTGTATAAATACAGAAAATATACCGGGTCCACAAAGTCTGAATGCAATCCATAGCACAGCTTCTGGATCCGGGACGTGATTTTGTCAAACATCACCTTCTCCTGCCTTCCATCTACAATACAAACACAAGTACTGTCAAAGAACATGACTACTGTACTTTTCACTAAATACAAGTCATTTATATGAATCTTTTTTCAAAACCTTTGTATATATCATTCTGGATGCTATATTACTGAATTTGGTTCATTATGTTAAGTAGATGGAAATTTAAAGAGTGTAAAATTTAAATTCTAGAAAAATATTTAAAACAAATTTAGTAGACCATGTATACCTGCCCTATGCAGTGACCATACACAGTTCATTAATATGGGTTCAAAATAAAGTGCAAATACTCGCTAAATTCAACCAAACAATGTCTTTGTTTGGTGACTGTGTTTCTTTATGTGCTCATAAGTTCTATACATATATCAGACTCATGGTTTACAAGTTTCAGACTCAAAAAAAACCAACAAAAAAACAAAAAAAAAGCCCTGTGCTGGCAAACAACAGTATGGATAAAGAGTTCCAAGAAACAAAATAGCGAACAATACAAAGATAATAATAGACCCATTGTAAATCTAACATAAAATGGAGAAGCACGGGGAGTCTAGTAGCTCTACAAGAAGAAAGTGTGATGACTGATAAATGGCAGTTGGCGTTGATCGTTACGACTCGACTCATACTAATCTAAAAGGACAGAAACACTTTTTTTTTTGCAGGATATTCAAATTTCAAAGTGACCACTTTTGTGGATTGCAAGAATAGTGTTGTTTACAAAAAAAGCTATTTGAGCTCCAAAGTGGATCCACCAGATTAGGGATGGAAATAGAATTACAAAGTTGGATTGCTCTTTTCTGTAATTTGGCTATTTTTGTTTTATTTGGACTGGTAAATATTAATACCCTGTCTGATAAAAAAATAAATTAAAAAAATGCAGCGATAACAGGCATGTGCGAGCTATAGCACATTTCCATTTTGCTCCATGTTAAATAGGGTGAATTTAAGCCTGAAAGATGTATTTTTTAATATAGACAATTACTTTGATGGATAATTTCAATATAATTAAGGAATGAAGCTAATTTTAAATATAATCTATTTTAAAAAGACAAAACTACATTGTACTAGTCTTAATTTATGATTTAAATGTAAAATTTAAGAAATGTTTGCACCGCTCAATGATTCGCTAAGCAACATACTGACAAAGTGTCGAATGTGAAAGAAGCCAACTTGGTTCTTTGCATAATTGGAACATGTCCTATGTTCATGAAATTTTGAAAGCGTAAGGTGGAGTTTGCAATGAATCTTGATAACAGAAAATATGTGTGGGCTCCATACTTAGGCCTGATGTTTCCTTCGCAAAACGAAAGTTTAGATCTGGCATTACAAAACATACATCACATAAGAAACCAAAAAGTGCAATAGAGTTTGCAATTTAAACATTTTTGATTGATAAAAGTTTTAAACTACCTTATAACTCACCATAGCTTGCAATAAAATCCAACACAGCAAAATACGTAAACAATTCACGGCTCTATGTCAATATATGGAACGTGACGTCATGTAATATACATTTTGTAAGATATAACATATTTTTATACTTATATAGGCAAACCAAGCAATTTCTCTCTCTCTCTCAAGTAAAATACCTTTATAATGAAACCGCAAACTTTGCAAGTATTTGATTACCATTATTTCACATATGACATCATTGTGTCAGGAATTGTATAGAAGTTTTTTTTTAGTGTTTTGTGTATTGTTACTTGTAAGAAAACACAAGTTTTGTTTAAAATCAAGAGAGAAAAAAAAACAAACAAAAGAAACAAATAATGCATTTTAATGTGCATGGTTTTCAATTCACAGAAGCCTTCCAACTTTACAAAGTAGTACCATGTTCGTTGTCAAGGGGACATCTCCCTATACCAAGCTAATTTTTTGCAGAGTGCTCAGGCAATCAAAATGCGTGTTACAAGTAATATTAAATTATATATCAAAATAAAGTCAAGAATTCATCCACGAAAAAGAAATGTTCATATTTCAACTTGACAAGTAGTGACAAAAACAAACAATTCAGTCACCATTTTAGCCAACACGACATACACAATTGTTCTATTTTTGCATACAAACGCGTGTTTCACTTGGATCAATGGGGTATTTTCCTATAGGCAACATGTCAAAGAAACAAAAATGATACCAGACACAATGTGTGCGCTCCATATATGAAAAATGACAGCAAAAAGAGCACAAATGTTAAACTTGAAATGCACTTAATTCTTTATCTGTACATTTTAATAGCACATGGACAAGCATTTTTCAAAAGCAGAATATATTATCTTTTGATCGCTGAAAGAAATTTCATTATTAATTGATGCACAAGCTTCTTAAACAACACAGGGCAATTTCAGCAAGCAGACATTTTGTCAATAGGACAAGTAACTCACTTTGTGGAAAAATTGACATTATATTAATTATCAAGGAATATTACAGCTATACCTTGCAAGTTTATGATAAAAGAATTAAAAATAACACTAAAATTGACATGTGAAATATACAGCCGTTATCCCCATTCACAGGGATGCTTCCATACTGGCATTTATAATGGTAATAAGATGAGTTTGTCAACTAATTCTTATTCTTTCATATTAAGGTGCCTAGATTTCCCTATACATATGACGAGGCAATATATATATATACATGTAATCTTAGAGATTATGAGAAAGAAGTCTTGAAAATAATGTGTAATCAAAGTGTTTAAAATAATCACCCAACTTGTTTTTGGAAGAAATGGACAATTATTATGAACTTTTTGAATAAAGAAGTTAATGTACAGTACGTTTTCACTCATTTACAAGCATCCTTGTGATTTTTTTTTGATTTTTTTTTTATAATGGACGTACAAGATGCCTGGCAGAAAGATTTGGCAGAAATGAAGATTTCAAAGGTCAAAAATTTTGTATCAATGAAACTTTTATCTTTACACCATTGAATAAATGTGCTATTGTTGTTGCTAAAAAAGTATCAAGATTCGGCAGATCGAAGGTCTGTAAAAAAAAAAATAAAAAAAATCTCAAGACCTTCGCGAACAATATCGATCTAAGATGCATAGAAAGAAAACACCAGAGAGTGATTTAACAATGAATAAAAAGTTGGCCAAATACTTCAATGATAGTGGTCTCATAAAAAAAAACCCCAAAAAACAAAAACAAATCATTCTAAAATTACACTACAGCCAACTTGATTGATATTGTAGATCACACCATGAAAAGCTTACAGAAAGTTTAAAAGTTGTTTCATTACCTCTTTTGTGGACGTACATCTTCTTAACTTTAACCTTCGAAACAAAGTGTTACACAAAGACAAACTTCTTCCTTAGGTCTAGTTCAATCTCCCGCGTATATCTGGTCACCTGCCGCCAATTTTCCTTTCTTTGAATCCCGATCCCGATCACATACGTGTCTAAAGTGCAGTGTCAACAACTTTTGAAAGAAAGAAGGAAAGAAAGAAAGAATTAAAGAAAGAATTATTACATTTATTCTCAAATTATCTTCACACTTTCCTCCAAGTAACTCAAGAGTAATTAAACACAAAAAGTGAAGATGAAAACCTATTTATTCAAATTCATGATACTAACAACGCTTAAAACAGCAAATTAGAATTACGTAGTGTTCTATTCTTTACAAAGAGTCCTACAGTCCATCTAAATAATGTTCTATTTGTCCCCAAACATTACAAAAATATTTACGCTACATCGAATTGGAATTTTATTCATAAGCACTGAATGAAAATCATACTTGGAAATTCAGTATAAACTGTTCTAAATAGATATGGCAGAAACATTTCCTTAATAAGAAGATATAGAAAGTTTACTGGAAAAAAAATCTAAAATTATAAAACATTATTTTATAATTTATCTTTATTGAATTATGATTTTAAAAAAACAAATCATCAGTCAAATAACATTTTTATCTATTTTAATTCATTTGAATAAAAAATTAATGAATAATTTCTATTGAAAGTATTGTTATGATAATCTCTTAAAATAACACTTGCTTATTTATATAAATTTCTTTGGTAATGTAAATATCATCAATACTGATTCTCCTTGATTTTTATGTAATGAAAATATCCCAAACATCTTTATCTAGAAAACTATAATAAATTAATAGAAATAAGAAAAAGTAATGAATGGACTCTTATATTCTTCCCTCACTAGAATGCGTGTTTCTAAGACTAAAATATTGTCATAACGTTTATGTCATTCGAGACAATACACCAGATGGTGGTTTGCGAATTAATGGAAGAAGAAGAAGATTACGGTATTATTTTGAGTTATTTGTTATATGTGTGTCACATCAAATTTTGTCATGATTATATCATTTTTATGGATAAGTCACGCGATATTGTAGATCAATGACGTCTCATTTTGCTAATTTTTCGTGACACATATTCTAATGTTTTCATGTATAAAACGCAATCTTATCTCTGAATGAACTTGATAAACATTTTGAATATAGTAAATAGATCTCTTTATCTAGTATTCAGGTATAAATATAAAGCATATATATATATATATATATATATATATATCGAACTATATATATCGAACTTTTTATAAATAAATGATTCGCAATAAACAATCATGATAATTTTTAGTCTCTATAAAGATTACTCGCTAATTGATGCATAAATGCAAATCATAATTGTTGCTGATAAAATGTAATGTTCTACAAAATCGAAGATAAGAATTTACGTGATTTTTTTCGGTCCGATTATCCGTAGAATATATCTGTTGAATTTTCTAAGCGACATCTTTGTCTTGATCTTGTGTGAAAGTTATGGATGCAAAGAATTCCCTATAGTCTGGTCCGATTTCAGCTAAAAAGAACTTCTAACGGCAAATTATTATTATTTGGTTCAACATAACTTTTTAACCTAATTTGAGTATGCTGAATCTGAAAAAATATGTTGAACTTCATGAAAATGGCGTTAAATAGGTCAAAATGGCGATTCAAAATGGCGGACAGTAATTTTTTTCAAATCGTTTTGAAACGCGCATGTAGAAAAAAAAATGTAAAAACTATGATTACAAAATACAATAGCATCGAGAAAAAGATAGAAATAAGCATGCGACCCTAAAAAAGCCATTGCACGAAAGAAAACCCGAATTTTCTCTGTTTTTCCTCAAAATTCAACGTATACTGTTCCTACATTGTTCTTTGCTTGTGACTTTGCACTTACAAAGGTCCATGCACAGCAAATTGTTACGCTTGCACCCACACCTCAATGTTTTACAACCTGTTGTGCAACTACATGCAATCAAGTCTAAACAAGATTCTGGAATTGGGTCTAAAGTCATCAGAATAGGCACTAGAATACCTTCATTCAACTTCCATCCCATCTCAGTTGGAGATGGTAATGTGGGGTTACTTATATTTGCTTGTCTCCATACCAGCGCTTGATAATGTGCACGTTTAATGTGCAGATGCAAGGCATCGCTAGTGGGGGGCATGTTTTCGGGGCTCTTGGATTTTCCGAATAAAATGTTCCTAACCGAGTCAGTTGACGACACTGTGCCCTGGTTATACAGCTTGCATACGAACTTTTCACAGTCGGCTATTTTCTGTTCAGTTAAATTGCCCTCTCCAAAACCCCCAAGAAGCCCAACATTGTCTTTGTAAACCTTAAATCCAGTTTTTTTGGATATCCCAAAGAAAAAAGAAGTTGTGTCACATCCAGTCAGAGCATGGAATGCTAACAGATTCGTGCACATTTCTGGAGAGGTAAAGGTTTTCTCTACAACAGCATGAATAGGAATGTTCTTGGGCTTTGCAGATGTTCCAGCAACCATCCACAACTGTATATTTATTTCTGAAAAGAAAGATACAAGTAGCAGTAAAACATCAGTATCAGATGCTAGTACAACAACTGAACTGCAAGTGGATTCTTTCGCACAATGTATGGCATGAAGAACTATTCTAGTATCTGCCTCTTCATGTGACGCATGTAGGGCAGATATATCGAGGAATTCGTCATTGCATTTAACGCTATTCTCATCGAGAAACCCACCAGCAGTAACAACAGTTTTCTCTGTGGGTGCATGAAGAATTATCTGCTCAGATAAAAAGGCAGCTAGGTCTTTCTTGTTGTCATTCAAAGACAAAAAAGCTGAAAAGTTATTCGGGAGTGGCACATCCTTATTTTCAATAACCCTTCTAACTGGCTGCTGTCCTTTTGCCCTACGAGAACGAGTGCCCGATTTTATAGATTGTTCCCTGTAACGGTCGAACAGAACATCAACTCTTGAATACATGGCCCCTTTTCTCACCACAGTGGAAACAAACTCATCTGCAAAGTCTCCAAATGTTTTCATGCCATGTGTTTTCATGCTCTGAACTAAAGCCTGGCCATCTATGATCAAAGCTGGTGATTCGCCTACATTTTCGACTCGCGCCCTTACATCAACATCTTGAAGTATGTCTTCTAAAACAACAGATTTGTTTCCAGACTTTAGTGCACCGCTGGTATCCGCTATAGATATCGGCACAGGAAGGAGCTCGTGTTTCAAAATCTGCTCTAAATCAACCTCTCGTCCGGCCTTATATGCAATGACAAGTCTCTGCAGTATGTTCCGATCTGCCTTTAGAATTTTTTTCTTTTCCACAGCTTTTGGTACAACTTGTACCTTGTATAAGGAGTCAAATGTTAATGAGCAGCTTTTTTTCAGAACACTTCTCAAAGGAACTTGTAAACTACTTGTTTCTATGTTTGGTATCAGACGATCTTTTACGAAATTCTCTAATGATATCTGTCCCAAATTTGCTGCAGAAAGTAAGGACTCCTTGATCATATCTGTAGCTTTGTCTTTTGTAACTATATTGATCAGTTGATCTCTTTCGTACAAAAGGTCAAATACTCTAAACCTTTTCATTGCATCAACGAGCGAATCCTCATACACTGCATCAGTAACTTGTCGACTCTTTGATGCGTCCTTGTGTGTGAGAATGTCATCTGGATTCACATCGTACATCACCTTTGTAAGAAGACTTATATGAGATCTCAGATTGTAGGAAAGGGACCACCTACTGAGAGCAGATGGAGTCCTAGTAATTCCTACAATTCCACCACCTTTCTTACCCGTGGCGTTTAGCCATTCTTGACTTTGGTCTGGGTCAACTTGATTGAAAGTTCCAGCACTTCTCTTGACGACAAAATTTCCATCCTGAAACTCTGATAGTACTTCAATAGGCAATTGGTGGCAATCAGCAAGATACACACTACCCCACCTAGCATAATTTGTATGGTCATATCGGAAGAACCATGGGAGCATTGAACGGAAAGACTTCAAATATAAATCCCAAAGCCCATCTCTTTCTGACTTTGTAAACATTAAAAGGATAGAAACCATGTCCAAATATGACCACCAAAACAGGACATTTGGGTTGTCAATTTCCTGTCTGAAACTTGAAAAATACTCTTTGAAAACAGGATTTTGCAGTTGGTCAATGCTAGAAAGTATGTCTTGCTGTTCAGTCATGATGCCATTCAATATTTGCGAATGATCAACATTTTTGGTAGATACAAATAACACAAAGTCTGGCAGTAAAATCTTCCAGATTGCTTGAGCAGTAATTTTATGGGCTCTCATGCCACGACTGTAGTGCTTTCCACCTAATACATTTTCAGCAGCCACAGGTCCTAATAACTCGCATTCCATCCACAGTTCATGCAAACCAGAACCTCTCATATGATCTCCTATACATTTCATGAAATTCATAGCTATATGTAAGCCACCCATTCTTGGAACAAGCCTGTCTCTATACTCAGGAACTGACCATTTTAAATCCATCAACTTAAAGTACAAAGCTTGATCAACTGTGATAACTGTATGACGTTGACCAAGATGCTCAGATATGTGCATGCATTTCTGGAAAACTGTGTTAAGTGTATCCATTTCATGAGCAGGTGCTTGTACAATAGGCATGTAACCAACAAGTGTGAGATCCGGGTTTTTACTACTGACAGACTGATTATGTCCTGACCAACTAACTGGGACTTTCTGCTTATGTCTGTGCAAATGAAACGCCAATTCATTAGCAAACTCTTGAGAGGACAATTGATTCTCTGAGTCAGAAGGTTGGAAGATATCTAACGTAACTGGTCTGGGATAGTGAGGTTGTGATTTTCCTTCTACTATTGGGGAAATGACAATACTGTCCATCTGAGGAGGTACCTTCAATGTCTCATTTGAAGATGGACTTATGTGCTGAAGGTTAATGTCATTTCCCGACCCTCGTTGCCAACATGCTATCTGCGTTGCATGGAATGTTTCCTTGCCATCCAGTGTTGAATCACTAATATCAATATTGTCAGCTGTAAAGTGTGTGAAAACGCTTGGCTTTAAATTCGAGGGAAGGAAATGTCCAGTCCTTTCGTCCATAGACTGAAGGCTTTCCTCTGCAAGCCCAGTGTCAACACGCAGAACATCTTTATAACTCAGGGTGTGACCAGCACTATTAAACAAGTTTAACAGCTGTTTTGACCTTGTCATTTGATGCAAGGTGCATGCAAGGCCAATATGCTTTGGAGTCCACTTTTTTCCATTACTTACCCCATACACAATATCCTGAGCTACGCTCACTATTTTCTTCTGTCTGCTGCAATCTGGATTGTCATTGCCATCAGTACAATCAAAGACCTCTTGTCCGCCATAAAGAAGATTCAGAAACATGAGGATACTATCTGGGACACAACTTACGGCATCAGCCTCACAAACATTCAAACCCATGTGACCAGGTCTATCTTGCAGGTCTGATCTTAATCTTAGTGCAACATGTACCAGTTCATGAAATGAGTTGTGTGGAGGTTTATAACATGGCATAGTGAGTAATTCGTCATCCATGGTATCTTGGTCATCATGAAACATATCTCCAAAATGAGATTTAGAAAGAATATGGGGCACTAAAAGAGTTTCGCGTTCAGATACTGCTCTATCGAGGGGACGAAGAAACTGGAAGATATTCTGCACCTTGGCTTGCAGATTTTCTTTAAACGTTGATCTACGAGTGATAAAAGACTGTGGCATTTCAGATCCTACCTCTTCTACCAACTTGGAGTACCTGTTCCATGTATCAGAGAGCTGTAAGATTTGGCACTTGCTGGCTGCGTACTCCAGTTCTCGAACAAGAAATATCATGGCCAGATCTTCACATTTTGACTCCTTTTCTGTTTTTTGTGTATCATACTTAAAAGCATTCATGCATTTTAGATGGTACTTACCCTCTGCAGCTATCAAATCGCTAACGTTTCCTAACTTAACACGAAGTATGTTGTCATACTTTGCATTTTTAAGAACCATGTCGCTAACAGAAAATGCTGTAATGTTGAATAGCTTCTGTTTAATTTGTTGTTGACAAAATATGCATAACTCCCAATCTATTGGTGTAGATGCATTTCGCAAAGTTCGGGATGCTGCTGCAGAAGGGTGTGAGCAAGATGACGTAGACGGTACATCATCCTCTGTATCGACGTTGATTGTATCAGATGTGTTTGTAAGCAAACATGCTTTTCTTTCCATTAACTGAATTGGTCTGGGGTGAGTAAATGCACTATAGCATTTCCTATGACATAGAACTCTATCATTCGGACTTAATTTTTCTATTCTGTCAATGGCATCATAGTTCCTGGCATCTTTAACTTTCTTACGACGAGATGCCCTCTCGGTCAACGTTTCGATAGACTTTTTGCTTTTTAATTTTAACGTGTCTGTCTTTTTTTCCTGACATATAACACACAAATCTGTATCTATTTGATAACTTCGCTTAAGTGATCGTTCAGTCATGATTTCTAATCAATGAGTGGTGAGATATGACAAGCCTATAACCTCGGCCATCAGTTTTATACCTTATGTCAGAATCATTTGTTAATTGGATCCTCGATTGTGTCGGTCGCGCTATTGTGAAAACCATTGAACACTGTGTTGAATTTCAAGTGCATTTATATCATAAAGTATGCAATACGTTAACTGAATAATTTGCACAATTAGAAGGAAATAAGCATTAAATATCATATCAAAATGCATATATATACTGTGCGTCAATATGCGGTTGCGAAAAAATGAGTTAATTGGGATCTAATCGTTTTTTTCACAATTTTAATTGTTTAACGAACATTGAACAATTTATTCTATTTTTCAGACACATATAAGTTTAGTACAAGCCTTTAAATTGCTTTAATTTGCAATAAACTTTTTTAAAATAAAGCCATATAGATAATTTTGCAAATTTCAACACCGCCATTTTGAATCGCCATTTTGACCTATTTAACGCCATTTTCATGAAGTTCAACATATTTTTTCGGATTCAGCATACGCAAATTAGGTTAAAAAGTTATGTTGGACCAAATAATAATAATTTGCCGTTAGAACCCATTTCTAGCCTCTTTTTTCAAAATCTGGACCAGACTACTACATAACAATCCCACTTCTCTCTGTCAATATAATCTGATAGCGGAAATGTCGGGCAGGTAAATGCACTCTCAAGGTACAGGTGCTTCATCAGAAATGGACCTGTAATTAGAGATTGGGTGTTTTAAGGTGTCAATGAAATTCTCAGAATCAATCATTTTATTTTCTTAAGTTTGGAAATTGGACTCTTCCATAGCAATGTCGACAGAGTCTGATTTAGATGCTGAATAATATCTGTAGATGGATTGGGTAAAGCAGTAAATAGATGTACCAGATAAGATATGATACCAGTCGGGGTAAGATTCAATGTTAACAAATAATGTTATGTTTTGTCTTAATTTGGTTATTGACCTATATACATATTTAAGGTTGGATGATTCGTAACATGAAACGTGGTATAATCTTTTAACAACAAATAACTACGTTGTAAAAAACTTGTTAGAATGAAATTCTGTTTGGTTCAGAGAATAAACAAAATGCGTGTACTTGTAATAATTTGGTTAATGATGTAAGCAATATATATATATATATATATATATAGAGAGAGAGAGAGAGAGAGAGAGAGAGAGAGAGAGAGAGAGAGAGAGAGAGGGGGGGAATTGTTTTTTAAAAATCCGGTATTTCATAGAGAAAAAATATATTCAATAATAAAAGTCAAGAAGCACAACAATCAAATTAATTATACTCCATTAATTAAACCAAAAATTAAAATCTAAAAATTTAATTGCTTTAAAAACAATTAAATTTCATTTTATAACGGTTTGAGGAGGTATTAAAGCCGAAAGCGCTTACAGTGGAATGTAATTATTAATTCGAGTTTTGTTTCTTGTCTTTTATATATATATATATATATATATATATATATATATATATATATATATATATAGTTGTAATTTATTTATTTATAATGACATGTGTACACAGTATGATCATAAACATTTAATATAAAACTAGATCGAACACCCGGTCCATCGAGCCTTTATGCCACTTTAAATACAAAACTTGAATATAATATATAGAAGCACAACATTAAGAAACAAGGGTGTAAAAATGCATGAAAATATATACAACAGACATATATATATGTTGTAAATATACACAACAGGCATACACATATGTTGTAAATATACACAATAGACATACACATACGTTGTAAATATACACAACAGACATACACATACGTTGTAAATATACACAATAGACATACACATACGTTGTAAATATACACAATAGACATACACATATGTTGTAAATATACACAATAGACATACACATACGTTGTAAATATACACAACAGACATACACATACGTTGTAAATATACACAATAGACATACATATATGTTGTAAATATACACAATAGACATACACATACGTTGTAAATATACACAACAGACATACACATACGTTGTAAATATACACAATAGACATACACATACGTTGTAAATATACACAATAGACATACACATACGTTGTAAATATACACAATAGACATACACATACGTTGTAAATATACACAATAGACATACACATACGTTGTAAATATACACAATAGACATACATATATGTTGTAAATATACACAATAGACATACATATATGTTGTAAATATACACAATAGACATACACATACGTTGTAAATATACACAACAGACATACACATACGTTGTAAATATATACAACAGACATACACATACGTTGTAAATATATAAATGTGTGCCAATTTCGGTCGTGGTTAGGGTGTTATTGAAAACAATGAATTGTATCATCTGTAAATAAAAAAATCTTTTAAGTAAAACTTCTCGAAACGCTCGATATAAACAATGAAGCTAATTTTATTTATTTATTTCCTCAAACAACAACTAGTTTGTGTTTTCCATAACTGTTATTTATTGAAAAATGACGTAATAAAGCAAGTCTTTTCTGCTTCTTTCAAAGTTATTAATGCATTTTAGATAATATATCTGTTTTTGTACTCGGAGTTTATTTCTAATTTTCTACAAAACTTTCTTGTCAAGCAATTAAAAAAAAAAATAAAAAAAAAATAAAAAAAAAAATAAAAAAAAGGTTATCTCTGATTGTTGACCACGATGAAAGCAACAAGTACATGCGTTAGGCTTCAGCACTTAAGTAACAGAAATGAAGGGGAGGATGACTTTTTTTTCCTGATATTGTTGATATAGCATTAAAGATGCAAGGTATTTATTTTTCTTTCGTCTTGTTTCATCAAATCATACTTTCAAACAAAACCTCCACTTCTTATATTATTTTTTATTCTGAAAAAATAAAAACAAAATTCTGAAAAACAATTCTAAAAAACAGATTTATTTTCGCAAGACTGGATGGAAATATGTTATACTATACATTCCTTATCTATGTGTGTATCTTTTGAAGAAAAAAAAAATGATGCGAAAATTTGAATGAAATCAATATTTGCTTAAAATAGTCTCTCCATTTTTTAAATGATTTTCATTATTATTATTTTCACTATTAGTATTTTCATTATTAGTATTTTCATTATTATCAATTTCTTTATTATTATTTTTATCATTATTATTTTCATTGTTATTATTTTCATTATTAGTATTTTCATTATTATTGATTTCTTTATCATTATTTTCATTATTATTATTTTCATTGCTATTATTTTCATCATTAGTGTTTTCATTATTATTAATTTCTTTATTATTATTTTTTTCATTATTATTTTTATTGTTATTATTTTTATCATTATTATTTTCATTATTTTTAATTTCTTTATTATTATTTTTATCATTGTTATTTTCATTGTTATTATTTTTATCATTATTATTTTCATTGTTGTTAATTTCATTGTTATTATTTTTATCATTGTTATTTTCATTGTTATTATTTTTATCATTATTATTTTCATTGTTATTATTTTTATCATTGTTATTTTCATTGTTATTATTTTTATCATTATTATTTTCATTGTTGTTATTTCTGCGTCCAATTAAACTGCTATATCTGCTACTTATAACTGAGAACAAAAGACAATTTTTTGCTGGGAATTAAATAGGTTGTATTTACATTTCACGTTAATCTAACGACAAACAATATCAACTGCAAACTTCTGTTTGGCAAAGGAGAGGTTATTTACTGAAACGCGTCAGGAAGACTTCCTGAAGTGTTGATTCATGACGTTAGAAACCTTTGGTTGATGTCTCTTATAACTCTTCGAATTTAAGAGAAAAAAAAAACAACAACAAACAAAAAACAAAAGAAAAAAAAAACGAAAAAAAAAAAAAATAAATAAATAAAACAAAACAAAACAAAACAAAAAAAAAAAAAACAAACAAACAAAACAAAAAAAAAGAAAAAAGAAAAAAAAGGAAAACTTGAAGAAAATTTTCCAAGTGAGCATCACTTTATATTACTATTATTATTTAAAAAATAACATTTCACAAGATGGATACTCATCACATGATGGTTATTTTCTATATTTAGACAATTTCATAGTACAAATTATTTCCTAAAGTTATAATTAGTATATTAAATGAGAAACCTCATGCCTGTATAGGCCCAGCCTGCTGTTTAGACTTTGCTATGACTCACGTGATAAAATGTGGCCTTGCATGATCATTTTCTACCAATATACTTATATCAATGGAATATGGTGTGCAGTCTGTTTAGCCCTTTCCTTAAAATAATCACTCGTGTAAAAGGCTCATAGCATGTACTTACTAGAGGTTTTATAGCGTAGCTGTAAGAGTGCATTTCATAAGAAATGAATGATGTATGAAAACGTTAATTTAATTTTTCTGTAAAATGGTCATTGTAAATTAAAGATATTTTTGATAATTTGTCTATACGTATACAGGAAGATAAAACGTTTCCAAACTTCGATCCTCGGGGTATTTTTGGGATATTCACAAGCCAAAGTCAATTGATGACCCCTGTAACAACATTACATGTACAAGTTTAACTTAACTTAAATTCCAATTCCAAAAGAATAATTATAAATTATAAAAACGATGTTGTAAAAATCTCTTAGTTGCTGTCATTAAATTGAAATAAAATAAATTATCAAAAAAATAAATAAATAAATTAATTAATTAAAAATAAAATCGTTACAATCAGTAAGAATTTGGGATAAATTCAATTTAAGCTTAAAATTTCCAAGTTCAAAAGTATAAAGCTATTTATTACAAAAACATTGTAAATAATATCTCTTATAGTTGCTTTCACTAAAGTGAAATAAATATAGAATAAAGATAAAATAATAATAATGAAATCGTGACATTCACTTAGAATTCGGGATGAAGACATTTTGATAATGCTATGTTCATTTCAAAGCCCATCCATCAAACTGTGAGTGTCTTCAAGTTGTATTGGCATTTCACATTTCTAAAAATAACTTCACAATCGCTTACGGTGAAATATAATAGTAGGTCCTCTATCAAGAGTACGGGGGGGGGGGGGGGGGGGGGGGGTCTCCGTGGCCGAATGGTTAAAGCATTGCGCTCGAAATCCCAAGGCCTCTCACCTAAAGTCGGTGTGGGTTCGATTCTATATCGCGCAGATATATGTGAGAAAGTTTGCCAGTTTACTTTCGGAAGGTCGGTGGCCTCTTCCCAGGTACATTGTATCTGGGTTCTCTCCTCCACCTACAAAAACTGGATAACTGAAAAATTGTATCGCATGTAGTGTAAGTTTTATTGTTTAGAAAAAGTGAGATCGTACAGTAAGGACTATACACCCGGTGTTAAACAGAAATCAACAGCACAAGAAAATTATTGTTTTATTGTTATATAATAAACTATTCGAGATTGTACACAAGTATTTCAACGATCACGTGCTGTTCCGTGACAATATGCGTTAATTTGGCTAATTTCTCTGAAATGCTCTCTCTCTCTCTCTCTCTCTCTCTCTCTCTCTCTCTCTCTCTCTCTGGAATTTATCAGTAAAGTAAATGATTTAGTAGCATTAATAAAACCATTGATCGGGGTTTTCTGTTAAAGTGATAATGCTATGTGTTTTAACAACCTGACGCATAACGACAAAACATTAAGGATGTATTAAAAACCAGACACTCTCTTTCGATTTGTCGCTGATTGTACTATGTGGTATGTATAATTCTATTTAAAATTATATCTATAATCAAATCAAATAATTAACCATTTTCGTCAACATTTGCTTCCGTTTGGAAGATTTCGAAATACAAGCAATATAGCAGAGGAGTTACAAATGTTATCGAAATTTTAATTAAGTAAGAAGTCAAAATTTAAAGTGAATTGGCCAACGTATATGTTTTGTAGTGTATCGTATTATCTATTAACCAAGAACCATACAGTTCATAAGTTTAAGGTATATACAAATAATAACTTATACAATGAAATAGTAACAAATCATGGCATAACATACTGACGTACATAGACATTAGAGATTCCGAGGACAATCTTACAATACCTGAGAACTCATAAATGAATGGTTAAGAAACAGTACAAGACACTACAAAACGGACAGGTATTTATCTTACTTAATTCCGTAACATTTCCAGTTGATAGACGTTAATCAAATTTAAAATTTGAGCGGTGTTCATAATAATATTTCTTTCAATATCGTTTCCTACACTCATTATAAAAAGAACATACCAATGTAAAATGATATTCATCTTCAATATTCTCTGAACATAATTTGCAATTTCTTTCGTTTCTTGGTATATTGCTAAATCTACTTTGTTAATTTCTAATCTATGTGAAGATAAACGGTATTTACTAATGTATTGGGCACACATGCATATATACATATTATTAGATATGTTGTATTTTAAAACCTTCATTGACATATCATACCAATAACAGTTTGGTGACCTCTCAGAAATATTATTGATCTTTGTATAAATACATCTTGTAATTTTGTTTCACTTTAGAGGAAACTTGGTTTTCGCTTATATCATAGACACAGTTCCATACAGATCTCAAACCTAAAAATAGATAAATCTCTTACATACATCAATCAACAAGTAACGGAATTTGAATCACAGACATCGAACATTTCCTGATAAATACTCTTTAGAATTAGAATACAGTTATTTGTCTTTAATTTCAACCAGTTTACTTGCGGAAGGTCGGTGGTCTCTTCCCAGGTACATTGTATCTGGATTCTCTCCTCCACCAACAAACACTGGACGCCACCAGATAACTGAAAAATTGTTGAGTGTGGCGGAAAGCAATAAATAATCAATCAACCAATCAATCAACCAGTTATTCAATATTCTATATTTCCTTAATAAATGTCATAATTGTGCCTGTCCTCAAGAAGTTTCACAATCCTTACACTACATACATGAACTTAGGGGTTGTTTATACAAATTTAATTATCTTGACGATTTAAGATTTGGGGGGGGGGGGGGGTGTGATTGATGCAAATACGTTCACATGTAATTCTGAATTCTGTGATTGACTTTGAGATAACAAATGCAGTCTTCAGCTTACACATGGTTATGAAATTCAACAGTTTAACATTCGCAAAGTTACAAATCGTTTGGTATCAATTTTACAATTGTTTTTATAACTATTCTTTTTACCTGTATTTCAGATTTACAAGATTCACAAATATGGGAAAATGTGAAAATTGCTATGAAAAATATGAACAACTAACAGAGGGCGTCTTTGCGAAATTAGGTGGTTTCATCTCCAAACACCCGATAAAAATTCTAACTATTTGCATTTCAGCAAATCTTCTTTGTTTGCTTGGTTTCATAAATATATCGGTTGAAAATGATGTGGAGGTCCTGTACACGCCAGAGAAAAGCCAATCATTTAAAGACCGAGAATTTTTGAAAAATGTTTATTCAGATCCAACAACAAGCAATTTTAAATCTTATCAGCTGGCGACATTTGGCAGATACGCGGACATAATGATTATTTCCAAGAATACGTCAGACATCATGAATCAGCTTTACGTTGATGAAATCAACAATATTGACAAATTCATCCGGAATTTAATAACTATTCAGGGGCCAAATGGATCAATTTACAATTACGCTGATGTATGTGCCCTAGGCGATTCAGGGTGCAATGTATTCGGTGATGTCGTTTTGACACCGAATTTTCAACAACAATTCGTGTCTAAAAACGTATCCTTTCCCATGTTTAATTCAGATATAATTTCTCCTCTCTTTGCACGTTCAGAAAGCAAGAACTCCATGCTTCTTTCTACTGTCGGTGTAAAGCTGCGGTACAATCTTCGACAGAATACGCCATTGTCCGAGACGTGGGAACAGACATTTTTAGTACAAATAGCGAATTTGAAAACAAACATAACAGATATTGCTTTTGCAACTTCTGATTCCCTTGGAACAGAGCTTGACAAAAACACAAATGGAGACATCAAGTTTTTCTCGCTAACATTCACATTGATGATGACGTACGCCTGTTTGGCGTCAGCATCATCTTGGTTGAAATGCAATAACATAGCCAACAGACTTAATCTTGGAATAGCCGGAGTGATTGCACCAGTCTTGGCGATCGGAGCTGCCCTTGGATTTGTTTGTGGAATAGGAGTGAAATTTACCAATATTGTCGGAGTTATGCCTTTCTTGATAATTGGTGAGAATATTTTCAAAATGTTCAACAGTTCATAGAATCTGTCCAGTATTTGCAGCAGTACGATCATACACATATTGCATTACTGACATGATAATGTTATGTAAATATTGTTAATAAACCATTAGTTCCTTACAGGGATAGGTATAGACGACATGTTTATTTTGATGTCTGGAATGGCTGAAGCGCCATCCTTGACGACTGAATCTGTAGAAAACAGAATGAAACACATGCTGCAAAAGACTGGAATTGCCATTACCATAACGTCTATCACAAATCTGTTGGCATTTGCTATTGGCGCAACATCTGTATTCATCAGCATCAGGACCTTTTGTATATTTACAGGTAAAATGTTCTATTTTTCCAAATTATCAAATTTTCAATACGATCCATTTTAGTTTGGTATTACCTTTCACTGATATCCTTTCTTTTTTCTTCAGGGGCTGCAGTATTGTTTTGTTATTTCAATCAGCTATTTTTCTTATCACCGGCAATTTGCTTGAATGAAAAACGAACAAAGGAAGAACGGCATTACTGTTTATGTTGTCTGAAATTAAATAAAGAAAATTCGGGAAATTCAACGGCCGACGACAAGACACAGACAAATATTTGCATGTCCGGTAAAATCCCAGAAACACGAGAAGATGTAGAGAGTTTTTTGGAAAAATATCCTAAACAAGTTGCTATCAAAGTGCTTTCTCATATTGCAGGAAAAATCGTAATATGCGTTTTATTTTTGGTGTATATAACAGCCGCAATTTATGGGACAGTTCATATCAAACAGGGTCTTCTTCTACACAATTTGGTTGCAGAAAATTCTTATTTTTATAAATATAGTTCTTGGGATGATAAGTATTTTACTGTTGAACCGGTCATTGCGATTTGCATTAAAACGGAGCAGAAATATTCCCTACCCTCGACACAGCATCATGGCTCAGTTATCATATCGAAAGCTAAGCAAGACCCGGCAGTAGATGACACTTTTGAAATTAATTGGTTACAGGCTTACAAGCAATCTCCATTTTACAACAATAATACTGAAACCAATTTCATTAATGGCTTGACAAACTTTCTGAACAGCACGCCACGTTTTTCAAATGATGTAGTTTTTGACATAACTAAAACCAAAATTATATCATCGAAGTTTTATGTGAAAGCTATCAACATCAAATCTACGGAGGAACAAGGATCATTGATGAAACGTCTGCGTGAAATAAGTGAATCTGCGTCACTCCCGTGTTTCTTTTTCACACCGGCCTTCATATTTTTTGAACAGTTTGTACAAATATTACCCAGTACCTTACAAACAGTAGGTATTGCAGTTGCAGTAATGTTAGTTGTGACGCTTATTTTCATGCCTAAGCCGTTGATCGTTGTTATTGTTGCTTTAACGTTGGTGAGTATCATTATTGGAATATTTGGTTTCATGTACTTTTGGGATCTGACGCTGAGTTCCATCACAATGATTCACCTCGTCATGAGTGTAGGATTTTCTGTAGATTTTAGCGTACACATATGTCATGCGTTTTTATCGGTCAGATTTGAGAATGATTTGATAAAGAAGGCTTTAGATAAGGCAGGAGGACCTGTTTTCAATGCTGCTCTTTCCTCTTTGCTTGGTATACTGATGCTAGCCTTTTCGAGCAGTTACATTTTTCTCTCATTTGGTAAGGTCATGTGTCTTGTCGTGATATTTGGACTGATCCATGCAGCCTTGTTCCTCCCCCTGCTTTTGTTTGGTTTCATATCACTGGCAAATAAGAGAAAGGTTTCAAATGCTGATAAGAAGACAGAAACTGCTGATAAAAACCTGGATGCGACGAACTGAATAAAATTTAATTTGAATAATTGATGGACATTAAATCATACATGATTAAGAAAACTGTTTCAACAAAGCGTTTATCAACTGCAGATATGATTATCAAACGCTTTGTGAAATGCTCCTTTGCTTAACATTTTATTACAACATAATTTATCAAGAAACACACTATCATAATTTACTGTTTTCTTTAAAAGTCATGTTTTTAGTTTCTGCACAATATTTCCATTGTCAATGCTATAACGAAAGCCGCTTAGCGTCCACGTTACTGATATTAATTTCGAGATAAAGCTACTTTTTAATATATTCAATATATACACGATATAAAAGTAGTCTCCACGACCTCTAAAAGTAGTAAATTTTGATAAATCTCTCGTTTGCAAACGAAACTCCCTTTTAATCATCATGGGGAAAAAATCACAAAATTCATCTATAAAATAATTGAGAGATTGTATCACTGTTTGAAATCATACTTCATACAATGTGCTTTGATAGGCCATAAAATGTACAGATGCAGTTAATTGCCCATCTTTTTAGAAGTTGGTAATTATGATTTTTCTATCAAAACATTTTCTTCATATCTATTGTATTGTGTTTGATTTGTCGGATTGGTTTATATACCTATGTTATATTAGGCGTAAGTGCATGGTATTGTAAGATGATTTGCTTTGGTTTAAATACTCTTATCATTTATTTCCTCAATAAAATGACCATTCTAATTCCTGCAAAGGTATTGTGTTTCAATTTTATAATGGAGATTTCATTATACAAGGAAAATAAAAACAACGAAAATCAGCTATCTATTTTATTGTTGGTAAGTATTGGCCGTGGAGATAGGAATATAAACATTATGGAATACCACTTTCACTGGCCAAAACCCAACAAACTTAATCATATGTGATACAGAAAAACACAAATCCACCATTTATTATATACCCATCAATGCTTTGTTGTTTGATACTGTTGAATTCTCAGAGTGTGATCCGATTTTCAGGATCACCACTCTGGTTTTCTGATTCCGTGTCAGTATTCTCTGAATCTGTTGACGTCACAATGCATCAACGCAACGTTTTTGTGGAAAATATTGACCACGTCACAACCAAAACTGCGTACACAAAAATAATTTCATTGTATGTTTGTGCTTTCGATAATTTGGAAATCATTCAGAATCTTATAAATGTGGCTTTAAATTAGAAAACACATTTTCATATCTGACCAGTGTCTCTGTAACTGCTTTTCGTACTGTGTATTCTTTATCCTGAGCGGCCCTATTAAAGAACTCCTCCAGGTGAGATGGAACCTTCGACAAGGTGAGACTAGCGGTTTTTGTATATTTCTCTAGCGCGATGGGTTCACTCCGAGTTTCCAGGTTTATTTTCCTGATTTCCTAATGCTATAAAAAATGTGATCGTCTGCTGTCTTTGTCAAGTTCAGATCCTCTAAATCTTCCTCACATATCTCTGCGTGTCATCCGACTTCGTTTTGTCGGAGATGTGCCTCATTGTCAGATGGATTCATTATTTTAACTGGGAGAGACATTTTATCCTTACTTTCCACTAGCATAGCTGCCACTGCCACTACGTTTTCAAAAGATGGGTCTGGTTCTGTGATGTACACCTGTTGTGGTCAATTAAAATTCTTCTCCACTCTCTATTATCATTCTTTGGACTATTATTTCGTTCAGAGGAGGAACACTGTAGCTATCCATCAATAATACTTGCCATGTCTGCCTCTTTTGGCAGCCTTTAGTGCAGGGTATGTTATAATATCCCACAGAGATCACTTTGCTATATAAGTTCATGATTGTAGGTCCAAATTGTTAATTTTGTAGTATGATTGATTGTTGTTTTCCGCCACATTCAACAACAATTTTTCAGTTATCTGGTGGAGTCCAGTTTTTTTATTGTTGGAGGGGAGAACCCAGATACAATGTACCCTCGAAGAGACCACCAACCTTCCGAAAGTAAACCGGCAAACTTTCTCACATATATCGTTACGAGCGAGAATCGAACCCGCGCCGATTAGAGGTAAGAGGTCTAGTGATTTTTAGCACGACGCTCTAACCACTTGGTCACGGAGGCCCCTTAGCTAGTAGTATATCCAACCCCATGAGGCACATATCTTCTATTTATGACACAGCCAATTCTCTTAAGATCATTAGATTTTTCATTCTTAATTCAAACATAGCCCTCCTTTAATGAGTTGATCCCCTTTAGCTGCAATGAGCCTCGTGCATTCTTTAAGTTTTATCCCTATAGAGTCTCCAAAATATTTGATCTGATAATATAGACCGTGAAGCCCCCGTGTGTGCTGTGAACTTAGTGAGCTCTCTCTCTCTCTCTCTCTCTCTCTCTCTCTCTCTCTCTCTCTCTCTCTCAATACTCGGTCCCTTCCCTTTCGGACATCCTAGATACAAGACTGGAGTTCATCATGACATTCGCCAGTCTCTCCGGTTTCTACTTCTCTACTTGACACTTAGTTAGAAAGATCTTTTAATTCTGTTTCGCCTTGAACATTTCCTTGGGTCACCTCCTGGCCTGTGGAACTGACCCGATCTAGTTTAACAACCTATCGAAGACAAACTGTTTTCTATTGAACTGAAGCTTGGAAGAAAATTCTGGTGCAGCTGGCGATAACGTGACTGAAGTTTGAGCTTTATGAGGTCGCGCCTTCTCTTTCTGACCTTGAGTTCATCTGGCTTGTGTAGGAGATTTGTGAATTTTAGGCTTTTCGGATTCATTCCGCTGAGGTTATTCCTTTGCAAAATGACCAGACATGTCACCATTAAAACAGTTTCCTTTATTTGTCTTCTTTGGAGCTCTTCGCTGTCCCTTTATCATCTCGTCTTTCTCTGTATCCGTCTTAAATTGCCAGAGTAGGTATCGCTACTAAATCAACACAATCTCCACATAAACATCAACAATGTAAACACTGCTGGAATTTATTCTGTGATGATGAATCCTACAAAATGAGAATAAGCACTAACCTTTCTGAAGAAGCTGTAGCTTTGTTTTGAACTGCAATTCTGATTCTGCTATTTTACAAACAACTCCGAGAAGGCCTGGTGGGAATGAAATATCGTGGCGTGTAAGAGTATAGGTCTTATCGTAAAGTCGCGTATAAAAATTGTCCAATATCTACTTGATTTCATTGTTTCTATAGTAAATATATTCAATATGATAATGTAGTTTTATGTGTTGATTGTAAAATGGTGCATGTATTGAATATAATCTGTTGATAACGTGAAGATTACATAGCTCATAAGGAATAAAAATTATGAGTAGCACAAACACGGACTCCTGGACATACCAGAAAAGGAATAAAGTGCCTAGGAGGAGTAAGCATCCCCTGCCGATCTGTCATACTTGCCGTTATCCCACTGACTTGATCAGATAGACGCATATATGATTTTGGAGAGGACTTGCGGTGTCCCCTTTTATTTCCTTGGGTATTTCGGGGTATTTTTTTTGTATATAAAATATCAAATCAAACTTCAGAGAGTTTTTATTTCAATGGAATAAATAAATCTCTCAGAGACATCATTTAAAAAAAACCCATTTATAACACCAATCATAATAGATAAACAAGGTAAGCAACTCAGAAGGCGACATTTTGGGAAAAAAAATGTACACCTCGTTAAGAACACCAATAATGCAACTACCAACTGAAAAGAACGTCATTCTAAATCTCTTGATGATTCTTGAATTAAATACATCGTTATTTGGTGCGAAATAATTACTTCACGCTATTCATTTTCTTGTTTAAACCTCGCTGCTTCTTATTTACAACTATAACGAACGGAAGTTGTGAGGCTGAGAAATCGCTGTCTCAGCCAACTATTTATAACGAAAAACCCGAAACATGTCTTCTGAATACCATTAGCTACACGAAAAGGTAAGAGAACACCAATAATAGTAAAAAGGCGCTATTTATTGTGTACAGTCGGCCAGTTAAAAGCATAGGAGATGAGGAGAATTTCTCTTTGATGTCCAGGGTGCCAGAAAATACCAAGAAAAGTGGAAATAACCATTTAGTGTACATAAAAGAAAAATTAAGATTTCCAATGTCTAGAAAAAGTATTGGAAACACAACACCTCAAATATATCCAAAATATCTTTTCATTGTAGATTCCTAATTATGATTTGGAGCATAGTGAAATTGAAAAAATGTAACTTGGGAGGTTAGATCAAAGCAGATCAATATTTGATTACAATGTAAAATAATATGTGGGAGGGGTAGAAGAGTGGAGATTTGTTTTTATCATAATGTGCACTGTACATAAAATATGTGTGCGATGAATGTACAATTACTACCTGTTCATCATATCTGTTTAATCTTATAACATAAAGTTTTGAATCTTTTTATCATTTAACGACCCCTTAATAATACAATTTGATTTTAAAATCGAATTTGGATCGGAACATATGGAAGGGGTTTCTTAAATATTTTATATAAAGTCACGCCATTTGAAAAACGAATGTTAGCCAATGCTATATATACTAGCGGAAAAAAGAAACTGTGAAGTTTTAGATTCATATATAAATTATTATGTTGTATTAAGTATTAAGGTATCATGTATATCATTACTTAATATAATGTATTGTCTTTCAATTAAAACATCAGATCACGGATTATGTCCATTATATTTGATACGAATAGCCACTGAAAAATAAAAGGGGGTGCAAAAAATATTCACAAGTTTAATAGCGTGTATGATCGCCATTTGCACCGATGCATTCTTCACAGCTACGACGCTTTGAATGAATCACGTTATGCAGAAATGTCTGGAGAATGTTCCGTCATATGTGCAATAAAAAACGACGCAAAGCGTCTAATGTAGCGGGAGTGGAGGGGGGGGGGGGGGGGGGGAGGGTGGCGTTTGATGTAAACGTCATTCCATTCATACCAAACATTTCTATTAGCGATAAATCTGGTAACATTACAGGCCAGGGTATCACATTCACGTTTTGCTGCTGTAGGTAGTCACTAACAAAGCGTGTGATGTGCGATCGTGCGTTGTCCTGCTGCAGAGTGACGCTACGCTGTCTGTTGTGAATGAATGGAATAACGTGCTGACGTAGAATCTCATCACGATAGCGTACATCGGTTAAATTGCCCTCCACTATCACCAAAGGGGCCTTTCATGTGCTGTAATTCCACCCCAAACCACAACGCTCCCTCCGCCGAATTGGCGGCGCAGAATAACGTTCTCCAGCACGACGATAAGCCTGAACATGACTGTCACTGTTGTCAAGATGAATCTCGACTCGTCCATAAACAGAACTTTCGCCCAGTCTCTTTTATTAAAATGACGATGCTTCCTATACACCACGCTAACCTCGCAACACGGTGACGTCAGAGCAGAACAGGACGTATTGAAGGACGTAGATAGTGGATGTAGGGCTTTCGCAATCTGTTCCGTATGGTACGAGGACTTATCCAGGAATGTTTTAATGGTCAAAGAGATTATTGGAATCGATTACGTAAATGTAACGTCCGTATGTACGTATCTTGTCGACGTGAAGTCACACGCGGACGTCTTGATCGTGAAAGGTACAAGTTGTTGATTTCGTCTCCATAAAGCATTTACAGCGTTAATATGAACTTTAAACTGCGTTGCCACATTGCGTTATGACATGCCAGCTTCCAGCATCCCAATAGCTAGCAAACGACCATTTTCAATGATGAGATGCATTTCTCAGTCAAACTCTTATTCCAAAACAAAAGCAATGTTTTTCTGTTTCAAAAAATTGAATATTGTCAATGACTGCAAGAAATTCTAATCGATTTCGATTACTAACCACGTGTCGCTTTGTCTTGAAACTCCAAAAAAGTGCTATGGCCATCAAGGCAAATTAAACGCTATATTTAACAAATTGAGTACTAAACTTGACTCCCCTTATCACCTCATGACCACTTAAATAATTACTAATTGTGTGAATCCGCAAAAATATTGAATCCACAAAACACTGTACACCTTTTTTGTGCTTCATGAGCAAATAGTGATAGAAATGAAATGAATAGACGCTTGCTGCTTCAGAATTTGGTCGCGGCCTCTCAGGAAAACATGTATTTTTTAAAAATTGAAATCCTATAGCGTATGTTTAATTTTCAAACTTTAATAACAAATTTTCTCAAAAAACACACAACGAAGAGTTCGTTTATTACTGATATTTAATTCAATAAACAACATAAACATCCACGCAGCTTCTATACAAGTAACATACGAGTATGACTAGTGGTTCTTGCGATAAGACTTATTCTAGAATTTACGAATGACTAAACAATTAACAAAATCAGTAGTTGAAATCATGAAATCACCTCATTCAAACAATTTTTAATTGACTGTGAATATCGATCACTATAGTTTATATACTCAACATTTTAACAATATTTTGCAAGAAAAGTGTACTGTACATTACATCCACAAGGTACGAATACTCCGAGTGACACCCTGAAAACATGTTAACACACCGTGTTATGCTGAGGGTGTTCAGACTGAAGGCTGGCGCAAAAGCTTTAACGTCAAAGACACCGACCTTTATTCACGGGACCCCACTGCTTTTAAGGAAACACGTGTTACCAATACTCTAGTATGATCGGTAATATGACATTTTTATGCAAGATTTGTGCATTCCATATTAAAAATACATCCGGAATACCCAAGAAAATACTAGGACCTAAGTGAAGAACGGCCTAACAATTGGTTTAAAATATGTCAGTCTCATGCTGGTTGTATAATTAAATTAGACTGTTATAATGACCATAGGATTTGCAAAAAAGAAAAAAACTGAGAAATTGGGAGAACAATTGAAAAATGGCTCATGGTTAGCGTTTCTAAATTTTTAAGAGTATTCGAATGCGCTATTTGCTTGGTATCAAGGGCAGGTCAACCTGTCAGCGTGTTGGAGTAGAACTGTGTGAAATATCACTGTTGACATCAGATTGTATTTTATGTGATATTTTGACTGTTTTTCAATTTATATATTGAATTGACCGACGGTCGAAAATGCATAGACAGAAAATATGCATTTAAACGAGGACGAGTACTACGTAAATGTTTTACCGAACTATTTACGGCTACATCTGTTTGTAAAGAAATGATGAAGTCCTCTATAAATTCAAAAGTGATTTTATTCTTTTGAAGTTGTAAGCATAATTTGTTATGATGCCTAATTCTGCAACCTCTAATTCTCAATAGTACTTAATGTCAAATAAATCAGGACTGACTATTTTTCTGGCAAGACCATTTATCATACAATGGTGGACCTGAAAGCTCTATCAAATATTTTGTTCATCCATAAATGTTAATTCAAGTGCCGTCTGACAAGACAGTTTGAAGTACTTCCTTGTCTTTGGTATTATGTTACATGATTTTGCTATTTACAACAGATTAGCTTGTCTCCTCTCTCAAGTGTCAAGATATCAGTGCTGAGATCAATATTTACATGCACGTATACATTTATGCATATCGTGTTATCACGCTCATGCCTACTGTTCTGTAGCTGATAAAGTTTCGGTTTGGTTCAACACTTATTTTATTCGTCCAAATATGTATTTACTACTTATACATATCCAGTTGAAAATTGTTAGGTTGATTCTAATTTTGAAAGGGTTAAACAAACTTCGGATGCAAAGCTCTTTAATTCAGAATACTTTTACAAATTCAGTACACCCGCAGATTGATAAATCATTAGAATTCATACGTCATTAGACACTCATTTGGATCATATTTTATAATTTCAAACCAAACTAACGAAAAATTCAGATTTGCTAATACATAAACCGTGTAAGATATTATGAAAACTAGTTCTATATCTAATAAAATCATCATTACATTAAGAGTAAATGAAGATAACAAACAGTGATCAATCAATTCCATTATATAATCTACTCCAATGCCAAGCCCTCAGTAGTGATTTTATTCTTTTGAAGTTGCAAGCATAAAATTTCACGTGAAGTCCTACTCTGAAAACCTCTAATTTTCAGTAGTACTTAATGTCAAATGAATCAGGATCATTTATCATACAATGGTGGACCTAAAAGCTCTATCAAATATTTTGGTCACCCAAAACTTTATGTCAAGAAAGTCATCTTTGAAGAATTTTTGGGTAATTTGTTTTTCGACTGAATTTTTCAGTAAAAAGTATTGTGACGTCATACATTTTGAAACGTTATATAATCGGTAGCAAAGCATACTAAATTTGTTTCTAACCGAGAAGAAACTTCACGGGATGTCTTTAGGTGAGGAACACGCGATAGCTCCGCGGTGACGGTGATGTTTTTACAGGGATTTTATGCTAATGCTCATCATTTGTACGCTGATGAAGAGTAAAGGTCTCCGGATTCTGGATTCCCGCCTACATTTTAAGCTTGTAACTTGCAATTTTACTAAAGAGATTTTTTAAATGCAAAGTAGAATTCATTTGTAATGGGTTATTAACTTTAATTGTTAATTAATAAATTGCTCTTAATTACAACTCCTTTTGATTAGGGGTAGAAAATATATTCCTTGAAATCAGTTTTTGAAAAGTCTTGTATTTTAAAATGTTCATTGATATAAATAAACTACTTAAATTGTTAAATTACTTTATGGTACTGAGTAAAAATGTTTTTTTTAAAGATATTTATTTTTATTGTTATTATTATATATTCATTCATTCATTCATATTTAATATTGCCGCCCGCGTGGCGCAGTGGTTAGAGCGTCGGGTTCAAAGATCTGATGATCCTTGAGTCGGGGGTTCGAATCCCACTGTGGGACGTGGGTGCTGGTCTTTCGGATGAGACCGTATAAACCGAGGTCCTGTGTCGCAGTAGGTGTGGCACGATAAAGATCCCTCCCTGCTCAAAGGCCCTGAGTGCCGAGCATAGGCCTAAATTTGCAGCCCTGTCACCGGTAATGGTGACAGCCGCCGGATAGCTGAAAAATTGCTCAGGCGGCTATAAACAAACAAACAAACAAAACAAAAACATATTTATTATTGTTATTATTTTTTTCAGATTTATTTCATAACTTACAAAAAATGTGTCAGATTGTATTTTGGAAGCTGTCGGCCTCCGTAAGTCACACTCTAGGACAACCATGTGACTCTCTGAGTATAAAACTAAGATGTAAGAAGTATAATAATAAAAGCTTTTTATGATGGCTGACAAGTACATTGTAATTACAGGACTAAAAAGACACAAAGGGCGTACATAGGGTCAGACATGTAAATTGGGAAGATTTTTATGGTTGAAAAATGAACTTGATGTTAGGGACTTAAGCTGCACCAAAACTAGTGTTGCATGAAATGCATTTGTAGGACAATAAGACAAATCGAATCAAACAAATCCATTCATGGTATGGCAGACCAGAGCAGACATACAAGGGCTGAAATATGTTGATATGTAGATCTTTTTATATCATACACATTATAATTATTGATCACCGATATACTAGTATGTAAATAGCAACAATAGATGTAATTTATGCAAATTTAAACTTACCAGATTCTAAATTTTAAATTTTATAGTTTGCCCCATTGGTAACTGATCAAAGAGTGAATTTGGTCTGTAAATACATAATAATAATAATAGTAATAATAATGATAATATTATATTGGTAACAATATCCTTTATTTATACAGGATAGCAAAATTAGTTTAAGAACTATTTCACAGTGTTCCTAAAACATATATACAGAGAGCAGTATTATACAGATACAATATAGATTAATATATGAAGGTATGCCACACATATATACTATCTAAATCTAGTGGTTACAGCGTTCGCTTCGTAACCGAGAGGTCGTGAGTTCTAGCCCCGCTCTTGCCAAACCTAAGACGAAAAATAGGTAGTGATTGCTCCTTGGCCAAACGATCGGCATTTAGAAGTGAGAATCACGGGTCTTTCGGATATGGCCTTAAAAAACGGAGGTCCCATGTCGCGGCAGGCGTTGGCACGTTAAAGAACCCTTACTGCTACGGCCCTGAGCGCTAAGCATAGATCTAAATATTTGGTACCTCACCTACAGCAGGTGACGTCTCAATATGAGTGAAACATTTTCGACAGCAACATATGAACAATCAATCAATCAATAAAACAAGCTGTAAAACAGTAGCAAAGGTTTTAATTTCCAGGGGGAATCTAAGATGACGAATTTAAAAGTTTCCAATGTTGAGTAATACTTTTAAAACTTTTGGTATGTTATCCCATAACTTTGAACCATAAACAGTAAAAAAAAAAATCTTTTACAATTCTGTGCCTCTGCTCTTTGGATGCACAACCTGATACATTCAATGTGTCGTAGGTGTCAAGAATGTGAAAATGGTGGTCATATACGCTATTAAACGTTTTTGCACCTCCTTACTTTCAATGGCTGTTTGTATCTACCATAATGAACAGAATCTGTGGTTCGTTGTTTGAATTGAACGACAATACATAATATTAAATAATGATATACTTAATACCTTAATACTTAATACAACATAATATATATTTTGTATATGAATCTATAAATGAAATTACTAAACTACACAGTTTCTTTTTCCGTTAGTATCTATTGACATACAAAATTAAAAAAATAAAGATAACTCTTAAAACTCTAGTAGAAGATAGGCTGCGAAACAATGCTGTCGTCAATAATAAATTGATTGTTTCGAACTCAAGTCAAGATAACAACCGACCGCTATTCAATAACATCACTTTATACGCAAGTAACAATTTAGGGGTTGGGGTCACTCCCATTTACGTCTTATCCTAATTAGCTGACCAATATATATATATATATATATATATATATATATATATATATATATATATTCCTTAAGCTTCTAAAGTACATGGATAGTACAGCTGAAAGTATTATAGTCATATGTAACCTATGAAAAAAAATTTTACCGAGGAAAAACACACTCCAAACAAATTTTATGATTCATTCAAAGAATATGTTGATTTATACGCTTATTATCTACATAATAAATCCAGAAGCGTTTCCCAGTCTAATGTTATACAGGATCCAATATCGACCGAGGAAATACGGCAGAACATTACTGCAATATCAAAGGGGGAAGCAACTGGTGCGGACTTTCTTACAACACATCATACACAGCGAAAACAAACTCGTAGATCATTTAATCTTTTCAATATCATATTGCAATCCACATATGTTCTTGAAATATTTAAGATTGGTAAAGTAATCTCTATCTACAAAGGCAAAAACAAAGATACATGTAACCCTACAAATTACAGAGGCATTACACTAACTTCTGTTATTATCAATTTATTTGAAAAGATTGTTCTATCCCGTATTGAAAAGGAATAAATTGAAAAAACATATTTCATTACCACATCCGTTACAATTTGGTTTCAGAAATGATCATGCTGCCAAACCAGCTTGTTATATTTTGAAAGAAGTCATTAGCTATTATGTATCAAGGGGTTCTCCAGTTTTCTGTACCTCTTTAGATAATCAAAAGACGTTTGATAGAATATGGCATAATGGTCTTTTGTTTAAGCTACATACCCTTGGAATAAATAATAGCATATGGAAAATTTTAAAACACTGGTACAATGGCAACAAATGTTTTGTATCTTCTGGTGGAATGAATTCATCATTGTACAACATTTCACAAGGTGTTGGTCAAGGAAGAGTTCTTAGTGCTTTTATGTTCCTTGTATATATAGACGATCTCTTAAATGAAATTTGTAAATTTAACTATGGGTTGTTGTTGGGTGATACACATATACCAAGCATTCTATTAGCAGATGACACTGTTTTGCTGAGTAATTCCCCTTGTTCTATTCAAAGCTTGTTGTTTATTGTAGAGCGTTACGCATACAAATGGAGACTTCATTAAAATCCATGTAAAAAGTGTTTTTTATTGTGTTTAATAAGTATCTATTTTCATCTGCAATACATGAAATTATTTAATTATATCACACCATATAGTGATAGTGTCATAGATGCAGATTGTCTGCTTCAAGCAAACATTAAATGTGACAAATTGATTGATTGTGCATGTAGGACATTAAGAACTAAAATGCATTCATTGCATGTAATTGGCGTGAATAGTTTCCAGATTCATCCTGTAGTTTCATTTAAAATTTGGAAAAGGATTGTGTTACCTTCGGCATTCTATTCATGTGAGTTATCGACAACATTATCCAAAGAAGACCTGAACAAAACTTAATATATCCAAAGGCATTTTTCCAGAATAATACACGGATTTTTAAAGTTTTCTCCATCTCCTTCGTACATTGCAAACTTTGACTTATGGACTATGGAAGGATATGTCGATAAATGTCGTCTATTATTTTTTGGAAGACTGCAAAGAGCAGATCGAAACTCTACTCACAGAAAAGTATATAGATTTATTCAAATGTTTATGTTGCTGAAAAGTTTCTTGTGAAGAAAGTTATTACTGACACTCTAGCAAAATACGAAATGTCTAATGCTTTTTCTGACATGTTAATGTTCTCGACAAACAATCATTTTCAAAATTAGTTTTTAAAAACATATGTCAAGTAGAAGAACGAAAGTAGCAAAATGCAATATCACACATATAACGCTATTTATAAAAATTCATAATAAATTAAGACCAAGCCACATCTGGAGTATTCTTAATGAAAATCGTGGTCAGAGATTGCCCATTAACTGTCTTTTATAACTTGCATCTAGAAAATAGTTTCCAAAAAAGAAATGTATTTTATGCGGTAAACCATAACATGTATGTAATACGTAGTTGCTTCCATGTTTTATCAGAAAGAGGACATTTGCTAGAAAATTTATTGAATATTGATAGACCTTGATGAATATGTTGATTTTGAAAACCAAATTATTAAATCACAATATCTCTCTTTTGGGGTGCATTATTGGTACTAACTTTGGAAACTTATCTCATGATAAATGGAAAAAGGTAATTCCAACAGTTTCCAATTTTGTTTTGAAATTAAAAATAATCTCTTTATATTTGATTGTCGCAAAATGTAAATTTGCATATATATAATTATGTTTGTTTGTACTTGTTCATATTCAATTGTATAATGTTCTACTTGTTAATTACTCATAATTCTCTATTACCTTGGAGGAAATAAAGAATATCTTTTATACATATAGATATATATCCGTAGGCAAAGTAAGTATGTTATATAGCCTACAACTAGTATAAAACTCGTTCGAAAGAATTTGACAGGTTGTATTGTTAAACTAGATCGTTACATCTATCATAGAATTTGTGAAATACTGACTTTAAACAAGGCTGTTGAAACCCCTGTAACATCAATTTGTTTATAATTAGTCTGCCCCGATTAAAAAAATGATCATACGCAGAACAAGCTGTTGTGTATCAAATCAATTGGGAGAGGTATCAAAACATTCTTTACATACATTCTTTACAGACAATCCCCATGGGGATCCGTGTTGTTAGAATAGATCCTCAATACCCCTTGATATAATGTAATAAATATGGTTAGTTGACGATGGAGAAACTGAAGTCATCTCGTTAGTTATAAAGTTGAACTGTTAGTTTGCCGTTAAATCTGTGTTCAATAAAATATTTAAGTACGAAGCAGATGTTGAAGACTCTGTGATATTGTTTTATTTCGAGTTTACTGGAGAATCGACATATGAATGAAAATGATTAATAGAGGAAACGATATATCTACATAAGTTGAAGGCCAAAGCAAGAGAGATTATTGTCAACTTCTGTAAAACATTTTGAATACATTCTGCCTCATAAGAACATAAAAACGTATATATATATATATATATATATATATATATATATATATATATATCAAGAAATGTTATCATAATTATAAATTATAGACACATCTCCAAACCAATCAATTAAAGAGAAGAACTCGCGAGTTTGTAAGATCTTTCTTATACATTTGTGTATTTACAATACAGTTGAATTCAGGAGTGTTTTCTAAAATTCTGATTGAATATGCATATATATGTATAACAAGATGACATTGAAATTAAGATGATAGACAAAACTAATGAAAAGTCTGGTAATATATATTAATTTGCTCAAATAATCAGATATAAAACTTCATAAAACAAAACATGATATTCATAAATCTACCAAGACAAATATGAATCCATTCAAACGCCATTATTAAGATTACATATTTCATGACTGAAACAAAATGTACTATTCAGACTTTTTAGATCCCCACTTTCATATTTAAAAGTAAATTATAAGTGACTAATTATACTGTCTACTTGGTTAAATGCATTCATTTCAGATCGGCAAAAAACTAGAACCGCAGTTGTGATTTCTAGATCGTGTGTGGATATGTTGAAGAGCATGTCACGAGTTTTCGATTCGGTTTTAGGATTGGTTTTCAAAATGTTCATTTGATCGGGATCTCTATATTCAGTTGTCTCTAAACAACAGCATAAAAAATTGTAGTACAATGCGGTGGACGTCTTTACAAGAACGTTGAAGAACTGTTGGTCGAAGCTGGATACAGTTTACGATGGGCTTGTTTTCACTATACAGAATTTGGCAGAGCTTGAAAGACACCTCACTTGGAATAGCCTTTCGCAAAGGGTTTTACACAATTACGTGAGAAGCACGTGCCTATGGGGGGACGCACTTGGTATCAAATATTGTGTTTTTCCAATTTTAGGGTACCCTATTTTTGTGTATTTCTATTAGAGGTTCAATAAATTATGAATAAAGACAAAGTTGTTGGGTTTTTAAAATTTATCTTTCATATTAAAATGGTGTAATTTAATGAAAGTACAATGCTTGAGTGAGAAAGTTCGTTTAGTATGAAATTCATATTTAAATGACAGTACACCTTTACATATGGTTTATTTATGTTGATACATATATCTGTCACATGCTAAAACCGGTATCGAAAGTGATATAACTACGTCTTTTTATGTTACATTATGTATTACATATTGTTACAACCGGGTATTTTCTTTCGTAAATCAAACGTTTCATTTTTTTAAAATATGTATTACATTATCGTTTAATTTGGGAGGAGGGGGGGGGGGGACTCCGTGGCCAAGTGGTTAAGTCATTGCGCTCAAAATCACAATGCCTCTCACCTTTAGTCTGCGCGGGTTCGAATCCCGCTCGTGCCGATATATGTGAGAAAACTTGCCAGTTTACTTTCGGAAGGTCGGTGGTCTCTTCCCGGATACATTGTATCTGGGTTCTCTCCTCCACCTACAAAAACTGGACGCCACCAGATAACTGAAAAATTGTTGAGTGTGGCGGAAAACAAACAAACAAACAATCAATCAATCGTTTAATTTGGCTTTATGTTTAATGGCCTAATAGAGAAAATGTCAACATAAGGGTAACGTTTTCCAATTGGGAAAGTAATACAACATTAGATGAAACCATAATAGATGAGAACATATGATGAATATCATTTTATTTTTATTCATTCCTTTGGGGTTGGGAATCATGGATATTGCACCCTACCTAAAATTATGACATGTACTGATGAACTAGGAAATTAATTTGTCGTGATTACATTCCATTGATTTTCCAAGTTTAAATCATCACTATACATTTTCTAGAACTTTGTCACTTTTAGACAGAAACATACATTAAAGATCTGCAATCTCATGCAATATGCAACGTACATACACTATACGATCTACATTGGTTTCTGTATTCAGATTATATTGATCATCGCTGAGATCTAGCAATCACACGAATATAGGGTATGCCCTTATCAAGCCCGTGCATGTAAACGTGAAGAAAACGAACAATGATCAATCTCATAAATCTCATAAAGAATGCAAAATTGAGAGTATGGCAAAGATGAGCCCCTGAAAACACCAGGGGCGAGATCAAATGCCTAGGAGGAGTAATCATCCCCCGTTGACGGGACAACGCTATATCTTGATCAGGTCAAAGGGGTCATTTTTAATGAAGTAAGCATACAACTCAAAGTCCTATTGAGGGACTTACAAACCTAGCAACTGGCTAGTGTTTACGACTTTCAAATAAACATTTCAAATTGATGTTCTCAATTTATTTAAATATCAATAGTGTGGTACCATTTGGTGAAAATTCTGGATTT
The DNA here is from genome assembly GCA_024699665.1 of Ostrea denselamellosa. Taxonomy (NCBI): domain Eukaryota; kingdom Metazoa; phylum Mollusca; class Bivalvia; order Ostreida; family Ostreidae; genus Ostrea; species Ostrea denselamellosa. The sequence continues at coordinate 356,762 of JAMZEH010000071.1, read as the reverse complement.
ACGCCTGTAACCTGTCCTGTGGTTTCTATTCCTTTACTGAGGAATAGAAGATATAAAAAATACATACAACTCACTGGATAAAATCAGATTCAACAACAAAAGCAGTAAGATGTCCATAGTTCACATCGCTCACTCGAGTTACCCCCAACATAACTGGGATAACGATCGCTACAGGTAGTCCTATATGATTCAAATTTGAAGTAAATTAATCTCCAGACTAACTCGGGATGCTTTGAAAACTTTGAAAAATGAACGGAGCTAGGTATCTCAACTATCACGTAAAATATATCATTGCAATACAAGAGTCTCTGATTTAGCAATACGTTAATTGACTTTTTATTTCATATTTTGATTTATATTGAATTTTATCTTCAGTTTTACTCACATTGGGTCGGTAAAATCCCAGTAACGTGCCTCATTGCTGCTGGATACATAGATAGCTATCTCTTTATATGTATATGCTTTACTTTTTAAAACTGGGTATGTGCAGCGTACAGATCGTACGATTTTTCTCATGATCATTTCATTCTCCAAACAATTGGATAGGTGAATTACGTTTAAACTTCTACTTATACCTTCTATTAGGGCATTATGTTTAGAGATATGTATAGGTCTAATGTTTTCACGCAGGTTTTGCACAGTGCCATTTGCAACATTGCTATAGATATCACTTGTCTTATTGTTTGATTGAAAATCTGAGAGCTTGCTGTCGTCATTTCTATTTGCAAAACATGAGAAAATGATCGAAAGGACGAGAGGCAAAAATAATGCAGCATGGACTAATCCAAAACCTATCACCAGAAACATTACTTTTCCAAATGACTGAAAAATGTAACTTTGAGATAAACTGAGCATCGATATCCCAAGCAGGGATGAAAATGCAGCGTTAAAAATAGGGCCACCAGCTTTATCAAATGCTTTTTGAAGAATATCGGTTGGTATATCTGACCTCACTGCAAGAAATGCGTGGCAAACATGCACACTGAAATCCACCGAAAACCCGACACACATCACTAGGTGGATCATTGTAATCGAACTTAAAGTAAGATCCCAAATGTACATGAAACCAAATATACCTGTCAGAATGCTAATAAGTGTAATCATAACTATACACACCATCAGTGGATAAGGCATGAAAATCACTGTGATGAAGAACATAACTACAAGAGCAATACCAACAGTTTGCCAGGTGCTCGGCCAAATCTGCACGAATTGTTCGTAAAATATGAAAGCTGGTGTGTAGAAAAAGCACGATATTGCAGCATGATCACTGATGTTTCGCAAACGCTTCAACAGAAACCCTTGGGCTGCTGTGGATTTGATATTTTTTGCTTTTATGTACAACTTTGAGGCTGCTATGCGAGATTGGTTTTCAGGGAAGGCAACATCATTGCTAAATTGTGGAGATTCATTAAGAAATTTTTTTAACCCGACCACAAAGTGCTCTTCTGAGGTGATGTTATAAAAGCTGGAATTTTCGTAAGATTGAAACCAGCTTATTCTAAAAGTTTGATCAATATTTTCGTCATCGAGAACATTAGATAACAGAAAAGAAATTTGCGATTGCGTAATTGGAGATGAATAATTCTTCCCGCTTGTTATACAAAGTGCAATTATGGGTTCCGTGGTAAAATAACGTTCGTCCCAAACACTGTATGTGTAAAAGTAAGAATTATCAGAAACCAAATTATTCAAAGAAAGACCTTGTTGCAAGTTGACCGTACCGTAAATTGAACTGCCTATATATGTCAGGAAAAGAACGAAAGTGAAGACTTTTCCAAATAAAGGTTTTAAAAGGAAACGGATTACAATTAATTTAGGATATTTTTCCAGAGGACTTTCTACCTCCTCTCTTTTGTCTGGGATACTGCCTGTGCAAAAGAACTTATGTCCACATGTCTTTGAACATTCTTTAGATTTTACCCTAAAACAACATAAAAAATGTCTTTTCTGTTGCGTTCTTCTTTCGTTTAAACAAATTGCTGGACACAGAAAGAACAATTGGTTTAAATAACAGAAAAATACTGCGACACCTGCAAATAGAAAGAAACAACATTTCTATGACTAAAGAAGGACAATATTATATAATAAAAGAACACTGTTGTGGAAATGTAGAATTCGATACCTGTATAAATGCAGAAGTTCCTTATACCAACAAAGACAGACGTTGCGCCGATTGTAAAGGCCAGTAGGTCGGTTATGGATGTTATAGTTATGGCTGTACCGCTCTTTTTCAGCATGTATTTCATCCTGTCCTCTACAGACGCAGTCAAAAGAGATGGTGCGTCCGCCATTCCAGACATCAATATGAACATGTCGTCTATGCCAATACCTAGGAATTGAATTATTTGTTATGTGAATAAACAATGCCAGATACTGTTCACGTAAAAATGACAGAAAATGCAATTCTAATATACATATATCAAAGAATATTAAGTTTATCCTTATGCATCTATCAATGAAATATAACACCAGATATCATTCAAATAATCTTCATTTATGATAGCATTCAGAAAGATGGGCAAACACGGTCCTCTGATTATACCAGAAGTGGGATCAGGTGCCTAGGAGGAGTAAGCATCCCCTGCCGACCGGCCCTACATCCCGATCAGGTAAACGGAGAAATCCGTAATCAGAATCAGTGTGCTAAGAACATCCTAACAATTGGTATGAAACACGTCAGACAACATTTAACCTAATGGAAGTTTGTACTGGCAAACTAGATCGTTATAACGACCATACAATTTGCGAAATGCTGACCTTAGACGAGACTGCACATATGTCAGTTCCATATAAATGAAGATCGTGCACGTATTAGAAAGCAACTAATGTCAGCACCTTTGTTTCCAGTGTGCTCAGGTTTTTTAATGTCAGCACCTTTGTTTCCAGTGTGCTCAGGGTTTTTGTTTACTGTAATGGTGTAATTTGCGTTCTATCATTCCCATGAACCGACTTCTTGGTTTTTGTGCATTATTCACCCAATTAATTGAATGTAATTAGCTATCAAACAGTATTGCTGATATTCATCGTACAATTTCTCTGTTATGTATCTGTATTAACTTGTGTATTAATGGAGAAAGACTAAATGCAGACTCGACCTGATATCCAATCATTTGTTGTAATTATGTATTTAATTTGTATAGCAAAATACAGTAGTATTTTTAATTGAATTGAAATTAAATGATGCCACGAAAACATCTTTCGTTCATGAACATCATACATGTCGGTTCTCCAAAGAAACCAGACATCATAACATCCAGACAAAGAAAAAAGATAATTTAAGTCATTTAATTCTGCAGAAAAATAAATGTTTTACGATGCTATGTTAAATATATGTATTTGTTTTATTGGAAGAAAAGGGATGTTTACAATATCCAATAAATGCTATTTATCGACGTTCTGAACAACCATAATCTTTCAACAAATGATGTAGTAAAATCATATTATTACCAACGACAAGAAAAGGCATCACACCAACAATACTTGTAAATTTTACACCAATAGCGCTGACTGCTCCAAGTGCTGATCCTATTCCAAGTATTGGCGCAAGTACACCGCCTAATCCAAGCATTAAACGATTTGCAACATTGTTACACGTTACAAATGATGACGAAGAAGCGAAACAAGCATATGTCAACATCAGGGTAAATGTAAGGGAGAAAAATTGAATATCACCGTTAGTGTTTTTTTCTAGCTCTTCTCCTAGAGATTCAGATGTTGCATACGAGATCTCTGTAAAATTTGTCTTCAATAATACGATGTTTTTAAGAAAGCTTCTTTCCCATTTTGAAGATTGAAGAGTGGTTTTGCGGAGATAATAACGTAGTTTTACTCCTATAGTTGAAATCAATGTATCATTGACGGAAAAAGCATTGGCTAAAATTGGTGAAAGAAGTGACCCGTTGTATATCGGATATGAAACTTTTCCCGACAGAAAATCCTTTTCAAAATTAAGGGATAGAACAATGTCTCCAAGGATGCCACATCTTCCCAGGTAGGCCGCACACAAATCCTCATAGGATTTATTCGAACCATCAATGTCCTTGATAGAAATAGATTCTTTTATAAATTTGTCAATCTGTCTTATTTCCTTTAAAACAGATGTTGAGTTTATGTTACTTCTATTTTTTGAAATGATCATAACATCGGCATATTTTCCTAACTCAGGTAATTGATACGGTTGAAAATTCGAGATAGTCGAATCTTTGAAGGTGTCTCTAAGATATTCCCTGTCTTTGAATGATTGGCTATTTTCAGGTGTATAAAGGATCTCTACATCGTTTTCGGACTCAAAGCGAATAAAGCCAGACATCAGAGCACAGTTAACGACAATACATATTACTAAAATCGAAACTGGATAACGGTTGATGATTATCCCAAGACGTTCAAAAATGGATTCGAAAAAACTTTCATATTTTATGTAACAATTTCGACATTTTCTGCCTCGTTTTAGTTCTTCCGCTGGAGATGTCATTTTCTCGAAAATCGCCTGTAAAATAAAATAATACCAACTTATATTTCAGATACCATGTGTATTAACCGTCGAACATTATATATTAAAAACTCAGAGTTTCACTAGATGCACGGAAGGAGAGTCTTAAGCAGAACCTAACTCTTTCCTTTTTAATAATCATGTACTACTATTAAAACGCAAGAATTATTTTTGCTCCAATATTCAGACAATTCTTTGTACAGTTGTATTCCAGACTACTTCTATTACTCGCTAAAAGAATTTGGAATACAGTCTGAAAGGAAGTCCTTGTAGTATCCATCAAAAGTAATTTTGCAAATTCTCTCCCCGAATTCTAAATTTCATTATAAAGAAATAAATTTGTTATATCAAATTATGAACTTTCTTACATCAGATTTATAACGAATCGTTTGAATTTATTTTAAAGGAGTTGATATGTTATTCAGAATTCTTATATTAGTTGTAACAATCAAATGTACCAACATTGCACGAAAACCCCATAAATTGATACATTCGCAAAATGTCTTACAATTTTTCATAAACGGCTTTAACTTTTTGTCACAAAAAATTAAAGATAGTATGTAATTACTTAACATAGTAATATAACATAATAAGATTTATTATAAAAAGATGAAGATAACGCAATGATCAGTCTCATAAATCATATATAAAGAATATAAAGAAATGAGAGTAGGGCAAATACAGATCCTTGGAAAACCAGACGAACTGAGATAAGACACCTTGATAATCTTTTGGGTTTTTAAATACGTTTGAGCCTGTTGGTTCAACAACCTTTAAAGGTGTTTTATTTCAATCACTAATTATAGAATCCGTGATCACAAATTTGAATTAATATTAATTTTAGGATTCGTCAGGAATTTCACGATTTACGATTTCTTGAATTTTTTGTAATCGATTTGATTTAAAACAAATGATGTAGAACTAATCAAATTGATGATAGTCAATATAACAAAAAAGTTTATTTTTTCAGAATTTGAATTAAGTGCTAAATAAAATCTTTGATATCGAATTTTGTGCAATTTGTTAAAGTAGATTATAACGAGTGAAGATTATTTTGTCATACGTTTTCGCGAATTCTGTACGTTAAGATTTTGAATTCTATAATTTTTATATGAATTGCATTTTTTACTTCATATTTGAAATTCTCACCTTTATTACAGTTTAAATCTATTGTGAAAAATATGGAAATCAAATTCAAAACGTTTTATAGCAAATTCAAGTTGTCAAAAATAGAAATTTCAGAATTTTTTAACCGATTTAATTTAGTTTAGATATATTCCAATTTTGTTATGATGAATTTTGAAATTCATGTAAGATTCATTTAAGACTCGTCAAAACAAACTAACATAATGCAATTCAGGGAGCGTCGTAACTATTTCCTATATTTATTCCCAGCATTTACAATGAATCAAAAATATATTTCAAGAGAAAAATGGTCACGTTCAGTATACTGTAGATCAAACGCAAGCGCTATGATCTTTATTTTTCCTTTGATCAATCACTTCTAATATGAAAAACTTTACTTTTAAAACAATTTAAAACGATTAACAACCAGGTGAAAACGTCTTTAAGCGTAGCTAAAATAATTACGAATTTAACATCAAGAGACATATTTTTAAATTTTAAAATTGAGTGGAAACTACTAGAAGAAAAAAACCAAATATGAATTAAAACATAACTAACCCATGCCTATCTGTTGCATATACATGTCGACCCAGCTCAATTTGTCGACTACATATCTACGAAAACTTGTTTTTTCTAACTGTCTTCATGAATGAAATCCCAATCTTATCAAGACAATGCGATTTGAATTTTATACTAAATAAAAATGGCTTTAGTACTATTATCAAACCCCTCCTCGCATTATAAATATCAGTATGAAACACAAACACAGAAAACGGCAGTATCAATAACTTTTTTTATTCCGTTCCAGTGTAATTGGTAATTTTGTATCTACTTGAGGCACAGTAGAAATGTCTATCATTATTTTTCTTGTATTAACTAAAAACTGTTTTTAAATTGTTAGCTAGACATTTTGAATAGACAAACTTAACTCATGTTTTAATGCATCCCTTAGTAATAAGGAAACCTCTATGTCATTATAGGAAGAGGTCAGTTTTAGAGCTTGTGACTAATCGTTTTGTAATAGTATTACAATAAAATACGTTCAAATCAAATAAAAAAAAATTGATTACAATTTTTTACATTTTCCAATAAAGGATTTAGATTTCTTAAACCAATTTTTTATTGCTTAGATTCTACATGAAAATTCGTTTTTGCAGATGTTAGCGTTTGATAGATTTTGATATAACAAAGAAAAAACTTATTGTTAATGCATCAATTTCTTCATATATATATATATATATATATATATATATATATATATGAACGTATATTACCTTACTTCTATTCTTTCTCCCCGGGAGACTTCTAGTTTTGGAATTATCTTCCGGAATTGATGAAATGTAAATTGTTGCGTAGAATGGATTTAATCTCCTTTGTTTGCTAACATGGGCTATCTACTCTATATCTTACCTTATTTGGTGGTGTACGGCTGAAATATACAGTCGTCCTACGTAATTTGCTGAATCAAGAGGAGGCCATTTCTCATCTCTGTTCGAATGACCAATGAAAATTATTTCGACGCCATAAATTGTACTAGACATTGGATATATTAAATTGTATAAATACAGGATACCATGCAGTAACATTATACCAATCGTATTTTCCGTTCGAATGGGGCGAAACAGTAGTGCGATGTAAATTTAGAAAAATAATTCACCGTACACTTTAGGGATGGACGAAGACTCAACTATTGCTATAGTTGGCATTGGTTGCATGTTTCCAGGAGCTGACAATATAGACGAGTTCTGGAGAGTTCTTGTCAATGGAGAAGACCACGTTCAAGATATTCCCCCAGAAAGGTTCAACACTGCTGCATTCTATGATGCCGATCCCGATAACCCGCGCAAGACTTACGTCAGAAAGGCGGGACTCATTAAAAGGTTTTAATATTTTTTTTATTACCCTTATCCATTTTTTGCAACTTAATGATTATGTTATTGTTAATTTGAATATTTGTTTGCTTTATTTTGAAGATATTGTTTATTGATATATGATTGTAAAGACGTTCTCGCAGCTTATTAATTCTTCATCGTAAATATATGTAACATAATTATCGTGAAAAAAAAATTTACCGTTATTATCATGGAAAAAATACAAATTCAAATAAATTTCATAACAGTTGTGTATTTTAAAACCTAACATAAAGCATTTTGAAAATGTATCAAATTACATATCAAAATTTAAATGTGTAAGAAATTTCCGATGAAATGCAAATAATTAATTGAATTACTTCACTAACTCTCTGCTATTGTGATCTGCTATTTTCTTTTTCCATGTTTACTATGTCACTGAAAATGTCATCTGTAATTTGAGTTAGATTTATACTTTCGCCATCCGATGAGGACATTTTCACTTATTACCGTTTACATGGGAAGTATTTATAAATCAAGTGAGCTATCATTTAAATCTAAATTTACCTGCTAAACCTTCAATTATTTTTACCCTTTTGTTTGTTGTGTTTTGAAATCCCACTCAGTCCCAAAACAATCAAATGTGTTACATGATAGTATACACACAACCATCACCTGGGACAGTTTATTAAGTTAACGAGTGAGAAAATGTTTTTGAGGATAAAGTCCTCAAAGTGCTATCCATTCTCTGAGAGAGAGAAAAAAAAACAGTTCTTGGTCCTTCTGGCTTCGAACAGTTCTTTCTGTCACAGAATGAACAGTTTTCGGACTTTCTCTCTTACAGCGTACTTCTATTAGATAACAAAATAAAGGTTTTGCAATGTCCTGTTTTCCACAAGAACATAATTATTATCAATATTTCCCCAGAATTAATCATAATTTAGGAATTTTAGCTACATCTTGTGGCAATTAGTTTGCCAATTAATTTAGAGATATTCGTGACTCTGCTACTACGAGTTTTTATTGAGTTGATTTGTCTTATTTCTATGAAAAAAGAATTTCATATCGTTTACTCCAGTCTCTGTTGATGCATTTTTAGCATAGTAGTATCTTAAAATGAATAGAATCCATTTTATCTTAAAGATCATCATGCTATTTAGGAATAATTACATTTCCTTTCAATATCAGAAACGTCTATACTGAATACTGAATTGATAGTATTTGAATATTTTAAAATTGCCACCCTCCCTTAACTCTTAGGATTCATTTGTTAATGTAGTATAAAATTACTGATTTCTCACTCCGCTACTTGACATGAACTCGCGAAAATACGTAATCGGGTCGTTCCCATCTTGTTTATTTCATTGTTTCTTCAATTTTGATGTTTACATTTACTATGACGTAGAGAGGGGCCATGTGTCCTCCCTGTGACAATGTACTTACTTTTAGGAAAATTAATATAGATACTAGATAATTGAAAATTAATGCATCTATAAACAACATAACATATTTACAATTTTTTTTTATATCCAATGGAGTGTTTCTGAATGTGAAATGCGGGTTTAAGTAATAAAATTATGAGATAAGGACAGACAATTTAAATGCTTCCTAATGAATTCATTCAATAGCTATCCCATAATCCAGTCACTAAATTGAATACATCAAATTTATAGGTAGAAGGCTAGAATCATTAGTAGATTTAGTAGGTGTATCTATCTATCTATCTTTGGACAAGTGAAAATAACAAATAGTGATATATCTGGTGGAGGGTATTCACCAGCCCAGTTGCTAAGTACTTTGGTACTGGCATGAATTGCTGATAAAAATTTGCTGTGATAAAATTAAGAAATTCATTTCAAAATTAACGATGATCTCCCTCATGCATAGATCTGATCCTTTGCCGGATTTGGCTCCGCTATTTGGTATTTTTGGGTTTTTTTCCAGCTCTTCCAAGTCTGTTCTTATTTCGGATTTCCAACATTTTTTTGACTTGAGCATCACTGAAGAGAAATTATTTGTCGAAATGCGCCTCTGGTGCATCAAAATTGGTACCGTTTATGTTCTATATCTAATAAAGAATACAAAAAAAAATTAAGAAAAGGACAAATACGGGCTATCTACTACAGAATAATTATATTGAATATTCTTTTAAAGTAAACTCGTTGCCATTGTAAAATCATCATTTCCTTTATTTTTTCGTGCACTTCTAAATTTCACTCACTATTCGTTATCAACTTTTTTCCAGTAACTTTGAAAAAAAAGTCCTTTTTTAAATTTATTTTTATTGTGTGTCATTTTCTCTCATTAATAAGGAAACTCGAACAACTATGAAAACTTTTGAAATATTAAAACAGACAAACATACACACAACTTGGTTTTACGTCTTTTACATGATAACATCAGAATTTCAAAAGTGGTAGCTGCGTTTGACTTCTAAAAATAGCAGATTCTTAACAATTCGAATGTTTTGTATGTTCATGAATCTAATTTATATGTATGCTATTTCCACTCATCTAACGAATTCTTCAAATTTTGAAGTGCTAGATTGAAAGTCTTAAGGACCCCTCACCCAATATTTGGATCTAAAAAACAAAGAATAGCTTTAACAAATAGTGTTGCCTAAGAATATCGCAAAACCTGGACAACTTACCTGTTAAGCTCTAGTGTATAATAAATGTCTCTGGACTATTCCAGTATTGATGTTCCCTTTTCAGTTGAAATCCTAAATTATACATTTAGGGAATGAAGCCAATTTTGACCTATGTTATATGATATAATGTAACTTGGTGCAGTTTACGCTTTATAAGCCGGATTATTAATAAGCGTAAACTGCACCAAGTTACATTATATCGTAGAACATAGGTCAAAATTAGCTTCATTCCTTATAATTTAACTTAAAAAACAAAACTACATTGTACAAGTCTTAATTTATGATTTAAATGTAAAATAAAAAAATGCTTGCACCGCGCAAAGATTCGCTTAGCAACATACTGACAAAGTATCGAACGTGAAAGAAGCCATCTTCGTTTCTCGCATAACTGGAACATGTACTTTGTTCATGAAATTTGAAAACGCAAGGTTGAGTTTGCAATGATTCTTAATAACAGAAGATATGTGTGGGCTCCATATCTAGGTGTGATGTTTTCTTCGCAGACCAAGATAGACTTTGGATTCGCTCAGACAGAAAGCGAAAGCTTAGATCTAGCATCACACAAAATACATCACGTAGAAAACCAACAAGTACAATGGAATTTGCGATTTAAACATTTTTGACTTCATAAAAGTTTAAACTACCTTATAACTCACCATAGCATGCAATAAAATCCAACACAGTAAAACATGTAAATAATTCACGGTTCTGTGCCAATCGATGGGACGTGACGTCATTTAATACACATTTTGTAAGACATGACCCCAAATTTGCAAGTATTTGATTACCATTATTTCGCATATGATATCGTTTTGTCAGAATTTGTATAGAAATTTTATTAGTCTTTTGTATAGTATCACTTGTAAGAATATATACGTTTTGTTTGAAATCATGAAAAAAATGTGCATAAAAAAATGCATTTTATTGTGCATTATTGTGCACGATTTTCAATTCATAGAACCCTTACAACTTATAGTTAGAAATGCAAAAGCAGTGCCGTCTTCCTTGTCAAGGGGGCGTCTCCCCATACCAAGTTGCTTTACACAATATAAACTAAATTTTTGCAGAGTGCTCCGCCAATCAAATTGCGTGTTACAAGTAAAATTAAATTAAATTATATATATATATATATATATATATATATATGTGTGTGTGTGTGTGTGTGTGTGTGTGTGTGTGTGTGTGTGTGTGTGTGTGTGTGTGTTACTGGTTGTTGTTTTCCACCACACTCAACAATTTTTCAGTTGTCTGGTGGAAAAGAGACCCCGTCAGATACAATATACCCAGGAAGAGATCACCGACATTCCGAAAGTAAACTGACAAACTTTCTTACATATATAGGCGCGAACGAGAATCAAACCAGCGTCGACTATATATAGATAGATAGATATGATAAGAGTTACTGAAATACAGATAAGATTTTGCAAAAATAAACAATACAACAGACTTTTTCATGGGCAACATGAACATTTTTATTCATTTGTTTTAATATTACAGACTTCCATCTATTATGTAGAAAAGTACTCTTACCCTGCACTCTGATATGTGTCATCCAGCTTTATGAACGTTTGCTATCGTAAACATTTTACGTGGGCGTCTTACTTGAAACGTATTTCAATAAGATTAACTACGATTGGTTGGCATACACTTGTTGTCAAGTGCGAAAATGATCAAATTGAATATATAAACAATATGAGGAGGACAAGTAATACATTATGTATATTTATTATTTTTGTACAACATAAATATCCTTTCGTTCATCCTCATATATTAGCAAAATAATCGACTCTCTAAGAATTTGACAAATTAGTAATTTTGTCTAAATGAGGTTGAGGGTGTAGTCATCCATAGAGGTTTAACTGGGTTGCTCATGTGTTTTATACTATGGTACATATTCCTGTCTCACAGTTATACGCTTGCTGATTAAGAAAGTTAGGTTACCAGTTTTGAGCACAACTGCACAGGAAGCTTTAACTGTGTAGATAATGGTTCAATATTCAAATACTTTTTCGTCCTAATATATTGAAAAATGTTAATTCAATTCAAATTTTGAAAGGGGTTGAAAAGAACAACATCTTCATTTTAAGACGGAAGAATTGAATCAAGCAATCCTAAATCTACGCGACTTTACAGAATTTTTTTTATCTAATATGTCGTCAATAATTATACCCCTAGACATGATATTTCAATGTAGCAATTTATGATGCATGTAGCAGAAACTAATTTAAATTATGGAAATTTATCAATTTAGTTGAATATTTCTCCAAACAGAACAGCCATTCTTAAAACCGTCTAAACCAATCTTAACGAACAATTTGTATGACAAATCAGTATTTGTGCCAAGATTTCAAAAATATGATAAATACTCCACTTATTAAAGTTTCATTTGACATTTAAGGCATGAGTTGGTAATTTAAGTGTAATTTTAAACATTCCTAATATGGTCTTTACAATACTCATATTCAATGTGGTGGATTTTTCCATGTATATTTGATGTAAATTTGCAAAACACCATTCACCATTTCCAATTTACTAGTATTAAACAGTTTTATTTCTATAAATACGATCCATTCTTTGAGAGAAAGAACTGTTCGAGGGTCAGAAGCACTGATAATAGTTTTGTTTCTTACAAAATGGACAGGTTGAGAATTTATCCTAATTAAAACATTGTCTTTAGTGTTAACTTAATAAACTGTCCAAAGTGATGGTTACGTGTTTGCTATTATGTAACATACTTACGTGTTTGCTATTATGTAACATACTTACGTGTTTGCTATTATGTAACATACTTACGTGTTTGCTATTATGTAACATACTTACGTGTTTGCTATTATGTAACACACTTACGTGTTTGCTATTATGTAACACACTTGATTGTTTAAAAACTGAGTGGCATTTCAAAACACAACAACAAAAGGGTAAAACCAATCAAAGGTTAATTAAATTCAGGGTTGATATGACTACTTCCTATGTAAACTTTAATTAGTTAGTATGTCGGATACAGGAAGTCTAACTCAGTCAAAATACAGATAGCATTTTCAGTGACATGGTAGATATAGAAAAAGAAAATAGCAGATTACAGCAGCAGACAGTGAAATAATTCACGAAAATTTATTTGGAGGATATATGTATGAAAAAGATGAAAAATAGTGATTTATGTCCTAACAATTATTTCGCTTGCAGTGCATCTAGTGAGATTAACATTTCCTCGAAGGATTGTCTTTCACATTTCAATTTTTGATAAAAAAAAGGATAAGTTGTTGGATATATTTTCAAACATTCATAGAATGGATCTACCTTGGCTAGCATTCATGTACAAATTGTGTACAAAAAAGTCACGTTTAACACATTGTAGCTTAACAACAAGGACTATGGCCCCAGTTTTTTCTTTTTAATTTCATAATTCTTCATTGTAGAAATCAAAAATATACTTCTACAAATATTGACAATACTACAAAACTGGAGTGTGAACCTCTTTAACAAGAATGGAGATTTTATGAGCTTGAAAACAAATGCTGATGTAGTGAAGAGTGCTTACATGTATAATATACATATATAATAGAAACTAAATTGCATTGTCACTCGGTGCGACATCTCTTTACCATTCGTCACGTGGTAACTCGCATTTCTATCACCTTCACCATTACCAATCTATGATGATTTCTAATCAGTTAGAAGATTGAATTGTATCAGAATCGTTACACTTGCGTATTTACAATTCAGATTCGACGAATGGGATAACAAATTCTTTGGAATCAGTGATAGGGAGTCTGAACTCGTCGATCCGCAGCAGCATTTTGTTTTAGAAACTGTTCATATGGCCCTCGAAGATGGCGGAATAACAAGAGAGAAACTTAGTGGCTCTGAAACCGGAGTTTACATAGGTAAAATTTTAGTTGATGTAGCTTGTTCTGAGATGGCACTATTATGGCTCAATATAGGAAAATCCCTCGTTTTTCTAAAATTGACAGTATCAAAACGTATGATTTATCCACACTTTTACAACAATTAGTCACGATAAATTAAAATCTAGACATTTTCAGATAATAGATAAATGCTTTTTGAACACAAATGGCACTCGAAAATACAAATGTCTGGTGACTGGAAAACAAGGTACATATTTTGTTAGACACCACTCCGATAGCCCGCACAAGTACTCTGAAGCAGACATTAAGAATATGCTTGGCTTTCTTATAGATAATATTTACGTAGTGTTTGAAGACCAACTCCTCCAACAATCCTTTGGCATTCCCATGGGCACTAATTGTGCACCCTTATTGGCAGAAGTATTTTTACATTCTTATGAAGCGTGCTCAGAAACTGTCACAGGATAAAAACAAAACACTTGCTGTGTCCTTCAAAAATACATATAGATATATTGATGACGTCTTATCAATCAACAATCATAATTTTCATAATCATGTCCATTTGATATATCCGATGAACTCGAAATAAAAGACACTACAGAATGAAAAGGCTAAAATAACTAACAGTATAAAATCTCGTAATTCCTATAGAAAATACAAATCAGAGAGATGGACAAGCACGGACCCCTGGTCATACCAGAGGTGGGATCAGGTGCATAGGAGGAGTAAGCATACCCTGTCGACCGGTCACACCCGCCTAGAGACCTATATTCCGATCAGGTAAACGGAGCAATCCGTAGTCAGAATCAGTGTGCCAAGGACGGCCTAACAATTGGTATGAAACACATCAGACAGCATTTGATTTAATAGTAACTTCTACTGGCAAACTAGATGGTTATAACGACTATAAAAAATTGCGAAATGCTGACTTTATATGAGACTGTACAAACCCCTGTAGCATCAACTTCTTTGTCAGTAGCTCACCTCGATTTGAAAACTGATCATAAGCAGAACGAGCTCTTGCGTATCGAATTTGTTGGGGGACATAAACACTATATGCAGGTGATGATGGAATATTGCCACATAAATAAGGCAAATTGGCGATGGGGAAATTGAAATCATCCCGTTTGTCGTGAAGTTGAGTTGTTAGTTTGCCACCGGCATCTATTTTCAATAAAATATCTAAATACGAAGCAGAAGTGGAAGACTCTGTGGTGCCTTTTATTCCAAGCTCACTGGGATATATCGAATCGACATATGCATGAACATGATCATTGTTAATAGACAAAACGTCGTCGATATATCTAAATGTCAAATTGAAGGCCACGACAAGAGATTTTTTCTTCTCGTGTGGAAGCTTTTGAATGAATTCTGTTTCGTAAGAATATAAAGATAGATCAGCTAACAAAGGAGCACAATCAGTGCCCATGGGAATTCCAACAGACTGTTGGAAGACCTGATCACCAAAGACTACTAAAATATTGTCAGTGAGGAATTTTTTAATATCAACTTCAGAGTACTTGTGTGTGGAGTCAGGGTGTTGTTTAACAAAATAATTTTTGGGATGGCCAATCACTAAATATGAATATTTCCTTTTACCATTTTTGTTCACGAAACAACTGTCTATGATGTCAAATAGCCTAGTCTTTATTTTATCATGAGGTATGGTCGTGTAAAGAGTTGTAAAATCATACGTTTTAATGTTGTGAATTTTAAATTTAAAAAAGGTTTGTGATTTCAAATTCAGTAAAATTCTTTAGAATTTTCAAAAATGCACATTTGATTAACACCACTTCTGGCATATGTAGTGGCACAATACGTTTAAAGTTTTTCTTTCAACGCAGTTAATATTTGCAAGGAGCAAAGATATGGATTTGGTAGAACATTTGCTAGATCCAGCAATGCATCTTTGTTTTAAAGGGTTTTTTGGGGATCCAATATAGGTACGATAAATCATATTCATCCGCTTCATTGACTGGGATATTAAATGTATTTAAAACTGAAGCATGAATTTTAAGAATTTCATCTTTTGAAAGGGCAGTTGGAGTATACGTGCGATTAATAAATGTAGAATTAATAGTTCGTTTAGAATGCAGTTGTAATAATGAGCCTTACAAACAAATACAATGTTTGCCAGCTTTGTCAACTGGAACCAAAACATATTCTTCATGTAACCTATCTAACTCTTTTATCACTTCTGATTTACTAAACACTGAAGGCTAGATAGTACGCATTTTTGTTTTGACATGTCTGATACGGGATTTTAATATTCCTCTTATACTTTTTATCCATTCTGACAAGGTAGCAAGTTCTTTTTCAGATTTAGCCCATCGTCTGGCATAATCTTCGACAGAATTCATAATAGAGATGAAGTTCTGTCACCAATGGAAAGACCGAGGTTCTCTGAATTTCGGACCTTTTAAAATCTTTTAATAGATCTTCATTTTTAATTATATCAACATTACCAGTAATGACATGTCCAGCTGGACTATAGTTAAAGGATGACGAAGAACAAGAACACGTAGGTGGATTGAGTATAAGATGGTCTATATCTAGGCACTGTAAAGTTTGTTTGTTGTTAAAAAGTTTGGATGCAATAGTGGAAGTATATCTGTAGGAAATACAAGGTATAAACTTGAACTTGAAATAGTCTGGAATACAAGACTGACCTTTTTATGACGAAGCATGTTGCTTATGTTGACGGCCTCAATTCCTTTGTTAGGAAATTTGAGCTGAAGGAACTGGCGGCTACATTCGGAAGTAATATCATTAAAAAAACCCGCGGTGGTTTAAAGAGCCTGTGATGGGCAACATTCATAATCATAGACTATATTCTGGTGTGCGAAAATCCACATATGGACTAGTTTTGGCTTCTTCAAATAACGTATTCAAAACTCTCAATGGAACAGAGTAAAGTTTTGTGAGAATATGATGTGAACCTAATTGTCTGTTGACGTAAGGTAAAAGTGAGTCAAGTGTGACATCGTGTATGCTAGGTCTTTTGTATGAACGATGTCCATGACATGACTGCGTTTGCGTCTATGTGTATTTGGAAAAAGTCCCATCACATTAACATTAGTCCCTACTGGACAAGTCAAATTTCTGACATTGGATACATTATCGTTCCATCCATATGGAAAAGCAGTGCCTAAAGTTTTAATCCAATGATCTTTTCGTTGTCTACGGAAAGGGGTACTTAAAGTAGGATTGTTTGTATGATGGTAATTTTTTTTCCCAGAATCCTAACCCTTAGGGACAAGATGGAATGTTCTGGGGAATTGAAATGTTGGTAGAGAAGTTGATTACCCCCGTTATTAATTTGAAACCTGTGGGCCGATATTCTTTTATTGAGTGACCCCTTAATTTCCCTGACAAAATTTAACCCACTCAATAGCGTAGACAACATTAGATGCTTTACAGGTCAGATTATCAAACGGTTTGGTACAGAAACTACGTCCTAACCCTAACCCTGACGTCCGGTGAGATTACTAATAAATGAATTACTGGTGATCAATACATCACATGTTTTACATTTTTTACAAACCATTTGGATATGGGATCTAAATAAGAATCATCAAAACTGTTTCTGAACAATACTTGGCAATCTTTATTTTGAGTAAACGTATTTCCATTTCTGTACCAAAACTGACTATTTGACCACTGTACATATGATGAATGTTTAATATCCCGAAGGATAATCCTAGGGACACCAACCATTCTGTTAGAGCTCGATGAACTCGAAATAAAGGACACTACAGAATCTGACGTGTCTGCTTCATATATGGATATTTTACTTAATATTGACTCTAATGGCAGACTGACAACTACATTATATACCACTTTCGCCTGCTTATCGTGTGTATATCTCCTAGTTGATTCGATACGCAAGAGCCATGCGTATGAGAATGGTTTAAAGCGAGGTCAATTACTGATAAAAAAAATTTGATGTTGCAGGGTTACAACGAATCTCGTTTGAAGTTATCATTTCATAAATTTTAAGTTCGCTATAATGACCTTATTTGCGATTACAATGTGTCTCTGCGACAAATGTTGAATGATTTGTTTCATACCCTTTGTTTGACTGTCATTTTTCATACTAACTTTGACTACGGGTAATCCCGTATAACTAATTTTGACTATGGGCTCACGGCGGGTGTGACCGATCAGCAGAGGATGCTTACTCCTCCATTGCACCTGATCCTACCTTCGCTTTGTCCGAGGTCCGAGTTGCCCTACACTCGAACTTGTATATGTCTTAGGGATTTATGATTACGATTAACACATTGTTTACTTCACCATTCGATATTGAAATGTTATAGTCCTTCTTTCTCCTCTCTTACTCCATACTCTCTCTCTCTCTCTCTCTCTCTCTCTCTCTCTCTCTCTCTCTCAATCGAAACGGTAACGATCTATTTCAGTTAGTTTTTTCTTAATTTTTTTCTTCTTTATAAATTTTAACTATTAATTGGAAACTGCAGTTCAGTGAAGTATAGAATAAAAGAAAAACAAAAACAAAAAACCTGAAGGATACTTTAATTGTGGAACTATTCAGAGTTATCAGAAATAGAAAATTGGGGTTTTTCAGTTATTAATGTGTATCTCTGATGATAAATATTGTGTTGTCAAACTAAATTAATTGTCGTTAAGTATGATTAAATATTGTTTGACATCCCGCTTGAGAATCTTTCACTCATATGGAGACGTCACCATTGCCGGTGAAGGGCTGCAAATTTAGGCCTATGCTCAGCGCTTATGTCCTTTGAGCAGGGAGAGATCTTTTAGTTGCCACACCTGCTGTGACACGGGACCTCGGTTTTTGCGGTCTCATCCGAAGGACCGCCCCATTTAGTCGCCTTTTACGATAAGCAAGGCGTGCTGAGGTTCTATTCTAACAACCCGGATCCCCACGGGGTTATCTTTAAGTAAAATAAAATATTATAAAGATATAATCATTTCTTTTAAATTTTATATTTAAATTTCATTAGAATTTGCATTCCCAAAGCATGATCTTAGAAAAGAGGGATCTTGTTAGTCCCAATTAATACTAACTATCCACAACCTATTAGAAACAATGAGGCCATTAAACATCTGAATGCCTCGTTCTGAAGAACCAGTAGTGTAACCTCATGCAGTGAACTGAAGTACACTACAAGAACAGTAAGCACTAATATAAAATATCTAATTGTCCACGGAATTGTAGCTACACTATCCTATTAACATAGAGAAAGATAATGGGCCATCATTAGCGTAATACGTAAAAGGGACTATTTGCCAAGACCGAAGTATGCCAACACTTCTTTTCGGATATAGTACAAATCTGGAATGGACTAACACCACAAACAGTGAAATGTTTAGATGGGGTCCAATTCATCTAAATTTGTTAACTGCCAACTCAATTTTATTATGCTTTTGGTGGAGAAGGTTTGCGCCGAAGATATTTCACAAACATCTGCAATAATAAAGACAATATTTCCCAGCTAAAAATTTCAAAAAAAGCTTTGAAAGATGCCCTAGCTCAATATTTTTGTAATAAAACCCCACAGCAGCACGACGTGTTAAACGAGTCAGCGTTTCAAGAAAAGTATGCCGGTGTGAAGCATCGCAATTCATACCCACTTGCATTTCAAAAATCAAATTTTACTTTCATATTTATAACTTCTCTACATCGGGGACGAGGTAAAAACTCTACAAAATTGACCAATCTTTTCAACAAACGCATATGAGCAAAAAAACTTATTGTATACCTGAGAAAACTAAATAGTGCTGTAGAGCAGGAGGGTCTCTACCAAAATATGTAAATTTCATGATCCCCGAGGTAGAGTTTCTTACTTCACGACGGAACCAAACTTGTTATACAGCATTTATGTGTAAAACACTTAACGAAACATAATGTTTAATGTTATTGGTACTAAACTGAAACTTAGTGGATAATTAAAAGGAGCGGGTTACCTTGTACCTAAAATGCAAATTTCATGATCCAAGGGGTTGAAGGTTTTTTTTTTATCGGAATTGGGATAAAGTGGTGAGTGATTAAATGTGTTAACAATTGAATATATTATAACTTCTTTATGATAACTACCAATTTATTCTTTTCAAATTTAGTATGAAGCATTTTTCGGACAACGGGGACACACACACACACACACACACACACACACACACACACACACACACACACTTCAAAATTCCCTCCGAAAATTGTATATTGGAGGTCTTGATCAATAGGTCATCAGTACCTTTCCCTTTCATAAAGGGGATTAAATGGGTCCTTCCGGTGAGACCGTAAAAACTGAAGCCCTGTGTCACAGCAGCTATGGCAAGATAAAGAATGACCTTCAGCTTCGAGTATAGGCCTACATTTTGCAACCACTCCTTCAACGGCAATTATGACGCCTCCAGTTGACTGAAATGTTCTTGAAAGTGATGTTACATAATATAAAACCAACCCTCAAAACATTTTTTATTCACTTTGATAAAAAAATTAGGCAAGGACTGATGTATGGAAAATATAAAATCTTCATAGATGAATGTTACATCGTTAAAAGCATGAAACTCAAAGTTACGGAGTTAACTCTTTATAATAATGAAGTCTTGCTGTAAGCAAACATTTCTCGAATGAATATATAATAAACATATAAGCTGAAGAAAATTCAAGGAGGAACGTTTAGTTTGATATAAGTATTACTTTTAATCTCAGGACTTCAGGACAAAAAATGTAGGAAATTTCTTTAAAATTTAAAATAGCCTTTTATACTTACGAAATTACTTCTTTTCTCACAGGCGCAATGAATCATGACTGGGATTGCTTGTTACGTTCAGCAAAACTTAACAGTACAAATACAACTGTAACTGGCGCCGACAGTAGTATTCTATCAGCGAGAGTGGCGTATTTCTACAATTTACTTGGACCTGCAATGACCATAGAAACAGCATGTTCCTCCTCCATGGTTGCCATACATACTGCATCACAGGCGTTAAGGAATGGTAATGAATTGTAATAAGATATCAAGATACATAATATTGTCTCGAATTCACAACACTAAAACGTATGATTTTACAACTCTTTACACGACCATACCTCACGATAAATTAAAGACTAGACTTTTTGACATCACAGACAGTTATTTCGTGAACAAAAATGGTAAAAGGAAATATTCATATTTAGTGATTGGTCATCCCAAAAACTCTTTTGTTAAACACCACTCTGACTCCACGCACAAGTACTCTGAAGTTGATATCAAAAAGATGCTAGAATTCCACATTGACAATATTTTCGTAGTCTTTGATGATCAGGTCTTCCAACAATCTGTTGGAATTCCCATGGGCACGAATTGTGCTCCTTTGTTAGCCGATCTATCTTTATATTCTTACGAAGCAGAATTCATTCAAAAGCTTCCACACGAGAAGAAAAAATCTCTTGTCGTGGCCTTCAATTTGACATTTAGATATATTGACGACGTTTTGTCTATTAACAATGATCATGTTCATGCATATGTCGATTCGATATATCCCAGTTAGCTTGAAATAAAAGACACCAAAGAGTCTTCCATTTCTGCTTCGTACTTAGATATTTTATTGAAAATAGATCCCGGTGGCAAAATAACAACTCATCTTTATGACAAACGGGATGATTTCAATTTCTCCATCGATTTTTATGGTCGTTATAACCATCTAGTTTGTCATTACAACTTACCATTAAGTCAAACTCTGTCATAATTTTGGTTCAAAAAAACAAAAAAACAAAAACACAAAAACAAAAACAAAAAAAAAAAAACATCTGGGACATATGATAAATTATGTGTGAAAATGGCAATCAAATTTATTGAGCATCATAAAGAACTGAAAACACGCTCACGACGGGTGTGACCGGTCGATAGGGGTTGATACTTACTCCTCCTAGGCTCCTGATCCCACCTCTGGTATATCCAGAGGTCCGTGTTTGACTATCTCTCTGACTTGTATTTCCTATAGGAATTTCGAGATTGAGTACCGTCCATTGCATTAGCTTTTTCATGTGTCTAATACAGGATTTTAATGGTTCTCTTTTATATAATACAAATTGAGTATTTTTCAAGGTATCTTAATGACACATTGTGGAATACTCCCAAATTTGTGAAAGGCTTCAAACCAAAGCAGCTGTATTTCATTACACAGACCCTGTCGTTTCTTGGACCCTGTTTAAGACGTTTCTGGGACCACCTTTATGATAAAGTAAACACTTAATTGTTTTGAATATATGTCTTGAAAACTTGCTCATTTCGTTTCAGGTGAAATTTCAATGGCAATCTCTGGAGGTGTGAGCTTTATCCTTGACCCAGAAACTTTCATAAACTTATCATCAGCACGAATGGCGTCACCCACTGGAAAGTGTCATACGTTTTCAAAGGATGCAGATGGATATGCCCGCGGGGAAGGATGTGGCATTTTAATACTGAAAAGACTTTCAGATGTAAGCTTCACAATATTTTGGCTTGTATTTCGTGATGCGCTTATCTTGTGAAAACAAATCGGTACTACCTGTTGTCCGCGTAACCAATCACCAAAGTTTATATTATTGTCTCACTCTAGGCAATCCGCGATAAGAACAAGATATGGGGTACAGTTTTTACATGGCTTAACCAAGATGGTCATTTGAGTTCTCCAATTACTTCCCCATCTGGTGAACAACAAGAGAAACTGATGGAAGCAATTTTTCAAAAAAGTAAAATCCCACCCACCTCTGTGCAGTACATAGAAGCCCATGGTGAGTATGGTCTACTGCCATTTACGACATAGTAGCATAATTGAGGGTTCCCGAAATAGTGTAAATTGTGTAAATATGTCAGTTAATGTATCTGCTGTTATGCCACTAAATATATACCATTTACTAAAATAAAGTGCAGATTATGATGCATCCCTATTCAATATCGCATGATAGAATAAGTCACGAAACGATATAATTCAATATATAAATTCTTCTACACAATAGAATATACTAAATTGAAAGATAACTTATTAGATAATTTCAGCGTCAAGAATAGTTGGCGAATTTTTCTAGAAAATGTAGTTTGAAATCTTAGTTTTGGTGTAATTTCATTTAATAAGTACACTGTTGTTATGAAAATAATTTAACATTTTTAATACTGGAGATTTCTACATGCTCTAGAAAAGCCCAGATTTCCAGCTGGCTAAAATTATCCGATAGATGAAATCCGGTTAATGAAAATTGCAATGAGATTATAACATAAAATGTGCAAGGGAGGTTACAAAAATTTGTAATACCATGGTTAATATTTGGCAGCAAATATGGTACACCATCGTACATAATTTTTAATGGCATTTGCACGAAAATCAAGTAGAAAATAACACAGCGATAAATCGTACCTTCTCCAGAAAGATTCGGTAAAAATTTGTCTTTTCTACATACGTGATTCTTTAACATACATTAGCAAATGATCCTAGTCTTTCACGTCTGTAAAGACTTTACCTCACACCAGCACACAAATTGTTTTCTTTTTGAACTGCCTGTACCTGTTAGGAACGATATAGCGGCAACGTATACAGTTGATAAAAAATTATAATTATACATTACTGTAAATATTTTGTCTATGAAATTTTAATATCACCTGATTAAACTAAGAAATGCATAGTGATGTAGAACAGGAAGACCTCTACCAAAATTCTTAATTTCATGATCACCGGGGTATACTCCAAGGTGGTCCAAACCTGGTGTTTAGCATCTATGTGTAAAACAATTTTTATAAAATATACTTTCATGCTATTGATACTAAAATGAAACTAAACAGATAGTTAACAAGAGTAGGTAGTCCTTTAGCAAACTCGTAAATTTGATGATCCCAGGGAGTAAGAATTTTGGTTCCAGGGTGGCGCCAAAATTATTATAATTATTATTTGATAGAATTGTTTAAGTTTACTGAATACAGCATAAAAACTTGTATATTTAGGAACAGCAGAAAAGGATATACCAAGGCTTTGAATTTAGCAACCCTTGGGTTTTGACTCAAAGACAAGTTCAAATTAGTTACATCATGTTACTGTTATATAAAGCCTTTCATCACTTTCAGGGACATTTATTTTTTAAGAATACGTCTTGTTTTGTATTGGAATATTCCTAACAGTAATTTCTTTTCTAGATTTCATAGCCTTTGGGACTAGTGATATTCGGGTGCCTATTAAGGCATGTCAGCCTCTTGTTAAAATACAGCATAAAGATGCAATGCAATAGTGAATACTGCTAAATTTTATGATAATTTTAAGACAGAACGTCCCTGTGTTGATCCGAGCTGTTAGAATAGATCTTCAGTACCCCTTGTTTGTCGTAAGAGGCGACTAACTGGGGCGGTCCTTCGGATGAGACCGCAAAAACCGAGGTCCCGTGTCACAATAGGTTTGGCACGTAAACGATCCCTCCCTGCTCAAAGGCCATAAGCGCCGAATATAGGCCTTAATTAGCAGCACTTCACCGGCAATGGTGCCGTCTCCATATGAGTGAAAGATTGTCGAGCGGGACGTTAAACAATATTTAATCAATCAATCATCAAGACAGTTCCGCAAAAGGCTTGACTGTCGTGACACACTGTTTCATTGTGACGTCATGACATGCAGAAAGGTCATTTTGTGTTAAGCCATGTAATTTTGTTTAGTAACCTTACGTAGAGACCAAGCAGATTGCGACAGTGATTCAACATATTTGTATTTGCCTAAAATACAGTTTTGAAATTTGTTTTGATCTTGATCATTAGTCTCTCAAATGTATACAATGTTTTCAACAATCGCGTGTAAATTTGTCTTATTTTAGTCATATACGTTTTAAAAATATGTTACAAAAATTTATGTTTTTTTTATCTAATTAATTTTGTTGTTCGTCGGTCTGTCGTTAATGTTTCATGTCTTCACAGATCAAATTTCAAGTTACCTTGCCGCCTAGAAATTCAAATTGAATACTGTTAGTTATCTTCACCTTTTTATTTAACCAAATGTTATACCCCATTAAAAAAGATGAGCGGAAAATCGCAAAAATATTGTCCAATGAATAACTACTCCCAAACAATTCCATCATTCATTCTTTGAATCAAATAAATTCAATGGAATCACAATAGCATATGATAAGCAAAAATCATTTACTAAGCCAGAAATATCAAAATTACATGACATGTTCATTTTGCTTTGTAGCTATATCTCTGTTCAAATAATGGTTCCCATGTTAGGATGATAATAAGTAAAATTCTTTCAGCATGCTATCAAGACAGACTACAATTTGTGAAGTCACATCCTGGTGCCTGCATAACCAATACTGCTCTAAAAGAGTGTTGTAGCTTATAGATATTTTACAATCTTTCCATTTTAGTCAATCAGGTCTATAAAGTAATTTTATATTTTACATTATCTACAAATAAAGGTTTTGTCTATACTTTATTTCTTGAATTTGTATATTGAGAAAGGCATAAGATAAAATGTTCCTTGGTTTTAGGAACTGGAACATCCGTCGGAGATTTCACGGAAGTGAGTGCATTGGGATCTTTCTTTTCAAAGTACGCTCTTCAAGACATACCGATAGGCTCAGTTAAAACAAATATTGGTCACTTGGAGTCGGGTGCGGGTGCAGCTGCATTGATTAAAGTTCTTTTGATGATGAAAAATGAACGGTTGGTGCCGTCAATACATGCAGAGTCGTTAAATCCCAAAATTGCGTTCCGTGAGTGCAAGCTAAAGGTATGTCAGTCTGTAGAAAAGTGGTTTAAAAACAAGACGGGGAGCAAGATAGCTTCTGTTAATTGCTTTGGATTCGGGGGAACAAATTCACATGCAATAATAACAGACTTTCAGAAAATTGAAAATACAACCGTTCACCAAATGAATACGTGTCTAACCTTGAAAAACTACGTCATTTTATCCGCTGAAGATTTAATTGCTTTGTACAATTTAGCAAAACATCTACTAGATTCACTGCATAACGACGTTGAGCTTGTAGATCTTTCAAGTACAACTACACACTTCAGAAGTCATTATAGATTTCGCAAAGTTTTTGTCGTAGAAGAAATGTCAGAATTAATCAATGAAATTCAACGCTTCGTAAATGAGGAATTGCCAGTGAAAGTGGTTGGAAAAGAAAGACCAAAAATCATATTTGTGTACTGTGGTGTCGGCACAGCTTGGAGAAAAATGTGCAAAGAGTTTATTACCCATGATCCAATCTTTAGGAAAACAACACAGGAGATTGATGACTACCTGTCTTCTTTGACTAATGTGTCAATAGAAGCAATCTTTGAAAACGAAGAGGATATTGCAGATCCTTTGATAAATCATCTTGCAATATTTGCTTGCCAAGTAGGTCTTACGCATCTTTGGGAATATGTTGGAATATGTCCTGATACTATTGTAGGTCAGTCGGTCGGAGAAGTTGCTGCAGCATATGCATGTGGAACACTGTCTCTAAAAGATGCAGTTAGAGTGATTTATTTTCGCTCTCTCAATTTGGCGAAAGAAAGTGCCGGCAAAATGATTGTAATACAGAACTGTCCCATTGAATTTATCGAAGAAAAATGCAGTAACCTGAAAAGCGGAAAAGCTAACATAGCTGTTTATCACAGTCATCTTTCATGTGCAGTATCCGGTGACGTGACGGCTGTTGAAGAGTTGAAAATGGAACTTGCTACTCAGCAGGCAAAAATTATTCCTCTGAACGTTAAATGTGCATACCATAGTCATTTAACCAAAGATGCTAGTTTGAAATTAAAGGAAACTTTAGCTGAGCTTGAATGGAAATACCCTAAGACAACCGTCATGTCAACAGTGTCGGGGCGATTGGCAGACGATGCGTTTGGATCTCCATCCTATTGGTCTGCAAATGTATTTAAACCAGTTCTCTTTCGCCATGCAATAGAGGAAGCAAAAAGGAGAAACCCCGATGCATTTTTTCTGGAAATTGGACCAAATCCGGTTTTGCGAGCACATTTATCAAACATATTTCCTGACTCTATTGAGGAAGCCCTTCCCTCTATGAAAAGAAACTGCGAAATTGAAATTTTTCGAAAATCTATTATCGATATATTTGGAAAAGGCATTCCGATTCGATGGGATAATATTGTCCCTTGTAGGAACAACATTCTTCCAATCCCAAAATATCAATTCAGTAAACGCAAGCACCTTGTGAAATCTGAGAAAATCCGAGGTTTGCTCAATGGGGAACAACGCAATAGAAATGTCACGCTGATTACACAGGTTCCTGGAAGTGCAACGCAGTTTGATGTCGTGGTAAGTCAGGAAAATACACCCTTTGTTTACGAACATGTTGTAGATGGAAGTACAGTAGTTCCTGGTGCCCTTTATGGGGAAATTGGTTTGGAAATTGGGAACTATCTCCTAGCAAACAGTGGAATTATGGAAGTATGTGTTTCGTGGTCTATCCATAGGGCTTTTATAGTCAAAGACAGCGAACAAACTATTGTTATGAAAACAAGACAGGAGAACCAAGACTTGATTCATTTTCATGCATATTCCTCGGGAAATCAAACATTATTGTCATCAGGAAGAATAAGTAAAGTTAACTTACGAAAGATTTCCGTACTAAATGTCCAAAGACTCATCTCATTGCTCAACACTGAAAAAGAATCTCGCATTGTATACATGATGTTACAAAGTTTGGGATTTCAACATGGTCCAGTATATCAAACGATAAAGAAATGTGTGATTCGGGACACTGAAACTGTCTGTGAAATTCATCTCTCTGATGAAGTCATGAAAGAAATTCCCAGAACATGTCTACACCCTGTCATTTTAGACACCATGTTTCAGTCATGCTTTGGGATTAAAGCTGTAAGTGGAAGTGGTGAAAAAACAAGGATTTTGCCAGTTAGAGTTTTGCATTTGGTACAAAGGCAGAGACCATTGCAGCATATGATTTGCTATACAACCCTTGTGTATGACAATGCAACTAATGCATGCTTCAACATTCTTCTGATACAGAATAATGGCACTATTGTTGCTGAAGTGTTCAATTTTGAGGTAGAAAAAGTTAATTCTTCAGATGATATACATGCCTTGTCATACTGTGAAACTTGGAAACCCGTCGACCTCACGTCATCAGAACTTGCAGAAACGACGACCATTGTTCTTTCGTGGAACACGGATTACCTTTCTTGCATAGAACAATCATTTCGTCAAAACCGAAAAAGTACCAATGTCTGTTCCTTCCATTTAACAAAAACGTTTGACAATGCGTTATTATCAAATCTTCATAAAATTGCAGAAACAACGAATATTTCAGTCATTTTTGCCCCAGGGCTTCCAGGAATAGGTGGAAATACAACTGGGCAACTCTTAATGGAATCTATGAGAAAAACAAGTCATGTTTTCCTTCAATTTTTGAAATCACTTTTCAAGAAAAAGTGGCATATATTAGTCGTTACAAACGAAACACAACCCTGTACATCAAACAAAACACGAGTAGTTGGAGCAGAATTATGGGGAATGGTTCGATCTGTGTCGCATGAAGGAACAGAGCTTTCTTTCACATTGTTAGACATAGATAATCTAAGCGATTTTGCACTGGAAAATATAATGAAAATCTGTTTCGAAATGCAAGGAAGTGCAACAACGAGACAAGTTCCTTCTGAATATGCCATTCGAAGAAATGTCGTATATGCTAATGAGCTTTTAAAACTGCCTGAAATTTTTCACACACGTTTATACAAACAAAGTTTTCAGAAGGTGCAACAACCTGTTTGCATTCGACATGGATTTGAAGGCGCTGCTTCATCTTTCCTTGCTTTTCGTTGCCCTGCAGTATCTGTTGCTCCGCATTCGAATTCAATTTGTGTAATGCCAACTCAAGCACTTGCATGCACACCAGATACCTATTTCGTTCACAATAATGAATCTGTTGAACTGTATTGTTCAGATGCCAAAGTCACTGGAAAAGAAATAACAGTTTGTGAACTTGTTGGTACTGCCAGACTTGGAAGTAAAAACATCGAAGTAATTGCATGCTGTCAAATGGAACTGAAGACAGAAATGGAAATTGACAAAATTTGTGTAATTGCTAAATCGGGTCTTGACGGCTACAGACTTGGACATTTGCATGCCGTAATTATTGCCATGACCATAGCTGATCATATAGATAAAAAATCAAACGTGTTTATAGATTTCAATCAGAGAGATTTTGCAATTTTTAATTTTCTTTTTCACTTGCTTAAGGATAAGAAGTGCAACGTATCCTACCTCAAGAATCCCTATAGCAAGAAGACACAAAACACAAGTGCAACAGAACTAGTGTTGTTGTCAGGTTTTGGATACGAAGACAAGGACAGCTTTCGACTATCATTTCCAAATGCACAGCACTGTATCTCTTTAAGAGGCACTCTGCCATCAGTTTTGATGACCGGAGATTGTTCAATCACGTTTCGTCTTATAGACGTCGCTGATTTATTTAAACCAAAACAATTGCGTGCTGTATCTCAAAAAGCATTCCGAATTTTACTTTCTGTTTTGAAAAAGACAAAGGGACAAGACATTCCCGGTCATGAAAGTCCATTGCAGGTAAGGAAAATTTTGGCAAATGTTGAGATGAGAACAACACAAGAATTCCTCATTAGAAGCGACAGCGCATACGTTGTAGTGGGAGGACTCACTGGATTAGGATGGTTAATTGTTAAATACCTGTCTAAAAGAAACGCTAAGAAAATAGTATCACTATCAAGACGCCCTCTTACACCTGAAACGGAAAAGAGAATCTATAATATCAAAAATCTTTATGGAGTTGAGGTTATTCACAAAGCAGTTGATATCACAAATTTGAATGACCTCACAAAAGCCATCCGCTCACTTCAACAACAGATTCCAGATACTCCCATCCGTGGTGTTTTCCAAGGCGCAGCTGTAATTAGTGACAACACAGTACCGAAGATGGAGCAAGAAAAATTTGATTTGCCACTTACTGTAAAGGCTCTTGGTACATGGAATCTCCATGTTGTTACCAAAGATATGGATCTTGACATATTTACCATGCATTCTAGCATTGCATCTGTATTTGGAAATTACTCGCAAACAAATTATGCAGCAGGAAATGCATTCCAAGATAGCTTTGCATACTACAGAAGATCTTTAGGACTCCCCGCACAGGTAATTAACTGGGGTGCCTTGGACATCGGAATGGGATCAGATCCCACATTGAAAGACATCTTTTTTCACAAAGGCATAAATTTGATGTCCGCTGATCAAATATGTTGTGCTCTTACACAAATGTTTCTGTCAGACCAAACTCAGGGAATATTTGTAGATTTTGATATTAAGAAATATTTAACTGCAAATAACTTGAAATGGTCAAAATCAAAATACACAGGCATTATTCCTCTTGAAACCGAGTCGACCCAAACGGCAGTATCTACAGAAGAAAAGAGTTATGAATCTGGAGACATGTTAAATCTTGTAAAAGAAACTTCAGCACAAGTTTTATTGATTGATGTATCTGAAATAGAAGATACTCAAACATTAGCCCACTTTGGACTAGATTCGCAAAATGCTATTGAGATCATAAATACCATATTTTCAGTCACAAAAGTGAGGATTCCTATTCTGTTGCTGTTATCTGGTGACTATAGTGTTCAGGAACTGGCAGGTTTTCTATCTGACAAATTATCTTCATGCAACTCAAAGGAATTGTCTGATGATGGCCAGCATAATTCAAAGAGTCGGTCACCAATTACAAAACACTTGGAAAACTTCCAACAACAGAAATCATATATCGATTTCTCATTTTCAATATCCCCCAACATGAGAAAACCAGAAATATGGAGGGTAGCAATGCAATTCATGGTAAGAATAAACGTAACACTGCGTGGTGAAGCACAAACACCTGGTCAAACGAATTCATCAAACTATATGGACGTTGAGGATTTTATTCTTCCTTTCGAATATGCTAAAACGAAAGAATTGGTCAAAATGAAGATTATAGATAAAGATGCTCCAGTATCTGTTGTATATCAAGATCTAGACAACAAAGTCATTCTTCATATCTATTGCAATCGAACACACTGTGATGCATTTTGTGGAAGAATTATTCAAAAAGACTTACAAACTATTTCAGCGTATGTCGTTGCTGGAAAAACAGTTCCTGCCTGGCTTGATAAAGCGAACATGGATTTCATTTCATGGTATACCAAATCATACCATGCTGTTGCAGACAAATCCAAAGATTATTGGGAGAAACGCCTTCGTTTGTGTAAAACGTCGGCAACCTTGAAGAATGTTGCTCCTCTGCTGGATTCAAAAGATGACGTCACTAAATTATCTCTCCCACTGATTGATGCTAGCATATTGCAAAAGCTTGCATTGGACAATGAATGGAAGATGTGTGCTATAGTATGCAGTGTATTCCAAATCGCTTTACACAAAATGACGAATGCAGAAAGAGTACCACTGTTGATGGAGGTTGACTTGCGTTTACAGATTCAGGAATGCCAGGAGGAAATCTCACCATGCTTCAACTTGATCCCAGTGATATCACCAAATTTTTTGCGACCTAATGCAACAATTAAAGATGTTATAAATGAAAACAAAAATATTCTGGAAGAAACCAATTCACATAGTCTTTATTCAATTGCTGACATAATGGATCTTGAAGAATTCGACAGCAAATTACACAAAACGCATTCTTTTCTGTTTCAAACAATGACCGATGTTGATCATCAGTACATTAATCTGATTTCAACTCAGACTGAAAGAGATCCAAGTTTTGAAACAATGTTCCATGTACAGCATAACGAAACTGAAAACTCTATGGCGATAGAGTTTCATTTCTGTCCAAATCGCGTCTCCACAGATACAGCGTCCACATTGACAGATTTTATTTTGGAATTGATGCAGACTCTTCATATGAACTTAACTAAAATGTTGAACCAGCTGCAGCTGAAGACGGCACTACAGAAAAATTTGAGTTCATCTCCAAGAGGTGAGGATTGATGATTTCAAATACATTAAATGTACATTGAAAATTGAATCAATTTTGCTTTTTAGTCGAAAAATACCTCTTGAGGTGGCTCATTATTCCAAATTTTTATTTACCAGCTCGCCTGAAGTATGATTGCAGTATCCAAAAAGCTATACAAGCCCATAATTATTTTATATGAATTATTTGTGATTATTTTATGGAATAATAAGTGTTTTGTTTGCAAATAAGAGATTTTATAAGGCAGAATTATTTCCAAAAGGAGAAAAAATCTTGCTGTAGCCTTCCACTCAACATTTAGATATAACAACGGCGTTTTATCTATTAACTCTAATCATTTCATTCATATGTCGAATGTATATAATAATGCCAGTGAACTAGATATATAATACGCCATAGAGTCTTCCACATCTGCTTCGTATTCATCTATCTTATTGACCATTGATATAAGTGGCAAGTTTGCAAAACAACTGTATGACAAATGGAATGACTTAGACTTCTGCATCGTCAATTTTTCATGTTTGTGTAGTGATATTCCATTGTCACCCGCATATGGTGCTCATCTTTTTCAACTTGTTCTTTTACACAACTGTTTGTTGTGCGTATGATAATTTTTCAAATCGAGTCGAGCTACTAACAGACAGGTTGATGTAGAGGGGTTAAGGGTCGACATTTCTATGATCGTTATAATGATCTAGTTGGACAATACAACCTATGCTTACCGTCCAGGGCCGATTTTCACTTATAAATGTCGACCGTTTGGCGAAGGAGCAATTACTATCTATTTTTCGTCTAACGTTTCTCAAAAATACAGCAAGCACGATAGTTGTAGAGACGATCGTAATAACAAAACTACATTTCCTTGATATAACATTGTTTAAGAACTAGATGAAATATGAAGAAAACTAATTTCTTGATGAACATTTCATATATTAGCAGCAATATGATTACTTTAGCAATTTCTGTCAACTGTCGGGATTGCTACTTTGCAATTTCTTTTGAAATACACATTTCTAATATAGTTTGTTTTCCAATAACATGTTTCCTGAATATTTTAGCCCTAACTTTAAAAACGATATTAACGTTGCAATTTTCATAGATATTTTGTTTTTAAAACTAGGGCATTTACACGAGTCTTCTTCTCAAGTCTCTCCTCTGGCATGTCCATTGGGCCTTGTTTGCCCATCTCTCCTGTTTTTATTTTGTTTAGGAATTACGAGCTTGAGTACTATTCGTTGTGTTAGCATTTTCATTTAAATCAAATCAAAGCAAAATTGGAATTTTGAAATCTCTTATCTACAAAGTACGTTTTTTGTCATTTCGGGCAAAAGTCACAAAAACACCATATAAAATAATGAGAACTTGTATCACTCTTTCGATTGCGAAATCATCCTTCATATGATGTGCTTAAACAAGTCGTTAAATAAACTTTTAGTGTAATGAGCCACCTTAAAAAAATATTGGTTCTATTAGTTAAACCAGACTTCAAATACATAGCATTATATTTTGATGCCACAATGTCTATTTCAAGGAAATTTTCTTCTGGTCAAACACAACGGCAAAAGAAAACCTGTTGTTATGGAGTTCCAACATGGATATCCTCCAATTATTTCATGGGGCACAGAACAAAACAAACGGAGAAACCTAACGGAAATAAAAGACGTGAACATGTTACAAGTCAATGGTAAGGCACAAGTTTTATAACCGAGCTTTAAGTTTTTGCGGAAGACCTCTTATTAACTTAGTGAAATATTTTGTTAAAAGTCAGTCGATTTAGATATAATACTTCATCATTTTATCCAAACCTCTATATTTTGCTCAAATGTAAATATATTGAAAATTTTCATGACGATTTTGCACAATGCACCAGTTTTTTGCTTTAGAAAAATCACTGCTAATATAATTAACTTAATATCATCATATCTTTACTGATGTTATTTCGATCAAGATATTGTGATTTACGAATTTTTCGGTACATTCTTATCCAAGAAAAGTTTGCAAATAAGTCTTAAAGATAACTGTTGTCTTCACATCACAATTTTGTAGGTCATTTCGGGTTACGATTGCAATGCTTTAGAGAGGAGAATGTGGCATTTGAAACTTCGGATGCGGAGATGTGTAAGACATGGGTATCTTTCTTGCGAAATCACCTCAGTTTTAGTGGATTTCCTGGAAAACACGAAATGGAAGAAAACTCAAATTATATTGAAGCAGACGAAATGGATATTGAGGATACACATTTATGAATTGTGAAATTCTTGTCTCGTAATTTAAACCAACGTATATTGAGGAGGATTAATATCAAAATATGTATGTCATAAATGTACTAACCATTACTTTCATGTATTAATGACACAAATACAAATGTGATCCGACATTCCGGTTCACTACGTTTTGATTTTCTGAATCCGTACCAAAATTGTCACAAAACATCAACATACATTTTTTTTGGAAAGTGCTCTACAACAGACAGAACGGCAACAAAAATAATAATAATTTCACTATACGTTTGTATTTTCGCTTATTAAGAATCGATGTCTGTCATCTAAATGAGTACTTAAAAGATATAAGGAAGTAAATGATAAATTCATCATTTGTTCTACAGGAACTTGATTCAAAAAGTTAGATTACATCTCGTGGAAGGTGCGGATCAAAATGTTGAGCAAGACAAGTCGTGATTTGACTATGTCAATCGCGTTAATGTACTAATAGTGTACGTACAGTGTATTCTTCTATTAAACATAGCATCAACACATGTTTTGTGGAGAGTGATCAATCGCTTCATAATGGTCTGCGTACATAAAAAATATTATCACTGTGTTTGTGTTTTTGCTAATTAGGAATTTAGCTCTTAAAATATATAAGGGGATATATGATATACAATTATTGATTTTTCATGGGGTCTATAAATGCCCATATAGGCCTGGTCAGGAAATGGCTGACCGAGGCCGTAAGCCGAGGTCAAAAGATGCCTTACAACGTCCGTTTAGTCACGAGTAAACGGGATTAAATGTCAATTACTGCTCTATTAAATGATCATGAATTTTACCACAATGTCTAAAATATTTCTTTGACCATTTAAAAAGGTGAGCCTAATAACACATTTCAACAATATTATTAAAATATCGATAGCTAAAAACTACAACAGTAAAAAAAAATATTCTTTATTTTTTATATCGTAGTTCATAGTGATATGACCCTGATTTCACTGTAATAATATTTGGTAACGTGATCAATGACACTGAATTTAATTTATCGATATATAATTTAAAATACACAGTTTGACTATCACCGTATTTGTGGATGTTCAAGAGGAATATCCAAAAGAAACCTCCGAAAGGTGAGGTAAGTCTGAGATACACTCCCGAAAAGTGCCTGTAAATCACACAGACAGCATCAAAATTCCTGAGTATTTAATCAAAATTGATTGATCAATATATGTGTATTCAGAATATTTTTTGCTTTATAGTATAGAGTATTCCTGATAACAATGACTGTACTATTACGTTGGTAAAGGTCAGACGCAATCTAATTGTTTGTTTGTTTGTTTGTTTGTTTGTTGTTTTCCGCCAAACTCAACAATTTTTCAGTTATCTGGTGGCGTCCAGTTTTTGTAGGTGGAGGAGAGACCCCAGATATAATGTACCCGGGAAAGATCGCTGATCTTCCGAAAGCAAACTGGCAAACTTTCTCACATATATCGGCGCGAGTGAGAATCGAACCCACGCGGACTAGAGGTGAGAAGCCTTGTAATTTTGAGCGCAGTGCTCTATCCACTCGGCCACGGAGGTCCCTAATCTAATTGATATGCGTCTGATTTATTTATTTAATTTGTTACACTTTTTTGTTTTATTATATATCAGACTTCACATATAGAACTTTGTATCAACCATAACTATTGGAAACAATAGGATTAATGTTAGAAAAACAGAGCGGACAATAAATGGTGTTTTATCGTATATATTTTACGGAAGATCACCATAAATCATCATCCAGTATTTACATTTACCAATATGTAATTTTCTGTTATGGCATTATTGTTATTAATGCTTTTTGTTTCTCCATAAAGATATTGTGATTTTATAAAACCCAGAGATATTGATTGATTGATTGATTGACTAATTTGGGTTTTACGCTGTTTTGGCCGTATTTCAGCCATTTTACGGCGCTTAGCTAACTGAAAAATCTTGGGTTGTGAATGTTGAGGTTTTCCTGACGGCCCCCAATGAGCCTACTCTTTTTCTAAAATCAGAGAAACGATCTTTTGCGTGTCAATGGGGTTGTGATCCTTGACACGGGACACCTTTTAACGTCCCATCCGACGGACACACAAGTTAAAAATGCATAAACAGGTACAGATATATTGAAATAATGAATGTGTAGGGTTTATGTGATATGGGAGTATAAGTCAAGGAAGACAAAATAATTTGCATAACTGGGAATAATTAATACAAACAACCTATTATTCCTCGTGCAATTACCTTAATCCAGTTTGTTTCTTTTCATGAATATGTAAATTTTTACGTGTAGGTCACTTCAACAACTCCATTGACCTATTGCGTACTTGTGTATGCCTAAATAACTTATTGTAAGTAAAATGTTTCATGGCCCTTTGTTTTTGTTGGTGTGTTCTGAAATAAATATATATATACTTCGCATATGTATTTTTTTCTTTTTTCTTTCTTTCTTTGTTCAGTTGTTTATTCTTTTCTTTCTTGTTTGACAAGTGTATCAAAATATAAAATAATTTCATTTTAGTTGTATTAAAATGTTTCATGCATTATTAATGTAGAACACAGTAGTAAGTAATATATTCGATATGTAGTTGTGAATGATGATAGGCTTGAAAGATCTCATTCCTACGTTTTGCAGTTGGGATTGCCGATTGACTCTTTACGGAAACTGTATCGTCTCCAAACTTCCTCGTCAGTCGGAAGATTCAATCGTTTTGTCGCCTGTTAATCGCGATATTTAATGACCACTTAATGTAACCCCAAACCTTCATTAATATTTTGGATTTTAATGTAACGACCCATGCATTAAATTAATGATACAACAGAATTTAATGCCACATTAAATATTTTGACTTTAAATCTTGATACAACCGGGTCCTGAATTTTCTGTATTCTACGGAATGATAAACAATGACAGAAACACTTGGATCCATAGCAACAGTTCTCTCTAAATATGCATTTAATTGCTATTGATTTTCTCTAGAAAATGCTATCGTTGATAACACATGGCCAGTTTTCATAAAGAAAAGGCGAAAGATCAACACCATAACTCCTAAATACAAAATTTAGAGTTCGGCAAACATGAGGTCATTCCCGTTTGTTATAAAGATGAGTAGTTAGTTTGCTTTTTAACATCCATGTTCAACAAAACATATAACTATGAAGACGATGTGGAAGATATTATGTTGTGATCTATTCCGAGTATTCTGGGATATATCGAACCGACATATGGTTGAAAATAAATGATTATTGTTAATAAACAAATGAAATTCTGTCCAAAAGAATATAATAGGAATTAATATAAGTTGAAATTTCCTTATTAGTATTAATAATTTAATAATTTTGTATATGGACATGTGAAGATATCGATCATTTATCAATCTTATCAATCCTATAAAGAAAACCAAAATAAGAGAACGGCAAACAAGGACTCTTGGGCAATCGAAAGGTGGGGTCAGGTGTTTAAGAGAGGTAAGCATCCGCTGTTGACCGGTCACACCCGCTTTGAGTCCTATATTATCTTCATTGCGTAATCGGAGTAATCAATAGTCAAAATCGATATAAAAAGGTGAAGATAACGAACAAAAGAATAATCTGTAAACAAAATCAGTGGGTAAAGAACAGCCTAACAATTGGTGTGAAACTCGTCAAACAACATTTAATCTAATGTCAAGTTGTATTGGTAAATTAGATCGTTATAAATGACCATATCATATGTGAATTGCTGCCTTCACACGAAACGGTTGAAACACCAAAGTCTTATCCTTCATAGTTCAAAATAGCCAAGGTTAAATTAAGTATTTGAAAAGTAAATCAACATTCACGGTCGCTAAGTCAAAATGTCTGGACAAGATATCAAAACCATGGCTTCTGTATGTGAAATATCAAATCCTTATTCACCTTGATTTAAACTAAGTCACAAATGTCAAAGTTTTGGAAAATTATGTCCAAAGTCAATAGATCAAAAGTTCTGGTACCAAAGGAAATGTCTTGTAATGAGAAATTTATATGTGTATTATCTAATCCCTGTCCCACTTGGTTTAAGAGATATTGCCTAAATTTAAGTGTATAAAAGTAGGTCACATCCCAAGACCAAGGTCACTAGTTCAAAAGTCTTCAAATTAAATGAAAGATTGATTGATTTTTTGTTGTTTTCCGTCAATTTCAAATGAACGATCTTTTTACGAGGCATCTATATGTGAAATATAAAAGCCATATCTCCCTTCGTTAACGAAATGTATCCCTGATTAAAGTTTTTCAAAAATAGGTCAGAATCCAATGTCAAGGTTAATAGGTCAAACGTTTGGATACCAAAAGAAAGGTCTCTTCATGAGGCACACATATGTGAAATACCAAAGCACTATCAGTCTTGGTTGAAAAGATACAGCAAATGTTAAAGTTTTTGAAATGAGATTTAAGGTCACTTGGTCAAAAGTATTTGTACCAAATGAGAGGCCTGGTCATTAGATATCTAAATTTGAAATATCAAAACCATTTCTCGCTTCGTACAAAAGATATAGCCATTCTTAAAAGTTTTTGAAAAGTGGTCACTAGGTAAAAAATCTCCGTTCCAAAAGAAAGGTATCTTCATGAGGCATGTATAAATGAAATATCAAAGCCATACCACCCTCAATTCAAAAGATATACCCCAGGTTATAGGTTTTTAAAGTAGGTTAAAATCCATAGTAAAGGTCACTAGGTCAAAGTCATGGTACCAAAAAGAAAGGTATTCTCATGTGACATCTATATGTAAAATATCAAAGCCCTTGGTTCCAAAGATATAGCCACATTAAAGTTTTGAAAAAGTGGGTCAAAGTCCATGGTAATGGTGATTCGGTGAAAAGTCTTAGTATCAAAGGACAAGCTTCTTCATGATGCATCTATATGCGAAATATCAAATCTCTTGCCAC
Organism: Ostrea denselamellosa; assembly: GCA_024699665.1. Classification (NCBI taxonomy): domain Eukaryota; kingdom Metazoa; phylum Mollusca; class Bivalvia; order Ostreida; family Ostreidae; genus Ostrea; species Ostrea denselamellosa. Next base: position 317,691 of record JAMZEH010000071.1, on the reverse strand, counting down.
CTTGGTTCTAAGGATATAGCCAAGGTAAATGTTTTTTGGTGTTTTTTTTTGAAAAGTGGGTCAAGCTCCAAGATGACAAGGACAAAAGACTTGGTATCAAACGACATCTCTCCTCAGGAGATATCTATATGTGACATTTCAAAGTGGCATCGCCCTAACCGTGGTTACATATTTTAAATTTTTGATTGATTAATTGTTTGTTTGTTTTTCGCTAGGAATTTTTCACATTTTTAGTCCTACTTTGTTAAACACCACTACGACTCCACGCAAAAGTACTCTGAAGTTGACATTAAAAATATGTTAGAGTTCTTCAATGAAATTATCGTCGTCTTGGTGATCAGGTCTTCCAACAGGTTGTTGGAATTCCCATGGGCACGAGTCGTGATCCTTTGTTACCTGACCTGTTTTTTATATTTTATTGAGGAGAATTCATTCAAAAGCTTCTACATCACAAAAAAACAAATTCTTTCTGATATATCGATGGCGTTTCATGTAATCTTTTGATTTATTTTTTTATCTCACTGCTATACTACTCACCCCAGCAATATAACTTCCATCCGTGTGTGTAAAATCATTTCATCTCACAGCTTTACTACTCACCCCCAGCAATATAACTTCCATCCATATGTGTAAAATGATTTCTTTATCTCACTGCTTCATTACTCACCCCAGCGATATAACTTTCATCAATGTGTATAAAATCAGTGCTTTATTTCAGTGCTTTACTACTCGCTCCAGCAATGTAACTTCCAGTGGATCTCATACAGTGAACATTCAGTCCAATGCCCCCCCCCCCCCCCCCGCTGATTTGGAAATCAGAGCACACTGTTTTAAGGTATCATAAATTCCCTCTATACTGTCTGAGTGCATTGTTAGCAGAAAACAGCTGTGAAAAAAAAAAAACATTACAAATACATATATAAACATTCCTCATTTATTGCAAGATTTATGAATTATTTTTCAATAAGGCCCAATTTAAAATTTTTATCATTTCCTACTTTCACAACCGATAAAAAAGATACCCAATAATATCGTATTGATTAATTGTTGATTGATTGATTGTTTTCCGCCACACTCAGCAATTTTTCAGTTATCTGGTGGCGTCCAGTTTATTGATTTTAAAGTCTTGGGTTATTATGGAGTTGAAGTCATCTTCAACCAACTCAAAATTTAGTTTACATGTAAGCTCCACTCGGATAAAATTTGCTCATTTTTAACCCCCCCCCCCCCCCCCCCCACATTTTTTTCTCTGCCTAGTTAGTGCAAGTGTCACACACTACTAGTAGATCTACAGTGAAAATAACAAAGTTGTGTACCCCGACAGCTGTGGTCGGTTTGTTTCAGCGTTGAACAGTTGACAGTAGGTTGAATGTATTAATTCAATCCCAAATGAACCATTAACTAGCTTACCATAAAACTGAGAAAGTATGTAGATAGATACTCGGTGTTGTTGCAGGAGTGATTTGCAAGTTCAGCAGGAATGGCTAACAAGTTTTACGGAGTGACTGTTGAGACAAATCATGACTCAAATGTGTATTAGCTACATTCACTACAGGCCTAAATTATACCACTATATGTTTATGTTAATCTGATCGACCCTACAATTTCTAAAGCAAGATCCACACCCCTCAAGTTCAATATGTTAAAGTGCCTGCAAAATGAGATCAGGATCAAAATGTTTCTTCATTACTTTGAAAATAAAGTTCAGCATACTAACCTACTAAAATGTGCCTCAAACTTTAACAAAAACACAACAAGTAGTTTAGCATACACTGTCCACTAGGTGGTTTACTTAATTAGAACGTTCGCTTCGTAACCGGGAGGTCGTGAGTTCGAGCCCCGCTCGTGCCATGGCCGCGTCAAACCTAAGACGAAAAATAGGTAGTGATTGCTCCTTCGCCAAACGCTCGGCATTTAGAAGTGAGAATCACGGGTCTTTATATGACCTTAAAAACGGAGGTCCCGTGTCACGGTAGGCGTTGGCACGTTAAAGAACCCTCACTGCTACGGCTCTGAGCGCTAAGCATAGGTCTAAATTTGTGCTACTTCACCTACAGCTGGTGACGTCTCAATATGAGTGAAAAATTCTCGACGGGACGTAAAACAAACAAACAAACAATCAATTTATGAAAACCATGGGTCATTATACAAACCTTTGAAATAAAATAAATTGGGGGGGGGAGAGAAATCTTAAAGGTCAAAATTTGCATTTTCGAAACATCAACATAATTTTCACTACACACCATATTTTGATGGCAAGCATCATAAAGTGGCCCCTCTTTGTGGTATTATTTAAAGGAGATTTTAAACCACATAAACAAGTGCAGATACAAATCAAAATTAATGGAAATTATTAAAATAATCATTGTTTGCTCATTTTATGCACTTTTCACCAAGAAATTGACTTTTCTTTCTGACCTCATTGAATATATCCATTTAACATTAAGGAAATGTACTTTTTTTCCAATGTTCTTTGTGACTACTCTTTTTATATAATTCCGATTGGCCTTGATTCAAATTTATCTGATATATTTTTTTCTAAGTAACCTGCTTTTTATCTATAATGTGGCATCACATACTTGACTAGATTAATCCTTGTACACTGCAAATTTCTTTGTCTAGCTTTTATTGTGGGAAACCCATATACTATATGGCATAGTTCATTAATATACATTTCCAATGATTTCGGAATGTTTCTGTATTATTATATTTACATTTCCACTGATTGCAGGACATATCAATCTTTATCTGACAGTGGTGATTTTCATGCAATGTTAAGCTGTTTATAGTCATTTGGTAAACATTGACAAATAGGACTCAAGCAGCTACTACCCCATTCGGCAGAGATTGAAAATAATTCGGCAGAGATTGAAAATAATTTTGTCTTTTCCCCTCACCTCTATGGCACTGTCAATATCATGATGATGTATCCCCACAGCAACCCTCATCAACATGTGTTGAGGCCTCTCCGCCACTTTCCCATTTATTCTCAACAATACGATCTTTCCAAAGTTTTAAATCCACAATACTGGTAGTTAAAGTCTCGATCATAAACCAAGGCTGCATTCAACCACTGAAACGTAAAATACTGCTAGTTAAAGCCCCAATCATAAATCAAGGCTGAATTCAATCGCTGAAACGATTGCTTCGAGTATAAGTAGAATTCCCAGATGTTGAAGTAAATCCCAGTTCATTTAAAAGACATTTATAATAGTAACTTTTATTACAAACAAAGGAAATGTTGTTACTTGCTTTATCCGCTGGGACTAGCACAAAGTTTTCATGTAGTCTACGTAACTCATTCGTCACTTCTACCTTCTTAAAAACAGAAGGATAAAAAGTGCGCATTTTCCTCCATCAAATGGTGAATGCGGGATTTTAACAATTTTCGAATATTTTGATCCACTCAGACTAAGTGTCAAGTTCCTCTCCTTCAGATTTCGTCCAACGTCTGGCATATTCTTCCACAGAATTCATGATAGCCATGAAATTATGTCGCCATCTTAATGAGCGCGGTGACGTCTCTATATGAGTGAAAACGTTTCGAACGGAATGTTAAGCAATATACAACCAACCAACCAGCTTTTGAACTGTCAAAAATGATGCTATTGTAATCATTGATACCTTTTTCAATATTATGCAAAATGGTTTACTATATGTTAAAAAAGCAGTTAAACGTTCTAGCTGATTTTGAAAAAAATTCAGTATTGCTTGCAGGAAAAGTTGTCATTGCTAATAACAAAATTTATTATCTAGAATTAAAAACGTTTTCAAAACGTATGACGGAAGAACGTAACCTTACAGAGTCCTATCATTTTGAACCTCAGTTTCATCAATAATAACATGAACAAATTGAATAATTTAGCACGTCTTATCAGTACTTCATCAGTTCAATATAATTTGTCAGAAGCGGTATATTAAATATATAACAGTTATTAAAATGTATTAGCGCACTAACATTATGTGAATGGTTAAAATTGGTTTCTGAAGAATTTTATATTACATTTTGTAAACCAGTGAACATAATCTGTTATCAAGAATATTGTTTATTGATATAAATCCATTCAAAGATTGGATTTTGTCTTAGGGGCATGTTTGTAAAAATAAAACACTTTACTAACTGAAGACGTGCACTGAAATATGATATTGTCAAATGCAAGTACTATGAAACATTTCTCTTTTTACTTCCCATTAACTATGCAGATTAGTTCACAGCTAAAAATCAAATTATCTTTACTTTCAAACCAAGCTGCTTAGTACTTCTTAGTAATTTCACTAGTTTGATTTATTGTAGAATTCCTTTAAATTAAACTTCAATTATTACTTCACTAAAACCACAAAATATTGAATTTTTCAGAATCCGAACGTTATCAAAACTTTGATTTATAATTTCAAATCATTTTCAAGAAAACAAATCAGAATTAGAATTCCTTTAAATTAAACTTCAATTATTACTTCACTAAAACCGCAAAATATTGAATTTTTCAGAATCCGAACGTTATCAAATCTTTGATTTATAATTTCAAATCATTTTCAAAAAAAAAAACAAATCAGAGTTACTACTACAGAAAACTGTAAATATAAGATAAAGACATTCTTTCATCAAGAAAGAATCAATATAACGAACAGTTAAAAGTTCATATAATTCTTACACATAAATTCATTGAATTCTAAGCCCTCTATAAACCAGTAGTGATTTTATTTTTCCAAAGTTGTAACCACAAATATTTCATGTGAACTTCTATTCTGAAAGCCTCTAATTTTCAACAGTACTTAAAAGCCAAATGAATAATGATTGAAGAGTTTTAGAGTAAGATCATTGATCATACAATTGTAGACCTAAATATCTCGTCACGCAGAAATGGTAATTATTGACATGCACATGTACTTTAATGTCTAAATATTCATGTCTAGCCAACACCCACTTGCGTGATGGTTAGCGAATATACAATGGCCTCTACCTGATTATCAGGGACATCAGAAATCTTTTTTAAAAATGTTGTAGAATTTGATAAAACTATTTGAAAATGTTTTAATATTACGAAAAACCCATGTATTCCACAATTAATATAAGTTGTAGAACTTGTTTGTTAGTCGTCGTAAAATAAAGTAAAATTTAACCCCAGTTCGATTTTCAAGGCATCTATTTCATAAATTAAATATTTCGTGTTTTTTCATTATTTTATCACCATTTAATTTTGGCTTTATTTTTCATGACCTAATAGGGAAAGTGTCAATACAAGGGGGAAGTTTTCATGTAGGAAAGGAATATGAAGTTGGATAAAACCATAATAGATGAAAGTTGAAGCTGACTAGTGTTCGAGAATCGGAAAACATTTACAATCGATTCTCGAATTGAATCGGAGATATCTTTTCGATTCATAATCGAGATTATACAGATAATTCAATTTAGTTGTTTCATTCATTCAAATAAATAAAACATTGATATTACTCACTGCAGTTAAATGCAAACAACAAGGTAACCGTTTTATTTTCAATAGCTTTAATTTCTAAATTAATTGTTTCTCGACTGAATCATTAGCGTTTTGGCATTTGTATTTGTCCACTTTATATTCAATTTCGAGATGGAATTGTAAACTGGTCGTATATCCTATGCCAAATATCTACAAGAAAAAAATTATAATATATTTCATACATCCGATTTTGGAATAGACATTATACATGCATATTCAATGAATTTCATTCGAACTAAAAACTAGCAAGCTTAATTAAACATACAATTAAATTATATCATGCATGCAAAAAAAAAAAAAAAAAAAAAAAAAAACACCACGTAAATGCCAATTTTCTGTTGAAGCCTGCCTTTATTTCCTTAGGTATATCTGCACACTTTACAAATCACTGTTTCCATATCAACGTTAGCCGCGTGGCGCAGTGGTTAGAGCGTCGGGCTCAAAGATCTGATGATCCTTGAGTCGGGGGTTCGAATCCCACTGTGGGACGTGGGTGCCGGTCTTTCGGATGAGACCGTATAAACCGAGGTCCCGTGTCGCAGTAGGTGTGGCACGATAAAGATCCCTCCCTGCTCAAAGGCCCTGAGTGCGGAGCATAGGCCTAAATTTGCAGCCCTGTCACCGGTAATGGTGACAGCCGCCGGATAGCTGAAAAATTGCTCAATGGCTATAAACAAACAAACAAACAAACAAACATATCAAAGTTATGATTGCTAGACAGTACTTTGATCCAAAATACTTCCAGACAACAGAACGCGTTGAACTGGGATACTGGGTTCTGGGCCGTCAGTCATTGTATGCTTTTTAAATTTAGAGTTAAAAAGAAACACATAACGATTAGTGTTTACCAACTATCGATGTCAGATTTCCGGTATCTATTGTGCGACAATTTTTCGATGGTCTGCGATTATCGCTGAAAGTATAATTATGACAAATGCGATTTAATTTTATCGATACTTCTTATTACCAGTCCGTCACAGTTATCACTCTTTGTTGACTCTTATGTGCCAATGGTAAGAAAATAAGAAAATCTCGCGAGCAAGTGCGAGATTACAGGAACATAAATCCAGAAAAATAGGAAAACGTGATCCCCCCTCCCCTTTTTTCTTAAATAAATAACATGGTCTATTTTTAATAGAAAGATCATTGTTGAAATCATTTTCAACCAAAATTATAGCACCAATATATTAAAATCAATGTGTTTTTGAACACGATCACACCTATTCAAAAACTTCCATAAATCAATGTTTTGTATTCTAATTCCATGGAAATTATTGTAATTTTCAAAATAGCTTAGATGAAATTCGGAAACGCATCAGTTATATTAATTAATGTAATAAACGTCTCAAAATCAAAACAAAAATTCAGTTTGATTGATGGATAATTTATTTTTCATATAGTGGAAAAGGATGTGGATACATGTACGCTAACATAAATCCCTACTACATGAACCTGTGCTGACCGTGTGACAAAATAAGATATCTCCATAACCTGACAGAATATTTTTAAAACCTTATGAATCCCATTATTTTCAAGAAAGGTTCTTGTGTTGGATGTGCATAGGCCTATAGGTTTTATCCCATTACAGTTCTTACGATTGATTCATATCAGTCAAATTTGGCAACTTTAGTACCTGTGTTACCTCACACAGTATAATAAGTTCGTTTGTTTTTCTTGTAAGAATGATTAATTCCTTATTACTTTAGAATTTTCATAGTGCTGTGATTTGTTATTGATGATAATTTGTATTCGATACCACATTACTCATACTGAATGTTTAGTAAACGTTAACTCGGTAGCACGACCTTACGCGCCCTTAATTTCAAGAGTTCATAAATGTCAACCAGACATAATATTATGATATGTGGTTAGGAACACGGAGATTTATTTGCCATGATTATGCATTTCCTTAGTTTTCGCAGTTTAAGTCATAACTATGCGTGTTCATTGGTTTTTGTCACTTTTAAACTACAACAGGCATTAAAGATCAACAATCTCATACATTGTACGTAAACTATACGCTCTGTGTTGTTTTCTGTATTCAGATGACTTTAAATGAATATATTGATCGCTGCTGTTGTTTGGAACTAGTATCCACATAAATATAGTGTTTGCCTCTTACCAACCCTAGGTATGAAAACGTGAAGATAACGAACAGTGATCAATTTCATACATACTATAAAGATGACAAAACTGAGAGTGTGACAAATATAAGACCATGAAAACACCTGGGATGAGATCAGGTACACATGAATATAGGGTATGCCCCTACTAAACCTATGTATGAAAAGATGAGGAATCCTATAAAAATACAAAATGGAGAGTGTAGCAAACTTGGACCAATGGGTATACCATAAGCGAGATCAAGTATTAGGAGGAGTAAGTATCGCCTGCTGACCGGTCACACCCGCCATGAGCTATATATCCTGATCATGTACACGTGGCAATTCTTAATGAAGTCAGTATAAAACACAAAGACGCACTGAGGTACTTACCTGCACAAGCTTAGCGATTAACTAGTGATTACGACTTTCAAATGGACATTTCTGATTGATGTTCTCAGAAACATAAAACTCGCTGAATAAAATTAGATTCAATGGAAAAAGCAAGTACATAGTCTATAACGCTCATCCGAGTTACAAACTGATATAAATGGGATGTAAGCCAATATGAAGAAAATTGATTGCCAGACTAACTAGAGGATGCTTTGAAAAACGAACTGACTAGGTATATAATATATCAGGTGAAATATCTAGTTACAATGGAAGAGTCTCTGATTTAGTTTATTTGCATTTATTTCATATCTTAATTTACATTTGATTTTATCTTCAGTTTAACTTACATTGGGTCGGTAAAATCCCAGTAACGTGCCTCATTGCTGCTGGATACATAGATAGCTATCTCTTTATATGTATAGGCTTTACTTTTTAAAACTGGATATGTGCAGCGTACAGATCGTACGATTTTTCTCATGATCATTTCATTCTCCAAACAATTTGATAGGTGAATTACGTTTAAACTACTACTTATATCTTCTATTAGGACATAAGTTTTAGAGATACCTATAGGTCTTACGTTTTCACGCAGTTTTTACACAGTGCCATTTGTAACAGTGCCATTAATATCACTTGTCTTATTATTTGATTGAAACTCTGGGTAACGCAGTTTCTATTTGAAAAAACGTGAGAAAATTATGGAAAGGACGAGAGGCAAAAATAATGCAGCATGGACTAATGCAAAACCTATCACCAGAAACATTACTTTTTCCAAATGACTGAAAAATGTAACTTTGAGATAAACTGAAAAATCGATACTCCAAGCAGGGATGAAAATGCAGCGTTACAAATAGGTCCACCAGCTTTATCAAATGCTTTTTGAAGAATATCTGTTGGTATATCTGACCTCATTGCAAGAAATGCGTGGCAAATATGCACACTGAAATCCACCGAAAACCCGACACACTTTACTAGGTGAATCATGGTAATCGAACTTAGAGTAAGATCCCAAATGTACATGAAACCAAATATACCTGTCAGAATGCTAATAAGTGTAATCATAACTATACACACCATCAGTGGATGATGCATGAAAATCACTGTGATGAAGAACATAACTACAAGAGCAATACCAACAGTTTGCCAGGTGCTCGGCCAAATCTGCACGAATTGTTCGTAAAATATGAAAGCTGGTGTGTAGAAAAAGCACGATATTGCAGCATGATCACTGATGTTTCGCAAACGCTTCAACAGAAACCCTTGGGCTGCTGTGGATTTGATATTTTTTGCTTTTATGTATAACTTTGAGGCTGTTATGCGAGATTGGTCTTCAGGGAAGGCAAGATCATTGCTAAGTTGTGAAAAATATTTCATAAATTCTTTTAAAACGACTAAAAAGCTCTCTTATAATGTAATGTTATAAAATCTGGAATTTTCGTAAGAATAAAGCCAGCTTATCTTAAAAGTTTGAACAATATTTTCGTCATCGACAACATTAGATAACAGAAAAGAAATTTGTGATTGCGTAATTCGAGATGAACCATTCTTCCCGCTTATTATACAAAATGTAATTATGGGTTCTGTGGTAGAATGACTTTCGTCCCAAACACTGTATATTTAAAAGTAAGTTTTATCAGAAACCAAATTCTTCAAAGAAAGACCTTGTTGCAAGATGACTGTACCGTAAATTGAACTGCCTATGTATGCCAGAAAAAGAACGACAGTGAAGACTTTTCCAAATATGGGTTTTAAAAGGAAACGGATTACAATTAATTTAGGATATTTTTTCAGAGCACTTTCTACCTCCTCTCTTTTGTCTGGAATACTACCTGTGCAAAAGAACTTATGTCCACATGTCTTTGAACATTCTTTAGATTTTACCCTACAACAACATAAAAAATGTCTTTTCTGTTGCGTTCTTCTTTCGTTTAAACAAATTGCTGGACACAGAGAGAACAATTGGTTTAAATAACAGAAAAATACTGCGACACCTGCAAATAGAAAGAAACAACATTTCTATGACTAAAGAAGGACAGTATTATATAATAAAAAAACACCGTTGTGGAAATGTAGAATTCGATACCTGTATAAATGCAGAAGTTCCTTATACCAACAAAGACAGACGCTGCGCCGATTGTAAAAGCCAGTAGGTCGGTTATGGATGTTATAGTTATGGCTGTACCGCTCTTTTTCAGCATGTATTTCATCCTGTCCTCTACAGACGCAGTCAATAGAGATGGTGCGTCCGCCCTTCCAGACATCAATATGAACATGTCGTCTATACCAATGCCTAGGAATTGAATTATTTGTTATGTGAATAAACAATGCCAGATAGTGTTCACGTAAAAATGACAGAAAATGCAATTCTAATATACATATATCAAAGAATATTAAGTTTATCCTTATGAATCTATCAATGAAATATAACACCAGATATCATTCAAATAATCTTCATTTATGATAGCATTCAGAAAGATGGGCAAACACGGTCGTCTGATTATACCGGAAGTGGGATCAGGTGCCTAGGAGGAGTAAGCATCCCTGCCGACCGGCCCTACATCCCGATCAGGTAAACGGAGAAATCCGTAATCAGAATCAGTGTGCTAAGAACGTCCTAACAATTGGTATGAAACACGTCAGACAACATTTAACCTAATGGAAGTTTGTACTGGCAAACTAGATCGTTATAACGACCATAAATTTGCGAAATGCTGACCTTAGACGAGACTGCACATATGTCAGTTCCATATAAATGAAGAACGTGCACGTATTAGAAAGCAACCAATGTCAGCACCTTTGTTTCCATGTGCTCAGGGTTTTTGTTTACTGTAATGGTGTAATTTGCGTTCTATCATTCCCATGAACCGACTTCTTGGTTTTTGTGCATTATTCACCCAATTAATTGAATGTAATTAGCTATCAAACAGTATTGCTGATATTCATCGTACAATTTCTCTGTTATGTATCTGTATTAACTTGTGTATTAATGGAGAAAGACTAAATGCAGACTCGACCTGATATCCAATCATTTGTTGTAATTATGTATTTAATTTGTATAGCAAAATACAGTAGTATTTTTAATTGAATTGAAATTAAATGATGCCACGAAAACATCTTTCGTTCATGAACATCATACATGTCGGCTCTTCAAAGAAACCAGACATCATAACATCCAGACAAAGAAAAAAGATGATTTAAGTCATTTAATTCTGCAGAAAAATAAATGTTTTACGATGCTATGTTAAATATATGTATTTGTTTTATTGAAAGAAAAGGGATGTTTACAATATCCAATAAATGCTATTTATCGACTTTCTGAACAACGATAATCTTTCAACAAATGATGTAGTAAAATCATATTATTACCAACCACAAGAAAAGGCATCACACCAACAATACTTGTAAATTTTACACCAATAGCGCTGACTGCTCCAAGTGCTGATCCTATTCCAAGTATTGGCACAAGAACACCGCCTAATCCAAGCATTAAACGATTTGCAACACTGTTACACGTTACAAATGATGACGAAGAAGCGAAACAAGCATATGTCAACATCAGGGTAAATGTAAGGGAGAAAAATTGAATATCACCGTTAGTGTTTTTTCTAGCTCTTCTCCAAGAGATTCAGGTGTTGCATAAGAGATGTCTGTAAAATTTGTCTTCAATAATACGATGTTTTCAAGAAAGCTTCTTTCCCATTTTGAAGATTGAAGAGTGGTTTTGCAGAGATAATAACGTAGTTTTACTCCTCTAGTTGAAATCAATGTATCATTGACGGAAAAAGCATTGGCTAAAATTGGTGAAAGAAGTGACCCTTTTTATATCGGATACCAAACTTTTTCCGACAGAAAATCCTTTTCAAAATCAAGGGATAGAACAATGTCTCCAAGGATGCCACACCTTTCCAGGCAGGCTGCACACAAATCCTCATAGTATTTATTCGAACCATCAATGTCCTTGATAGAAACAGATTGTTATATAAATTTGTCAATCTGTCTTATTTCCTTTAAAACAGATGTTGAGTTTATGTTACTTCTATTTCCTGAAATGATTATAACGTCGACATACTTTCCTAAATCAGGTAATTGATACGGTTGAAAATTCGAGACAGTCGAATCTTGGAAGGTATCTCTTTGAATGATTGGCTATTTTCCGGTGTATAAAGGATCTCTACATCGTTTTCGGACTCAAAGTGCATGACGTCAGACATCAGAGCACAGTTAACGACAATACACATTACTAAAATCGAAACTGGACAACGGTTGACGATTACCCCAAGGCGTTCAAAAATGGATTCGAAAAAACTTTCATATTTTGTGTATCAATTTCCATATTTTCTGCTTCGTTTTTGTTCTTCTGCTGGATATTTCATTTTCTTGAAATACTTCTGTGAAATACCATGTGTATTTACCATCTAACATTATATCCAGTAGTTGCACGGAAAGATCTCCTTTTTAAAAATCATTCACTACTATTAAAACAAAAGAAGATTTTTTCAATTTTGCTCCAATATCCAGCAAATTCTTTGTATAGTTGTATTATAGACTATTTTCTCGCTAAAAGAATGTTGGAGTATAATCTGGAAGGAAATCCATGTAGAACCCATCAAAAGTAATTTGCGAATTCTAAATTTCGTTATGCCGTGGCTGAGTGGTTAGAGCATTGCGCTCAAAATCACATGGCCTTTCACCTCTAGTTGGCGTGGGTTCGATCCTCGGTACATTGTATCTGGGTTCTCTGCTCCACCAATAAAAACTGTAGGCCACCAGATAACTGAAAGATTATTGAGTGTGGCGAAAAACAACAATATATCTATCTATCGTTATGAAGAAATGAATTTTTTATATCATTATAAAACATAAAAGGTACTAATTTTGATGCACCAGATGCGCATCTTGGCAAATAATGTCTTTTCAGTGATGCTCAAGTCAAAAATGTTGGAAATCCGAAGTAAGAACAAACTTCGAAGAGCTGAAAGAACCAAACTACCAAATAGTAGAGCCAAATCCTGTAAAGGATCAAAGCTATCCATGAAGGATATAATCCTTAATTTTGAAATGAAATTCTAAATTTTATCATAGAAAAGATTTATCCGTAATTCATGATATTGCCGAAATAGTAAATTAAATTACGTAAATTACGTCTCAATATAAAACAGGAAACGGCAATATCAATAAATGTTTGTTCCTGTTCCAATGTTATATACCCGAGTCACAGTAGAGATAGCTATCATTGTTTTTCTTGAATTAACTATAAACCTGTTATGAATTGTTAGCTAGAATTTTTGAATGGACAACTTTCACTCATGTTCTAATACATTCCATAGTAAGGAGGAATCATCTATGTCTTAATAGGAAGAGGTCAGTTTTAGAAGTTGTGCCTAATCGTTTTGTAATTGTATAACAATACAGTACGTTCAAACCAAATCAAGAAACCTTTGATTGCAATTCTTTATATTTTATAATAAAGGATTTAGAGTTTTGACACCAAATTGTTTTAGAATCTACAGGTAGATTCATTTTTGCGGATGTTAGTTCTTGATATATTTTAACATAACAAAGAAAAAAACTGCTATTGTTAATGCATCAAGATTGATTGATTAAATATTGTTTAACGTCCCGATCGACAATCTTTCATATAGAGACATCACCATTGCCGGTGGAAGACTGCAAATTTAGGCCTATGCTCGGCACTTATGGCCTTTGAGCAGGGAGGGATCTTTAACGCACCACACCTGCTGTGACATGGGACCTCGTTTTTGCAGTCTCATCCAAAGGACTGCCCCATTTAGTCGCCTCTTACGACAAGCAAGAGGTACTGAGGATCTATTCTAACAACCAGGATCCCCACGGGGTAATTTCTTTAGATAGATATATGAATGTTTATCACCTTACATTGATTCTTTCACTCCGGGAGGTTTCTAGTCTTTAAATTATCTTGATAAACGGTGAATTGTTGCGTAGGATGGATTCCATTAATCTCCTTGATTGGATATCTAATCTATATTTTACCTTATTTGGAGTTGTACGCCAGACATACAATTGTCTCACGTAATTTAGTGAATCACGTGTGGAAATCAGCTCTGTGCGAAGACCAATGAAAATTAGTTTGACGCCATAAATTCTACTTGAACATTGGATAAATTAATTTGTATAAATACAGGATCTATGCAGTAAGATTATACAAATCATTTTTTTCCTTTCGAATGGGGCAAAACAGTACTGCGATGTAAATTTAGAAAAAAACTCACCTTACGCTTTAGTGATGGATGAAGACTCAGCTATTGCTGTAGTTGGCATTGGTTGCATGTTTCCAGGAGCTGACAATATAGACGAGTTCTGGAGAGTTCTTGTCAATGGAGAAGACCACGTTCAAGATATTCCCCCAGAAAGATTCAACATTGCTGCATTCTATGATGCCGATCCCGATAACCCGCGCAAGACTTACGTCAGAAAGGCGGGACTCATTAAAAGGTCTTGGAATTTTTATATTTTTTACTATTCATTTTGGTATTTAATGACAATGTTAATTTGAATATTTGATATATTTATTTTGAAGATATTGTTTATTGATATATTCTCACAGCTTACTAATTCTTTCATATAAATATATGTAACATAATTATCGTGAAAACCATTACCATTATAATCTTGGGAAAAAATACAAAGTAAAATACCTAGCACAATTTATTACAACAAAATAAGAGTTGTGTATCGATAATATTTCAATCGAAAATCATTGAAAAGGTTATTTATAACATTTTAAAACATTTTTGTTATGCAATTTTTGTGTGGTTTTTTAAATTATTTTTTTGTACATTATGTAACATTTTTGATTTGGATATTTAACACCAGTACATTACGTCGATTGTAACCTAAGTTTACAAAACTGTCGATTCTTAACTTAAGGACAGTTTTTTTTAACTTAAAGCTGACATGAATTAATAAAAATGTACACATTCTCACCTTATCAGCCATATTTCTTTCATATAGCATGTTTTATTCTATACTATATACTACAAATGCAATTGTCAAACCTGGGTGATTTTCTAGCGACTAAGTGAGATTAGAGTTCCCGACTATGAGTGCCCCCCTCCCCGCCCCAAGTTTTATCCAATGTTTTGGTTTCTAATTCGGGGGGGGGGGGTCTTTCACGATTATATCAGAACTCTCAAGGTTATATTTTTCCAGTTCACTACAATTGTTTAAAATATCGGGGTTGCCCCCTCCCCTGATTATACGTGCATGATAAGGAAAAAAAATGATAAACTTATTTATTACAGTTTGCAATATTACATTCTGCGTCGCGTTCAATGCAGAATGTAATACCGCAAAATGTTATAGATATATGCATGCAAGATATATTCAGCGCCAAATTTGCATAAAGTTAAGTAACGGAATATATCATTTATAGATTTTATGTCATTAAATTTATGTAGATATAAAATAATTGAGCTTTTTATTATTTTTTTTTTTTGTTATTATATTTTGCATTGTTACATATCCTTTTTATGAAATGATGACGATCTTGAAATTTATACCTGTTCTACCAAGAATTGTTTTCTTTTTATATAAAGTGGGATACCAATAATTGTGTGTGCGGAATTCATGAACAATGAGTATGAATTATATTTTTCTTCTAATCGCAGTACCAAGTTGTATAAATGTCCTTATTTTACGTAACGTATTTTTAGATAGTAAGTTTGATTTGTAATCTTAGATGCAAAAGAAAAATGGAACAGTTTCTTTATTCTGGAAGACAATTATTTTGAATAATATACCATAATCTACGTATGCATCGCAGTAGCCATGTTTTAGAGGGAACCTTTCACTCTTAAATGAAAGACAAACCAAAATTCTCTGTTGGAATGTAACTGAGAAATAAAAAAAGATCAACCAATAATCAACGTTTGAATTTTCTCTACTCTCTCTCTCTCTCTCTCTCACACAGAGAGAGAGAGAGAGAGAGAGAGAGAGAGAGAGATGTTTATGCATGTGGGATTTATGTACCTAGATGATTTTCCGATTTTACAAATTTGCAAAACTTAAACCATAAATCATATAGTAATTGGAAACATGCATAGTACTGGGGACTAGTAAATATTCTACTTCGATACTTCCCCTGAAGATTGAAAACACCTGATCGGCACAGCCTAAGTATATTGCAGTCTGTACAACTAACTATGTGTTTACTGTAGGATCTATTGATTGTATATTGCTTAACGTCGCGCTTGAGAATCTTCCACTTGGAGTCGTCACCACTACCGGTGAAAGGCTGCAAAATTTAGGCCTATGCTCCACTCTTATGACCTTTGAGCAGGGAGGGATATTTATCGTGCCACACCTGCTGTGACTTGGGGCCTCGGTTTATACGGTCTGATCCAAAGGACCACCCTATTTAGTCGCCTCTTACGACAAGCAAGGGGTACTGAGCATCTATTCTAACCCGGATCCCATGGGGCGTTTACTGTAGGAAGTTTGTTTTCGGGTTTTTTTTCATGGATTATGATAATAAAAGGAATTTTACTTCTGCTAAGAGTATTTTCGACCAGAGTGCCCTTTACAGATATTACGAGTAGACCTACGTAATAGTCGCCCGCATTCAATGAGTTTTTTCATGGCGAGTATACATGTGCACTAGTTATAATAGTATTTACATATTTGCATTTTGCTTAAAGTGAGTGTGACTAGTATAAAGTTTATGCCCTGTGCTTATTCCTTTCATCAAAAGATGATTGATAAAATATCTCTCCGCGTTTATTGTACAATTTGGACATCTTTACTGCAACTATACGAACATGCGTGCATGTAAAGAAAAGCTTTTTTATTCTAAATATATTTATCCAAACCTGTTGGAATGCTTCATTGATGTACGATATTTTTATTGCAATTTTTGAGTACGACACTGTTTTAAAGCTTTATTTCACTTGTTTTTATACCATATTACATACCTATCAGACTTGTGCATGTTGCCAGTCGATACTATCCGCACAGGTAAATCGAAAACACTGATGTGAAGTGAAGCGTAGCAAACCTTGTCTCCTTATATGTCAGGCAAACCCTGATACATGTAACCATAGAAAATTCATGGAATATAGTGGATAAGAAGAGAAAAATGGTGAACTCCGATACTATATTCATTAATTCATGTCAGCTTTAATGCACGATTACAGGTAACTTAATGTACAGGTTTTAAATATTTAAATCTACAGGTATTATGCTATAAAATATACAAAAAATACAAAAGATTACATGACAAATACATCACATCAAAACACAATTTTTTCTTGAAATCAACAATGGTGAAAAAGATCATTTTTTTTATTTAATAGGCATTTACGCCTAAATACCAAACATTTATATAAGGCATTTTCAGCAATACATGTATATCATCTCTGGAGGTGACAAATCTAATGCCAAATGGCACATAATATCCTGTTTGACAACATGCACTTGAAAATTTGACGGATTCATGACTGATTATATATTATTTAACGTCCTACTAGAGAATTTTTCACTCACATGGAGACGTCACCATTGCCGGTGAAGAGGTGCAAAGTTTAGGTCTATGCTCGGCGCTTATGGCCTTTGAACATAGAGGGATCTTTAACGTGCCACACCTGCTGTGACACGGGGCCTCAGTTTTTGCGATCTCATCGGAAGGACCACCCTATTTAGTCGCCTCTTATGAAAAGCAAGAGGTACTGAGGATCATTCTAACAACCCGGATCCCCACGGGGCGACAGATTCGTTTATGAAAAAGATTATTTTTAAACAAAAAGTGGTCTCTGTCCTAAAAATTAATCTACTTGCAGAGCATCTAGTAAGATTACCATTTCATCAGGAAATATGTCTTTCATATTTCAATTTTGATCAAAAAAGAGGATATGCTGTGAAATATATTTTCAAACATTCCTGGAACGGTGCACCTTGAGCAGCATTCAATACGGATTGTGTGAGAAAGATTGGTCGTTTTGTCTATTGTTAACGAAAACGTCTTAAAATGTATTTGTGTCAGGATATTATGTATCATTTATCATTCAATTTGTCACCTTCAAAGATGATATATTGTTGAAAACTTCATACATAGGGGGCCTCCGTGGCCGAGTGGTTAGAGCATCGGGCTCAAAATCACAACGCCTCTCACCTCTGTCGGCGCGTGTTCGAATCTCGGCCGCGGCGTTATGTGAGCAAGTTTGCCAGTTTACTTGCGGAAGGTCGGTGGTCTCTTCCCAAGTACATTGTACCTGGGTTCTCTCCTCCACCAACAAAAACTGGACGCCACCAGATAACTGAAACATTGTTGAGTGTGGCGGAAAGCAATAAATAATCAATCAATCAATCATACATAAATGTTTGATTTATTTGCGTGAATACTTAGTAAATTATAAAAATGTTCTTTCTCATTATTGGTGATTTCCATAAAGAAATTGTGTATTATGTTATGTTTTAAAATGTCTTTGTTGTGTAGTTGTGTAATTTTTTTTGGTACATTATACAGCATAATACCTGTAGATTTGGATATTTAAATCCTGTACATTAAATTACCTGTAACCGTACATTAATTTGGAAAAAGAATGTCCATTAAGTTAAGAATCGACAGTTCTGTCAACGTTATGGACGGTTACTGGTGACTTAATGTACTATATCCAAATCTATTATGCTATCACAAAAACACAAAATATTACGAAACAAAAATGTTTTAAATATTGCTAGAATGTATTTAATGTATTTAATTGATCTAATGATTGATTTATTTTGCTTATGCTTTGCTGACCCCAACAGAAAAATCAAGTTTGTGCAAATAAATCTGAAGTAAATTGTAAGTGCAAAATGGTCATGTTTAGCATACTGTAGTTTATAAATAAACACTAAAGCTCCAGGTTTTCTTTTTTATTTCATAATCCTTTTTCACCGTAGAAATCAAAAATATAATTCCAAAAATATTGACAACACTACAAAGCACATTCGCGAAACCTTTTAACAAGAATGGTGAAAACAAACGCTGATATAGTAAACAGTATATATATACAGGGTGTCCCATAATATAACTTTTAAAGACGTTTATGTAACAATAAAATAAAAATGAAAATTTATTTTAATAAAAAAATATATGTATATTGTAAGGATTTTATAATTATTATCCTTATTATATAATTAAGGATTATCTCCCTCATGCACATGATAGGTCTGATCTTTTGCAGGATTTGGCTCCTCTATTTGGTATATTGGTTCTTTCAGCTCTTCGAAATTCCAACATTTTTGATTTGAGCATCACTGAAGAGACATTATTTGTAGAAATACTCATCTGATGCCTCCAAATTGGTACCGTTTAGGTTTTCTATTAAATATTGAAGTAATGCACACCTCTGTAAACAGTTAATTTCGATGTGATTGTCTACAGTATCCTCAACGTTCTATTTCATGTGATAAGCGATAGATCAAATGAAGCGCAAGAACGATAAAGTAATGTTGTTGGGGACTGATGTACTGTAGGGTATAATTGAGTGTCCCTAGTTTGTCCGATCCTACCGAATTTGGAATTCTGGTGCACCAAACTTGGTACAGTTTATGTTTTATAGTACAAATTTCCACTCAACAAATTTCACAAATATTCTTATTTTGACAAATTGACCATTGGCTATAAAAACAGAAATATTTAAAGAATGTGTTCCAAAGACTTCCTTTATGACCGACGACAACATCACGTCGATGTGCAAAATTCCTCACAACAGCAGCACGTGTTTCAGTTGAAATTTTCAGCATTTCTCTCTGAATTGAGAGTTTTAGTTCTTCTATAGAATCTGGTTGGGGCTTATACACCAGATCTTTGAGATGTCGCCATAAAAAGAAATCCAGAAAAAAAAATCAGGTGAACAAGGGAGGTCACACATGTCCTGTTTTAAAAGAAATAAAGTTTCCATCAAATGTCTGATGCAACCAAATCGATTACAAGTCGGGTAGTGTGTAGGATTGCCCCATCTTGTTGAAACCAGATTTCCTTTGGATTATTTTTTGGTTAAACTTGGGAGAAATTTTTCCAAAAGAATTTCAAGATAATGAATACTGTTAACTGTCAGCGTTTCGCCAATTTCATTTTCAAAAACGAAAGGTTCAATTACACTCGTTGAACTTACTGTTACTTTTTCACCATGTAAAGGTTTTCAAGGTATAAAGAGTCATGTAGTAACTCGCATTTCTATCGTCTTCCCCATTCCCACTTTATGATGATTTGTAATCAATTAGAAGTCAGAATTGTATCAGAATCGTTACACTTGCGTATTTACAATTTAGATTCGACGAATGGGATAACAAATTCTTTGGAATCAGTGATAGGGAGTCTGAACTCGTCGATCCGCAGCAGCATTTTGTTTTAGAAACTGTTCATATGGCCCTCGAAGATGGCGGGATAACAAGAGAAAAACTTAGTGGCTCTGAAACCGGAGTTTACATAGGTAAAATTTTAATTGGTTTAGTAAACTTGTTCCTATATGGCACAAGGCTCAAGTTAGGAAAATCCATCATTTCCAAACTTAACCTCGATTTATGAAAAAGAAACACAAACAAGAAATTAGTTTATTCACGAAGAAAAGACTTTACACAAATAAAACATTCACACACTACACACTGGCTAAAAGTCGACACTTATATACCCTAAATAAAGCATATGTGAAACCAACAAAAACAATATACTAGTACAACACTTAATACATATACAACTCAACCAGTACAGTAGAGTTTACACACTGGGCTTGTCTCCAGTACGATAAACACATGCGGATGTGATAAGAATACATATGTGTATTATCAGCGTTGTTACTCAGGTTATTTATGGCACCACTTGTATTCCGTAGATGATACACATGTTACGACAATTTCAGATATGATACACTTGAGTTTGGTGTTACAAGTAGTACAGGATCACTTAGAAGTAACCAGTACGAGGATTACGTGAATCAATACTCGGAACACATCAATGATCATCTATAATAATTGTTCATGGTCAAATTATAGTCGGGATTGCGTGAATCGCCGCAGTACTCGGAACACACCAGTGATCATCTATAATAATTGTTAGATTGTAGTCGATATTACTACATTTGCAATACAGCTTATACACCATAGAAATTGGATCAATGAACGTAATATACAGTGTAAATAATTGCGCGTATACATGATTCCTACACTGATCACTTTAACAACCATACATCTAATCCCACCTCTGGTATATCCAGGGATCCGTGTTTGTCCAACTCTCTAATTTTTTATTCCATATAGAATTTATGAGATTGATCACTGTTCGTTATATTCGCCTTTTTACTGAGTATTATCTCTCTCTCTCACACACACACACACATATATATATATATATATATATATATATATATATATATATATATATATATATATATTTGTTTGTTTGTTTGTTTGTTTGTTTGTTTACATCTTGATAGAGATATTAGGCAAAGACTATGGAAAATGCAAGTCTTAATAGATATTAATAGAAAGGCAGGAAAAGGTTCACTAAAAGTTAGAGAGTTACGGAGTTAACTCTTTATAATAATGAAGTCTCGCTGTAAGCAAACATTTCTCGAAGGAATATATAACGAACATATAAGCTGAACAAAATTCAAAGAGAAAAGTTTAGTTTGAAATAAGTAGTAATTTTGAAAAGACTTTTGATTTTCGGAGTACATGGAACTGATATATGAAATTTAATTAAAATAGCCTTTTATACTTACGAAATACCTTGTTTTCTTACAGGCGCAATGAATCGTGACTGGCATTGCTTGTTACGTTCAGCAAAACTTAACAGTACAAATACAACTGTAACGGGCACCGACAGTAGTATTCTATCAGCGAGAGTGGCGTATTTCTACAATTTACTTGGACCTGCAATGACCATAGAAACAGCATGTTCCTCCTCCATGGTTGCCATACATACTGCATCACAGGCGTTAAGGAATGGTAATGAATTGTAATAAGATATTGAGATACATAATATTGTCATGTTGCGTTGTACACCTGTCACAAATACTACCCTATGGGTCACAATTGCCATGTTCATGAAAAGGTTGCGACAAAAGAGTATTTAATCTCGTAATTCCTATAGAAAATACAAATCAGATAGATGGGAAAACACGGACCCCTGGACATATCAGAGGTGTGATCGGGTGCCTAGATGGATTAAACATCCCCTGTTGACCGGTCGCACCCACCATGAGCCCTATGTCTTGATCAGGTAACGGAGTAATCCATTCTCGGAATTTGTGTGCCAAGAAGGGCCTAACAAGTGATATGAAACACATCGGATAGTATTTGACCTAACGGAAGGTTGTTCTGACAAACTAGATCGTTATAACTACCATACAATATACACAATGCTGACTTTAGGAGAGACTGTACAAACACCACCTGAAACATCAAATTGTTTGTTAGTAGTCTGTTGTCAGTTTATGAAGAATAGAAAATTAAAGAAACATGTACGTATAAGGATTGTGTCAAAGGTTTCATGATTTTGGTTTGCAAAGAAAAAAAAAGCAAGTCTTTTTTTTTTTTTTTCTTTTTTTTTAATATATATATTCTTTATTACCCAGAACCTATTCTATAACAATTCAAACAAACTTAACTAACAAAATAGGGCAACTGCCAGGGATGGGGCCCTGACTAAGCTCCCTCAAAATACATGGCGTTGACCTAGGGTACCACACAGGGTACCTAATTAACTACTTCATTTCTTAAATGTATACTTTTCAATTAATAGAGAGACTTATGATTTTTCTCAAAATATTGTACATGTGTAATACGTAATATAAATGATCATACAATTACTACTTCATTTCTTAAATGTATAATTTCAGTTAATAGTTAGACATATAACTCATGCTGCCTCAGGGTCCACACACACACGCCAAAGATGACCCGAGGACAGCCTAGCCAGGAGACCGTTTTCTCCCGGTAGTGGTAGATTGATATATATATATTAAGTCAAATAATGTATAAATATAAAGGTATTGATACATAAATATATATCACTTAGTTAAAGTTTATTAGAAATTTCTAATATAATTTCTATATATTTTGAGTTGAATGTTCAAATACATATTGTACAGTGAGAATTACTTATATTCTATAATGTATATAGAATACATATGACATGTATTCGCAATTGTATGAAGGAAAAAGCTCTATAACAATAATGATTTTTGCCTATTACACCACGCAGGATGCACAAATAATAGTTCAAGTAATTATATGATATAAATTTTATAGAAAAGTATATTCAGTTCAAGTATGTGTAAGACTATATGTCAAAAGTATATAATTCTATCAAATATGATATACATATAGAGAGATATCTATATACATATATATATATATAGATATACATATACACACACACACATACATATATGTGAATTATTGATTATAATATAACATAAATATATATAGTATCTGAATAATATTATTCGAGTAATACATTTCTGTACATTGATCAAATATAAAAGAGATCTAAATATAGGCCGCGCCGCCTCAATGAGTCCACACACAAAAAAAAGCAAGTCGCAATTCTAAGATTAATCAACACTTAAAGTGATCCAAGATCAGTCCAAGAAATTGGCTGAGAAAAGACGTAATCAGATATTAAGGGAATTGAATATGTGGAACTCCTCCAAACTTTTAAGCTGATGAGAAATAACGCAAGCAAAGTCATCGTATACTATTAAAATAAAATAGGGGATACTGTATTTTGTGATCAAAATGTTCACATATACAAATGGATACGAAACCATGTTGTATAGTTCCTTAACGAGAAAGCATTTCCAAAGAAATTCATCACCCAAACACATCAATCACACTCTCACGATCTGCATGGGATGCTACTGATGATCAATGGTGTTATGCCACAAATTTGCATGCCTCTGAATTGGAAGGTTAGAGTCACTCTAAAGGAAGATTTTGAAGAGAAAGCATAAGATTATCAGTTGTAGAAGTCGTTAATTAAACAGAGACCATGCGACGTCTAACACAGGATGAGAGGTTACATGTCCTTGGCATGCTACAGGTTGGCACAAGACAGGTCGCTATGGCAAGGGCAATGAATGTTTCCCAGACATCGTGCTATAGGGTCTGTTTAGGTTAACACCACGATACGGTCGACCAAGGGCAACAACTCAGGCTCAGGACAGATTATTGCCTTGAGAAATCGTCTGGTAACAGCAAATCAGATAAGGTCTCAACCTCACAGGGATGCTGCCTTGGTAGTGAGTGGCCAGACCATCAGGAATCGACTGCACAGATTTCACTTGCACGCCCGATGTCCTCGTGTCATTCCCTGTTTAAGGGTTCGTCACATTAGGACCCGGCTCCAATGGTGTCGTCACAATCAACGCTGGGATAATCGACGATAGAACCACGTAATGTTCTCAGATTAGTGGAGGTTCACTGTGGATTTCCTGGACAGACGCAGGTGGGTTTGGCGTCGACGTAACGAACGTTTCGTTGACGTTAACTCATTAGACATGATCGGTATGGGGGTGGATCTATAATGGTGTGGGGAGGCATCACTGTTGCCGGCAGAACAGACTTGCATGTTGTTCCTGGAAGTGTCACAAGGCAGTACTACCGGGACATCTTGGTACCCCATGTTGTGCCATTTGCACGTTGTTATGAGCGCCGTTTGATTTTTCAAGATGACAATGCCAGATGTCATAGGGCCAGAATAGTTACAAATTATCTCCAACAGCAGAATATCACCACATTATCATGTCTAGCACTCAGTCCGGACCTTTTCCCCATCGAGCATGAATACTGCAGCAAGTTCTTGGACATTGGCAGGAGGTTGTTGACGTTGGCGTAGCCGCTGTCCAAGCATGTCCCAGACATATTGCAACAGGAATGGAATAACCTTCCCCAAAATTACCTGGGGTGTCTCGTTAGGAGAATGCCAAGCCGAATCCGAGCTTGTCTGGCCAATCAAGGGGGTTTTACCCACTACTAGCTCTGTTTCGCAATGGTGGTAAATTTGTTGTGTGACTCTGTATTGGTGTCGACCCTTATTCTGGAGAATGTCCTTTTCTGACTGTACACAGGGTTTCGAATAAATTGCGAAATGTTTCCTTAATGTTTTCTGTCATTTGTGTCCTTCCTGACCTCATGACCTACATTTCATTATCCTTATTAATCCAATATCCCCTACTGTTTTCAATGGTATATTTATAGTTACATGATTTAATCGACGTTTTCCATTTTCAAAATGGCGGATCATATTATTTTCAAAGATAATTTAAACTCCTGAATTACCTAAACTCTGATTTTAATGTCGTCGTTTTTGGCGAGGCAATTGATATACATGCATGTATGATACTGTGGAACATCACTCGGATAATTTGGCTACGATCAAAATCGGCCGGATAAAAGAAATATCAATAAAACTTGATCACATCTGTCATATTTATCAATACATTTAATATTACTTATCAATTTTGTTACAGTTCATCAATCATAATTTCTATATTTTTAGCATTTTACACGTACTAACAATTTGAAAGCACTGAAAGTGAAGGATGCATATGCTTGTAGACTGTTTTCATAAGCATGCAATTTGCATCTTGTAGGATCCAAACCGACTTCCCCGAGACCGAACTAACTGTATATTGCCAAGATCCTACACTACCGTATGGTCTAGCCATAAACGGATGTGAAAGGTCTACAAGATATGATTATTTCTCCTAGGCATCTGATCCAGCCTCATGTGTCTCTAGTTGACCGTGATTATTCTACTCCTAATTTTGTATTTTATAAGATTTATGAGAGAGAGAGAGAGAGAGAGAGAGAGAGAGAGAGAGAGAGTGTGTGTGTGTGTGTGTGTGTGTGTGTGTGTGTGTGTGTGTGTGTGTGTGTGTGTGTGTGTGTGTGTGTGTGATCGGTCATCAGGGAATGTTTACTCCTCTTGGGCACTCGGTCCCATCTCTGGCATGTCCGAAGGTCATGTTTGTCCCACACTTATATTTGTATTCTTCACATTAATTATGAGATCGATTGCTATTCATTATCTTAACTTTTTACTTATCTTCAACTTTCCATACATTGTTGTACACAAAGACATGTTTACACTTGCGAAATGAATACGTTGATTTATTATCCAACTCAACAGTAAGCATATCTTAAGTGTATAATGATACCCGTATTATTGATTATCACTTGCTCCCTACGATCAAATAGGTAGAAGATTACTTTACCGATGCAGATACTGTAGACGAATATTGACATAATTTTATGATCGGTACACGTTCCTAATTTATTAATATTAAACACTTATAAAACTCGTAGATAAGTTGTGTGACGAAACACAGCTTTTATCAAAATGAATAAATTAATAAAAACACCAGCTGTGGCATTGAATGCCTTGGAGGAGTAAGCCTCCTCTGTTAACCGTCCACACCCGCTGTGCACTATATATCTTGATAAGGTAAACGAGAAATCCGTAGTCAAAATTAGTATGTAATGGTCAAATAATTGGTATGGACCCACGCCAGACAGTATCCAAGCTTATGACAGGTTGTGTGTGAAATCTAAATCATTATAACAACTATAAGATTAGCCAAATACTGTCTTGAAACGAAGCCGTTGAAATCTCTGTATCAACTTTAAAATTAGCGAAATACTGTTTTGACTGGTACGCAATTTAGTTTTGATATGTCTAATTCGGGATTTTAATATTTCTCTTATATGTAATATAATTTGAATATTTATTTTAATGAAACTTTGCGGAATATTCCGAAACTCATGAAAAGGCCTCAACTCAACTACATTACATAGTTCCTGTCCGAGACGTTTCTGGGACCACCTCTATGATTAGCAAACTCCTAGTTGTTTTGAACATGGTATTTCTTTTAAAGTTGCTCATTTCGTTTCAGGTGAAATTTCAATGGCAATCTCTGGAGGTGTGAGCTTTATCCTTGACCCAGAAATTTTCATAACCTTATCATCAGCACGAATGGCGTCACCCACTGGAAAGTGTCATACGTTTTCAAAGGATGCAGATGGATATGCCCGCGGGGAAGGATGTGGCATTTTAATACTGAAAAGACTTTCAGATGTAAGCTTCACAATGCTTTGGCTTGTATTTCGTGATGCGCTTATCTTGTAAAAACAAATCGGTACTACCTGTTGTCCGCCTAACCAATCATCAATGTTTATATTATTGTCTCACTCTAGGCAATCCGCGATAAGAACAAGATATGGGGTACAGTTTTTACATGGCTTAACCAAGATGGTCATTTGAGTTCTCCAATTACATCCCCATCTGGTGAACAACAAGAGAAGCTGATGGAAGCAATTTTTCAAAAAAGTAAAATCCCGCCCACCTCTGTGCAGTACATAGAAGCCCATGGTGAGTATACGACATAGTAGCATAAATAGTGCAAAATAGTGTAAGTTGTATAGATATATCAATGAATGTATTTAGTGTTATGTCACGAAAATACGAGACGTTTATCCGGAAACTATTTACTAAAATAAAGTGCAGAATATAATGTCTCCAAATTACACCCTATTCATTACTCATTGCCATTTGATCGAATAAAATACTTAACACGAGATATATGTATATGTATATATATATATATATTGATTAATTGATTGATTAAATATTGTTTAACGTCCCGCTCGAGAATCTTTCACTCATATGGAGACGTCACCATTGCCAGTGAAGGGCTGCAAAATTTAGGCGTATGCTCGGTGCTTACGGCCTTTGAGCAGGGGGGGATCTTTTACGTTACACACCTGCTGTGACACGGGACCTCGGGTTTTGTGGTCTCATCCGAAGGATCGCCCCATTAAGTAGCCTCTTACAACAAGCAAGGGGTACTGAGGATCTACTCTAACAACCCGGATCCCCACGGGGTGATATATATATATATATATATATATATATATATATATATATATATATATATATATTGCCACTTAATCGAAGCAGAATTTTTCAGTAATTTTGACCTCAAGAATAGAAAATGTAGGTTGAAATCTTAGATTTGGTGCAAGTTCATTTAACCAGTGCACCATTTATTTGAATAGGAATTGGTCAGTTTTTTGTTTTGACGAGCTTTCTTCATCCGCCAGAAAAGCGAAGATTCCCAGCTGCCTAAATTATCCGAAAAAGGAAATCCGGTTAATAAAAAGTGAAATCAGACTAATATAAAACGTGAGAGTAAGGTTACCCAATTTTGTAGGAAATAGCATGGTTAATATTTGCGGCAAACATCGTACATCATTTTTAAAGGTATTTACAGTAAAATCAATTAGAAAACAACACAGCAATAAATTCGTATCTACTCCAGCAAGATTCGTTAACAATTTGTCTTTTCTACATACTTGATTCTTTCACATATATTAACAAATGATTCTAGTCTTCCATGACCTTGACCTCACACAAAGCCTTGACCGCACACAAGCATACAATTTCTTTTCTTTTTTAACTGTCTGTACCTGTTATATACGATATCGCAGTACCGCATACCATTGATAAAAATCTTTATGCCATAATTAAATATTTTGACTATGAGATTTATTAGGTCGCCTGAGTAAACTAAGAAAAACTAAATACATGGTGATATAGAGCAGGAAGACCTATACAAAAATTGTAAATTCCCAGCGTGGGGCTAAACTTGGTGTTTAGCATCTATGTATAAAACATTTTTAAAAAGACACATCTTTTTTAGTGTTATTGACATTAAGTTGAAACGGAATGGATATTTAGAATGAACAGGTGGCCCTTTACCTAAATTATAAATTTGATGATCTCAAGGTTAGGGGATTTGGTATCAGAGTGGGACCAAAATGGTCAGCATAAAAATGTGTTAATAATTGAACATTTTAGCTTCTTGACAACTTACATTCCGATTCTTTTCAAATTGGGTATGAATTATCTGTGGGGTAACGGTCACATTGAATACTGCGGGACTCCTGCATCTCCGGCGTCTTAGAGGCGGATCAAAAACCCCACAAAATTGACCAATTTTCAAAACTCTTCTCCACAACCGCATATGTGTAAGAAAAACTAAATGATGTAGAACAGACTTCTACCAAATTTGTACATTTTATAATCCATGAGATATAAATTCACACTCCAGGGCGGGGAAGGGCAAAACTTGCTGTATATAGTGTATATTTATAAAACATTTAACTACTATCTTCTTTAATTCTGTTGCTATTAATTTGAAGGTAAATAGAAAATAAAAAAAACAACAAAGAGTAGATAGTCCTTTATCAAATTGTAAATTTCTGAATCCCAAGAAGTAAGATATTTGGTTCCATGGTGGGTCCAAAATTATTTTAGTAATTATATGAAAGAATTTTTTAAAGTTTGCTGATACAGTATAAAAACTAACTGCATATTTAGGGAAAGCTGAAAAGGGTGTAACAAAACTGATTTTCCCAACCGTAGGGTTTTGACCTAGGACAGGTCCAAATTAATCACATCATGTTACTGTTATATACACCCTCTCATCAAGATAGGAACTTTCGAGGGTAATTTTTTTTTCAAGAACACGCCTTGTTTTGTATTAGAATTTAAGTAAGATATTCCGAACAGTGAAATTTTTTTTTCTAGATTTGATTCCCTTGGGACTAGTGATACTTTTAACTAATACTCAGGTGACTGTTAAGGCCTGTGGGTCTCTTGTTAATATACAACATAAAGAACCATTACAATTGTAAATACTTTTACAATATTAAGATATTTTCAAGACGACATATAAATATCACAAAGCCGATTGAATGCATTCTAGAAAAGTTTCTTCAATTCTTCAGAATTGATTTTAGATAGATAGATAGATAGATAGATAGATAGATAGATAGATAGATAGATAGATAGATAGATATAGATATTATTTAATGTTCCGTTGGAGGATCTTCCTCTCATATGGAGATGTCACCATTATTGGTGAAGGGCTGCAAAAGTAAGGTCTATGCTCGGCCTTTGAACAGGGAGGAATATTTAACGTGCCACACCTGCTGTGACAGGGGCCTCTGACTTTTCGGTCTCATCCGAAGGACAGCCCCATTTAGTCGTCTCTTACCACAAGCAAGGATCTATTGTAACAATGGATCTGAAGAATTGAAGAAACTTGTAGAGTATATACTCGATCGACTTTGTGATACATTTTTTGTCTAAATTTGTGGTATTTCACCTACAGCTAGTGACGTCTCAATATGAATGAAAAATTCTCGACGGGACGTAAAACTAAAAAAGGAAAACAATCAAACTTTTTACCTAGAAATTCAAATTTAATCCAATTTGAATTTGAATCTTAAATTCAAATTTAAACTCCATTAAAAAAATCTTAAAAGATATTGTACAGTACATCATTACCCAAAATGATTTCATCAATCAAACATTTAATCACATAAATTCAGTGGTATTATCATAGCATATGATTAACCAAAATCATTCACTAGATCAGAGGGGACCTTTGTGGACGAGTGGTTAGAACAAACTCACAATGCCCCTCACCTGTTGTCGGCGCAGGTTCGATTCTCGCTCGCGGCGATATATGTGAGAAAGTTTCCTAATTTACTTTTGAAAGGTCGTTGGTCACTTCTCGGGTACATTACATCTGGGTTATCTCTTCCAATAATAAAACCTGGAAGCCACCAGATAACTGAAAAATTGTTGAGTGTGGTGGAAAATAACAATCAATCACTACTTCAGAAATATCAACAATTACATATTTTCATTTTGCTTTGTAGCTATATGTACAAGTCTTTTAAATAATGGTTCCCATGTCAGGATGATAATGAGTAAAACTGATTCAGCATGCTATCAAGAGATACTACAATTTTGGATGTCATATCTTGGTGCCTGCTCAAGAAGAGTATTGTGACCAATAGAAATTTTGTCATCTTTTCATTTTAGTTCTAAAAAGTAATTTCATAATTTACATTACCTACAAATAGAGATTATCTATAAATTTAGTACATCAATTTGTGTATAGAGAAAGACGTAAAATAAATCGTACCTTGGTTTTAGGAACTGGAACATCCGTCGGAGATTTCACGGAAGTGAGTGCATTGGGATCTTTCTTTTCAAAGTACGCTCTTCAAGACATACCGATAGGCTCAGTTAAAACAAATATTGGTCACTTGGAGTCGGGTGCGGGTGCAGCTGCATTGATTAAAGTTCTTTTGATGATGAAAAATGAACGTTTGGTGCCATCACTACATGCAAAGTCGTTAAATCCCAAAATTGCGTTCCGTGAGTGCAAGCTAAAGGTATGTCAGTCTGTAGAAAAGTGGTTTAAAACCAAGACGGGGAACAGAATAGCTTCTGCTAATTGCTTTGGATTCGGGGGAACAAATTCACATGCAATAATAACAGACTTTCAGAAAAATGAAAATACGACCGTTCACCAAATGAATACGTGTCTAAGCTTGAAAAGCTACGTCATTTTATCCGCTGAAGATTTAATTGCTTTGTACAATTTAGCAAAACATCTACTAGATTCGCTGCATAATGACGTTGAGCTTGTAGATCTTTCAAGTACAACCACACACTTCAGAAGTCATTATAGATTTCGCAAAGTTTTTGTCGTAGAAGAAATGTCAGAATTAATCAATGAAATTCAACGTTTCGTAAATGAGGAATTGCCAGTAAAAGTGGTTAGAAAAGAAAGACCAAAAATCATATTTGTATACTGCGGAGTCGGCACAGCTTGGAGAAAAATGTGCAAAGAGTTTATTACCCATGATCCAATCTTTAGGAAAACAACACAGGAGATTGATGACTACCTGTCTTCTTTGACTAATGTGTCAATAGAAGCAATCTTTGAAAACGAAGAGGATATTGCAGATCCTTTGATAAATCATCTTGCAATATTTGCTTGCCAAGTAGGTCTTACGCATCTTTGGGAATATGCTGGAATTTGTCCTGATACTATTGTAGGTCAGTCGGTCGGAGAAGTTGCTGCAGCATATGCATGTGGAACACTGTCTCTTAAAGATGCAGTTAGAGTGATTTATTTTCGCTCTCTCAATTTGGCGAAAGAAAGTGCCGGCAAAATGATTGTAATACAGAACTGTCCCATTGAATTTATCGAAGAAAAATGCAGTAATCTGAAATGTGGAAAGGCTAACATAGCTGTTTATCACAGTTATCTTTCATGTGCAGTATCCGGTGACGTGACGGCTGTTGAAGAGTTGAAAATGGAACTTTCTACTCAGCAGGCAAAAATTATTCCTCTGAACGTTAAATGTGCATACCATAGTCATTTAACCAAAGCTGCTAGTTTGAAATTAAAGGAAACTTTAGCTGAGCTTGAATGGAAATACCCTAAGACAACCGTCATATCAACAGTGTCGGGGCGATTGGCAGACGATGCGTTTGGATCCCCATCCTACTGGTCTGCAAATGTATTTAAACCAGTTCTCTTTCGCCATGCAATAGAGGAAGCCAAAAGGAGAAACCCCGATGCATTTTTTCTTGAAATTGGACCAAATCCGGTTTTGCAAACACATTTATCAAGCACATTTCCTGACTCCGTTGAGGAAGCCCTTCCCTCTATGAAAAGAAACTGCGAAATTGAAATTTTTCGAAACTCCTTAATCGATATATTTGAAAAAGGCATTCCGCTTCGATGGGATAATTTTGTCCCTTGTAGGAACAACGTTCTTCCAATACCAAAGTATCAATTCAGTAAACGTAAGCACCTTGTGAAATCTGAGAAAATCCGAGGTTTGCTCAATGGGGAACAACGCAATAGAAATGTCACGCTGATTACACAGGTTCCTGGAAGTGCAACGCAGTTTGATCTTGTATTCAGTGACGAAAACACACCATTTCTTTACGAACATGTTGTAGATGGAAGTACAGTAGTTCCTGGTGCCCTTTATGGGGAAATTGGTTTGGAAATTGGGAACTATCTCCTAGCAAACAGTGGAATTATGGAAGTATGTGTTTCGTGGTATATCCATAGACCTTTTATAGTCAAAGACAGCGAGCAAACCATTCTTATGAAAACAAGGCAGGAGAATCAACACTTGATTCATTTTGATGTATATTCTTCGGGAAGTCAAACATTATTGTCATCAGGAAGAATAACACAAGTGAACTTATTAAGGATTCCCGTTATAAATAACCAAAGACTCATCTCGTTGCTTAACACTGAAAAAGAATCTCGCATTATATACATGATGTTACAAAGTGTGGGAATTCAACATGGTGCAATATATCAAACTATAAAGAAATGTGTGATTCGGGACACTGAAACTGTCTGTGAAATCCATCTCTCTGATGAAGTCATGAAAGAAATTCCCAGAACATGTCTACACCCTGTCATTTTAGACACCATGTTTCAGTCATGCGTTGGAATTAAAGCTGTAAGTGGAAGTGGTAAAAAAACAAGGATTTTGCCAGTTAGAGTTTTGCATTTGGTACAAAGGCAGAGACCATTGCAGCATATGATTTGCTATACAACCCTTGTATATGACAATGCAACTAATGCATGCTTCAACATTCTTCTGATACAGAATAATGGCACTATTGTTGCTGAAGTGTTCAATTTTGAGGTAGAAAAAGTTAATTCTCCTGATGACATACATGCCTTGTCGTACTATGAAACCTGGGAACCAGTCCACCTTCCTGCATTGGAACTTGGAGAAACGACGACCATTGTTCTTTCGTGGAACACGGATTACCTTTCTTGCATAGAACAATCATTTCGTCAAAACCGAAAAAGTACCAATGTCTGTTCCTTCCATTTAACAAAAACGTTTGACAATGAATTATTGTCAAATCTTCATAAAATTGCAGAAACACCGCATACGTCTGTCATTTTTGCCCCAGGGCTTCCAGGAATAGATGAAAATACAACTGGGCAACGCTTAATGGAATCTATAAGAAAAACAAGTCATATTTTCCTTCAACTTTTGAAAGCAATTTTCAGAAAAAAGTGGAATATATTAGTCGTTACAAACGAAACACAACCCTGTACATCAAACAAAACACGAGTAGTTGGAGCAGAATTATGGGGAATGGTTCGATCTGTGTCGCATGAAGTAACAGAACTTTCTTTCACATTGTTAGACATAGATAGTCTAAGCGATTTCGCACTGGAAAATATAATGAAAATCTGTTTCGAAATGCAAGGAAGTGCAAGAACGAAACAAGTTCCTTTTGAATATGCCATTCGAAGAAATGTCGTATATGCTAATGAGCTTTTAAAACTGCCTGAAAATTTTCACACACGCTTGTATAAAAAAAGTTTTCAGAAGGTGCAGCAACCTGTTTGCATTCGACATGGATTTGAAGAAGGTGCATCATCTTTCCTTGCTTTTCGTTGCCCTGCGGTATCTGTTGTTCCAAATTCGAATTCGATTTGTGTAATGCCAACTCAAGCACTTGCATGCACACCAGATACCTATTTCGTTCACAATAATGACTCTGTTGAACTTTATTGTTCAGATGCCAAAGTCACTGGAAAAGAAATAACAGTATGTGAACTTGTTGGTACTGCCAGACTTGGAAGTAAAAACATCGAAGTAATTGCATGCTGTCAAATGGAACTGAAGACAGAAATGGAAATTGACAAAATTTGTGTAATTGCTAAATCGGGTCTTGACGGCTACAGACTCGGACATTTGCATGCCGTAATTATTGCCATGACCATAGCTGATCATATAGATAAAAAATCAAACGTGTTTATAGATTTCAATCAGAGAGATTTTGCCATTTTTAATTTTCTTTTGCACCTGCTTAAGAATAAGAAATGCAACGTATCCTACCTGAAGAATCCCAACAACAAGAAAACACAAAACACAAGTGCAACAGAACTAGTGTTATTATCAGGTTATGGATACGAAGACAAGGACAGCTTTCGACTATCATTTCCAAATGCACAGCACTGTATCTCTTTAAGAGGTACTCTGCCATCCGTTTTGATGACCGGAGATTGTTCAATCACATTTCGTCTTATAGACGTCGCTGATTTATTTAAACCAAAACAATTACGTGCTGTATCTCAAAAAGCATTCCGATTTTTACTTTCTGTTTTGAAAAAGACAAAGGGACAAGACATTCCCGGTCATGAAAGTCCATTGCAGGTCAGGGAAATTTTGGCAAATGTTGAAATGAGAACAACACAAGAATTCCTCATTAGAAGCGACAGCGCATACGTTGTAGTGGGAGGACTCACTGGATTAGGATGGTTAATTGTCAAATACCTTTCTAAAAGAAACGCTAAGAAAATAGTATCACTATCAAGACGCCCTCTTACACCTGAAACGGAAAAGAGAATCTATAATATCAAAAATCTTTATGGAGTTGAAGTTATTCACAAAGCAGTTGATATCACAAATTTAAATGACCTCACGAAAGCAATCCGCTCACTTCAGCAACAGATTCCAGATATTCCCATCCGTGGAGTTTTCCAAGGCGCCGCTGTAATTAATGACAACACAGTACTGAAAATGGAGCAAGAAAAATTTGACTTGCCACTTACTGTAAAGGCGCTTGGTACATGGAATCTCCATGTTGTTACCAAAGATATGGATCTTGACATATTTACCATGCATTCCAGCATTGCATCTGTATTTGGAAATTACTCGCAAACAAATTATGCAGCAGGAAATGCATTTCAAGATAGCTTTGCATACTACAGAAGATCTTTAGGACTCCCCGCACAGGTAATTAACTGGGGCGCCTTGGACATCGGAATGGGATCAGATCCCACATTGAAAAACATCCTTTTTCTCAAAGGCATAAATTTGATGTCCGCTGATCAAATATGTTGTGCTCTTACACAAATGTTTCTATCAGACCAAACTCAGGGAATATTTGTAGATTTTGATATTAAGAAATTTTTAACTGCAAATAACTTGAAATGGTCAAAATCAAAATACAAGGGCATTATTCCTCATGAAACCGAGTCGCTCCAGAAGGCCGTATCTACAGACGAAAACACATATGAATCCGGAGACATGTTAAATCTTGTAAAAAAAACTTCAGCACAAGTTTTGATGATTGATGTATCTGAAATAGAAGATACTCAAACATTAGCCCACTTTGGACTAGATTCGCAAAATGCCATTGAGATCATAAATACCATATTTTCAGTCACAAAAGTGAGGATTCCTATTCTGTTGCTGTTATCTGGTGACTATAGTGTTCAGGAACTGGCAGGTTATCTATCTGATAAAATATCTTCATGCAACTCAAAGGAATTGTCTGATGATGGCCAGCATAATTCAAAGAGTCTGTCATCAATTACAAAACACTTGGCAAACTTCCAACAACAGAAATCATTTTTCAAATTTTCATTTTCAATATCCCCCAACATGAGAAAACCAGAAATATGGAGAGTAACAATGCAATTTATGATAAGAATAAACTCAACACTGCGTGGTGCACCAGAAATAGTTGGTCAAACGAATCCATCTAACTATGTAGACGTTGAGGATTTTGTTCTTCCATTCGAGTATGCTAAAACGAAAGAATTATTCAGAATGAAGATTATAGATAAAGATGTTCCGATATCTGTTGTATATCAAGATCTAGGCAACAAAGCCATTCTTCATATCTTTTGCAATCGAACACACTGTGATGCATTTTGTGGAAGAATTATTCAAAAAGACTTACAAACTATTTCAGCGTATGTAGTTGCGGGAAAACCAGTTCCTGCGTGGCTTGATAAAGCGAACATTGATTTCATTTCATGGTATAGCAAATCATACCATGCTGTTGCAGACAAATCCAAAGAGTATTTGAAGAAACGCCTTCGTTTGTGTAAAACGTCAGCAACTTTGAAGAATGTTGCTCCTCTGCTGGATTCAAAAGATGACGTCACTAAATTATCTCTCCCACTGATTGATGTTAGCACATTGCAAAAGCTTGCATTGGACAATGAATGGACGATGTGTGCTATAGTATGCAGTGTATTCCAAATCGCTTTACACAAAATGACGAATGCAGAAAGAGTACCACTGTTGATGGAGGTTGACTTGCGTTTACGAATTCAGGAATGCCAGGAGGAAATCTCACCATGCTTCAACTTGATCCCAGTGATATCACCAAATTTTTTGCGACCTGATATAGCGATTAAAGATGTTATAAATGAAAACAAAGATATTCTGGAAGAAACCAATTCACATAGTCTTTATTCAATTGCTGACATAATGGATTTTGAAGAATTCGACAGCAAATTACACAAAACGCATTCTTTTCTGTTTCAAACAATGACCGATGTTGATCATCAGTACATTAATCTGATTTCAACTCAGATTGAAAGAGATCCAAGTTTTGAAACAATGTTCCATGTACAGCATAACGAAACTGAAAACTCTATGGCGATAGAGTTTCATTTCTGTCCAAATCGCGTTTCCACATCCACTGCGTCCATATTGACAGATCTTATTTTGGAATTGATGCATACCCTTCCTATGAACTTAAGTAAAATGTTGAACCAGCTGCAGCCGAAGACGGCATTACAGAAATATTTGAGATCATCTCCAAAAGGTGAGAAATGATGATTTCAAATATATTAGACGTTCATTGAAAATCTAATAAATTTTGATTTTCACTCAGAAAATATCTCTTCAGGTGACTCGTTATACCAACTCGTTTCACCATCCAAGAAATGATACAAGTTCTCAATGTTATAATAATGTTTTGTGATTATTGTACGGAATGATAAATAAATGTTTCCAAATATGACCTTTTATAAACCAGAATTGAGTTTTAAAAAAGGAGAAAACAAACTTGCTATGGTCTTCAACTCGACATTTAAATATATCAACGACGTTTTATCTATTAACAACAAGCATTTTCATTCAAATGTCAAATCGACATAATTATGCCACTGAACTAGATATAAAATACACCACAGAGTCTTCCTCATCTGCTTCGTACTTATCTATTTTATTGAACATTGGTGTCAGCGGTATGCTTGCAAAACAACTTTATGACAAATGGAATGACTTTGGCTTCTGCGTCGCCGTGTTTGTGTAGCGATATTCCATTGTCACCCGCATATGTTGCTTATGTTTCTCAACTCGTTCTTATACGCAGGTGCTTGTTCTGTGTGTGATACGTTTTCGACAGACAGGCTACTAACAGACAGGTTGAGGTTACAGGATTTTAACGGTCTCATTTAAGATCAGCATTTCACAAATTCAAGTTTGCCAATACAACCTATCACTTGGCCAAATGCTGTCTGACGTGTTTCATGACTATGACTTACTACGTTTACCTGATCAAGATATTGATTGATTGATTAAATATTGTTGAACGTCCCGCTCAACAATATTTCACTCATATGGAGACGTCACCATTGCCAGTGAAGGGCTGCAAAATTTGGTCCTATGCTCGGCACTTATGGCCTTTGAGCAGGGAGGGATCTTTTATGTGCCACACCTGCTGTGACACGGGACCTCGGTTTTTACGGTCTTATCCGAAGGACCGCCCCATTTAGTCGCCTCTTACGACAAGCAAGGGGTACTGAGAATTTATTCTAACAACCCGGATCCCCACGGGGGGTAATCAAGATATAGGTCAACAGAAGATGCTTACTCCTCCTATGCACTTGCTCCATCTCTGGTATGTCCAGAGTCCGCGTTTGTCCAACTCTTAATTTTATAGGAGTTATTAGATTGATCACTGCTCGTGATCTTTTCATTTTAAAGTCCAAATTTTTCTGTGAATTTATTGTTTGTTTTGTTTAGTTATAGATGAAGTACCACAAATGTAGACATATGTTTAGCGCTCTCGGTCGTATACGTAGCAGTGAGTATTCTTTAACGTGCCAATGCCTGCACACGGAATCTCCACTTTAAGGTCTACCCGAAAGATCCGAGATTTTCACTTCTAAATGTCGACCGTTTGACGAAAGAGCAATCACTATTTATTTTTATGTCTTATATTTGAAGCGGTCATGGCACGAGCGGGGCTCGAAGCGAACGATCTAACCACTGAGCACGACCGGTGATATGATTAATAAAATATGTCTAAATAACTCAGATAGGCATTCTAATTTTTTAAATTAAGAAATATTTATGAAAATTGAAAACTTAACATTATTTTTTCAAATCTACGAAAAATTCGGAAATATTGCAATTTGTCGAAATGAAGTAAGCACAATCGAAATTATTTTTAAAAAGTGGTTACTAAGAACATTGTAATAACAAAACTGCATTTTCTTGATGTAACATGGTTTTATGAATTAGATGAACTATAAAGGAAACTAATTTCTTGATAAAAAATACATAAATTAGCAACAATGTAATTATTTTAGTTCTATTAACTTTAATCGGGATCGGTAATTTTTTTTTCTCGGGTTCAAATTTCAAACATAACCATATTTCTGAAGCGTACATTGCAATTACGTTTGAAATATTTTAGTTCTAACTTTATATTAACGTGGCAATTTTCACGTTTTATTTAAAAAGATTAAGGGCATTTACATGAGTCTTCCTCGCATGTTTTATTAGGTCGACAGGGGATGCCTACTCCTCCTTAGCTCCTAATCCCACCTCTGGTATGTCCAGGGTCTGTGTTTGCCCATCTTTCTGATTTTTATATTCTATAGGAATTACAAGATTAAGTACTGTTCGTTATCTTAACCTTTTCATTTAAATAATGCATCAAATGAAAACGAAATTTGGTTTTTAAAATCTCTCATTTACGAACACATTACGAAGTACATTTTTGTCATTCCGAAAATAAAATCGCAAAAAAATTCATATAAAAATAATTGAGAACTTGTATCACTCTTAAGATGGCAAAAACATGCTTCATACGAGATGCTAATGATAGTGTAATGAGCCACCTTAAAAGGTACCGATTCTATTGATTGCACCTGACATTAAATGCATAGTATTTTATTTTGATGTCACAATATCTATTTCAAGGAAATTTTCTTCTGGTCAAACACAACGGCAAAAGAAAACCTGTGGTTATGGAGTTCCAACATGGATATCCTCCAGTTATTTCATGGGGCACAGAACAAAACAAACGGAGAAACCTGACGGAAATAAAAGACGTGAACATGTTGCAAGTCAATGGTAGGGTACAAATTTTAGAATTGAGCTTTAAGTTTTTGCGGAAGGCCTCTTATTAACTTAGTGAAATATTTTGTTAAAAATCAACCGATTTAGATATAATACTTCATCAGTTTACCCAAACGCATGCACTGTTTTCAAATGTAAATTGTTGAAAAATTGTCATTACAATTTTGCACAATGCACCAGGTTTTTGCTATCATAACACATTTATAACACATACCTAAAACGTCGTTATTTAAATAGAATAATACATTGGACAAATTGTATTTTTAAGAAACCAATACAACAGTTTCGTCATCTTTCCATTTTGATATCTGACCGATTTTGTGATAGTTATTTCTCAGAAACGCTTTGCTGGATTTTTAATACAAATGATCAAGCTGCTACATATTAATTAAATATCATCATATCTTTACTGATGTGTGGATTTAAGATACTGCCGATTTGCGAATTTTTCTGTACCCTTTTGTCCAAGAAAAAATTTCAAATAAGTATTAAAGATAACTTTCATCTTCACATCACAAATTTGTAGGTCATCTCGGGTTACGATTGCAATGCTTTAGAGAGGAGAATGTGGCATTTGAAACTTCGGATGCAGAGATGTGTAAGACATGGATATCTTTCTTGCGAAATCACCTCAGTTATGGTGGATTTCCTGTAAAACATGAAATGGAAGAAAACTCAAATTCTATTGAAGCAGACGAATTGGACTTTGAGGATACACATTTATGAATTGTCTCGTAAATTAAATCAACATATATTGATGAAGATTAATGTCAAAATATTTATGTTATAACGACTCTGTTGAAACCACTGTAATATCGCCTTATTTGTCAGTAGCTTGCCTCGATTTCAAAACAAAATTGACCATGCGCAGGACAGACGCTTACGTATCGAATCAGTTAATAGACATAAACATCATATGTGGAACCTGAGGTCATTCTGTTTGTTATAAAGTTGAGTTAGTTTGCTTTTAACATCTATGTTCAATAAAATATCTAACTAAGAAGCAGATGTTGAAGATATTGTGGTGTCCTTTATTTCGAGTTCTCTGGGATATATTGAATCGACATATGAATGAAAATAAATGATCATTGTTAATAGACAAAAGGAATTCTGCTCAAAGGAATATAACAACAGGAATTGATATAAGACGAATTTTTTTTTTCTTTTTAGTATTAATGCTTTTATATGTGAACATGTGACGATGACGACCAGGATCGGGGGGGGGGGGGGGGAGGTAACCATCTCCTGTCGTCCGGCCACACCCGTCGTAAATCCTATATCTTCATCGGGTATATGGTTTAAATCCTTAGAGAAAATCAGTGGGTAAAGAACAGCCTAACAATTGAACACGTCAAAATTTATTTGACCCCATGTCCAGTTGTATTGGTAAATTAGATCGTTATAATATACCATAAAATCTGTAAAATGCTGTCCCACTTGGTTCAAGAGATATTGCCCAGATTCACGTTTTTGAAAAGTAGGTCAAATCCCAAGACCAAGGTCACTAAGTCAAAGGTCTTCAAACCAAATAAAAGATTGATTGATTTTTGTTGTTTTCCGCCAAATGAAAGGTCTTTTCTTATGTGAAATATAAAAAGCCATATCTCCCTTTGTTAAAGAAATGTATACTTGATTAAAGTTTTTCAAAAGTAGGTCAGAATCCACTGTCAAAGTTAATAGGTCAAACATCTGGGAACTACAAGAAAGGTATCTTCATGAGACACACATATGTAAAATA
Organism: Ostrea denselamellosa; assembly: GCA_024699665.1. Taxonomy (NCBI): domain Eukaryota; kingdom Metazoa; phylum Mollusca; class Bivalvia; order Ostreida; family Ostreidae; genus Ostrea; species Ostrea denselamellosa. The sequence continues at coordinate 275,923 of JAMZEH010000071.1, read as the reverse complement.
CCAAAGCACTACTAGAAAAAGGAAACGAAACAGCAAATGTTAAAGTTTTTGAATAGGTAGTAAAGGTCACTTGATCAAAAGTATTTGTATCAAATGAAAGGCCTGGTCATGAGATACATTAATTTGAAATATCAAAATCATTCCTCGCTTCGTACAAAAGATATAGCCATTCTTAAAAGTTTTTTTGAAAAGTAGAACAGGTCAAAAATCTCCGTTCCAAAAGAAAGGCCTCTTCATGAGGCATATATATATATATGAAATATCAAAGCCATACCACCCTCAATTCAAAAGATATACCCCAGGTTATAGTTTTATAAAGTAGGTCAAAATATATAGTAAAGGTCACTAGGTCAAAGTCGTGGTAGCAAAAGAAAGGTATCTTCATGTGACATCTATATGTAAAATGTCAGAGCCCTATCACTCTTAGTTCTAAAGATAAAACCACGATTAAAGTTTTGGAAAAATGGGTCAAAGTTCATAGTGATTAGGTCAAAAGTCTTAGTATCAAAGGAAACGTCTCTTCATGATGCATCCATATGCGAAATATCAAATATTTTGACACCTTGGTTCTAAGGATATAGCCAAGGTAATTGTTTTTGAAAAATGGGTCAAAATTCAAAGCGACTAGGAAAAGGGTCTTGGTACCAAACGACAGATCTCTTCAAGAGACATCTATATGTGAAATATCAAAGACTTATCGCCCCAACCTTGATTAAATATTTTAATATTTTGGTTGATTGATTGTGTTTGTTTGGTTGCTTGTTTGTTTGTTTTACGTCCCGTTTGAAATGTTTTCACATTTTTAGACCTATTTTGTTAACACCACTCTTACTCCACGCAAAAGTACTCTGAAGTTGATAATACAAAACATTGTTAGAATGGATAAAATGTTAAGGGAAATATCAAAATCCCGCTTCAGACATGTCAAAACAAGATTGCGTACCATCTAACCTTCTGTGTTTAGTACATCAGAAGTGATAAAAGTGTTATATAGGTTTCATGAAGAATATGTTTTGGTTCCAACTGACAAAGCTGGCAACAATATTGTATTTGTTTGTAAGTCTCATTATTACAACTGCATTCTAAACGAACTGGGCATTAATTCCAATTTATTGATCGCACGTATACTTTCAAAAGATGAAATTCTTCAAAATAATGCTTCAGTTTTAAATACATTTAATATCCCAGTCAATGAAGCGGATGAATATGAGTTACCGTACCTATACTGGATCCCCAAACTCCACAAAAACCCTTACAAACAAAGATGCATTGCTGGACCCAGTAAATGTTCTACAAAGCCCCTATCTTTGCTCCTTACGAAAATATTAACTGCTGTGAAGGAGGAACGTCAAACGTAATGTGCCACTACATATGCCAGAAGTAGTGTCAATCAAATGTGGATTCTTAAAAATTCTAAATAACTTTCAGTGAATTTGAAATCGCAAACATTTTCTCAAATTCACAGCATTAAAACATGATTTTACAACACTAAACACGACCATATCTCACGGTGAATTAAAGACTAGAGTTTTTGAAATCATACACAGTTGCTTCGTGAACAAAAATGGTAAAAGGAAATATTCATATTTCGTGATTGGTCATCTCAAAAATTATTTTGTTAAACACCATTCTGAATCCACGCACAAGTACTCTGAAATTGATATCAAAAAAGATGCTAAAGTTCCTCATTGACAATATTTTCGTATCCTGTGTTGATCAGGACTTCCATCAGTAATGTTGGAATTCCCATGGACACGAATTGTGTTCCTTTCTTAGCTGACCTGTTTTTATATTCTTATGAAGGAGAATTCATTCAAAAGCTTCTACATGAGACGAAACGATATCTTGCTGTGGCCTTCAATTCGATATTTAGATATATCGACGACGTTTTATGTATAAACATTGATCATTTTCATTCATGTCGATTCTATATATCCAAGTAAACTTGACACCACAGAGTCTTCTAAATCTGCTTCGTACTTAGACATTTTATTGAAAATAGATCCCGGTGGCAAATTAACAACTCGACATTACGACAAACAGCGATGATTTCAATTTCTCCAACGTCAACTTCCCTTATCGATGTAGCAATATTCCATTATCACCTCATTATGGTGCTTATATCTTTCCCAACTGATTCGATACGCAAAAGCTTATTCTGCGTAAGATCAGTTTTTAAATCGAGGCGGGCTACTGACAAAGAAGTTGATGTTACAGGAGTTTGTACAGTCTCGTCTAAAGTTATCATTTCGCAAATTTTATTGTCGTTATAACGATCTAGTTTGCCACTACAACCTTCCATTAAGTCAAATGCTGTCTTATGTGTTTCATACCAATTGTTAGGTCGCTCTTGGTACACTGATTCTAACTGCGGATTACTCCGTTTACCTGATCAAAATATAGGGCTCAAGGCGAGATGCTTACTCCTCCTAGGCACCTTATCTTACCACTGGTATGTCCAGGGGTCCGTGGTTGCCCATCTCTCTGATCTGTATTTTCTATAGGAATTACAAGATTGAATACTTTTCGTTATCTTAGCATTTTTACCTAGCAGTGGGGATTCTTTAACTTGCCAAAGACTTCCGCAAAGGGACCTCCGTTTTATTCATATTCCGAAAATCCGCGATTCTAACTCCTAAATGCGGACAGCCCCGTGGGGATCTGAGTTGTTAAAATAGATCCTCAGCACCCCTTGCCTGTCGTAAGAGGCGACTAAATGGGGCGGTCCTACGGATGAGATTGTAAAAACCGAGGCCCCGTGCCACAGTAGGTGTGGCATGTAAAAGATCCCTCCATGCTCAATGGTCATAAGCGCCGAGCATAGGTTTAAATTTTGCAGTCCTTCACCGGCAATAGTGACGTCTCCATATGAGTGACAAATTATCCAGCAGGGCATTAAACACCATATAAATAATCAATCTAAATGCAGAGCGTTTGACAAAGGAACAATCACTACCTATGTTAACGTCTTAAGTGTGACGTGGCCATGGCACGAGCGGGCCTAGAACTCGCGGTAGCTCAATGGTAGAGCGTTCGCTCCGTGACCGGGAGTTTGAGCCTCCCTTGTGCCATGGCCGGCCGCGTATACACAATATCATTATGACGATCATAGCATTTGCGAAATGATGACTTTAAAAGAGGCTGTTGAAACCCCTGTAATATCAACTTCTTTATCATTAGCTTGCCTCGATTTAATACTTGACCATAAGCTGAACATGCTCTTGCCTATCGAATCAGTTGTGATACATTGACGGGTCCCAAGTGTGATATTCGTATTCAGTAAAAAGAAGTAAATTAGAAATAGAAATATCCTCGCACTTGCATATATGTTATTCATCCAAATATTAAAGATCTTTGTTGTTGGTTTTCAAATGAAACTGATAAAGGGTCCAGTGTTGCATGAGGGAATGTTAAAGCATGTCATGTTGCAGTTTGAGATTACCTGTTTAGACGTTTCGATATGATCATAATGTATTTTTACATCTAGCAACACAGCTTTAGATATAAAATGCTCTAATCCGACCCAGTTTCAAACGAACATAAAATATTTACTATCCCAATTTAAATTCACAACAACACCGAGTATGGGCAAATGCTCCAAGATATGTTGCATTTATTCATACATTATATAAAGTACATAGACCATGCGTATACCAGTCCCGCTGTCCAGATACAGAACTTGGTATCTACAACGATAGACATATATTGTAATACATATTCAAGACTTTTGAATAATGAAAACATAATATCAATGCATAAGCCGATGGAGGGTAGGTGTAAAGCGTGTGAAAATTGCAGTCTTAAGCTCGAATGACTGAAAAACAAAACATCTATCATAATACTATATTTTGGTAAACGTTTTGACTTAGTAAATCGAAAAACGGAACACGAGAACATTTACCTAATATAACAGGATTAATATATAATATTATTATAACAGGGTTCATTTGTCTATTACATTGTCATATTTTATTATAATGCTTCGAGTTTGTAAGAAGCTTTAGATCTATATAAATGAGTATTTTGTTTACTAAGCCCCCACGCCGCCCGCGTGGCGCAGTGGTTAGAGCGTCGGGCTCAAAGATCTAATGATCCTTGAGTCGAGGGTTCGAATCCCACTGTGGGACGTGGGTGCCGGTCTTTCGGATGAGACCGTATAAACCGAGGTCCCGTGTCGCAGTAGGTGTGGCACGATAAAGATCCCTCCCTGCTCAAAGGCCCTGAGTGCCGAGCATAGGCCTAAATTTGCAGCCCTGTCACCGGTAATGGTGACAGCCGCCGGATAGCTGAAAAATTGCTCAGGCGGCTATAAACAAACAAACAAACAAACTAACTAAGCCCCCACCACCACCACCACTACCACCACCACCACCACAATTATCTTCATTGTATTTATTGCACATACTTTGATTTATTCAATATTTGCAGGATATCATTGCAATGAAATATAACACCGGTGTCTATCACTTCCTCTTTTGCAAAGCATGTTCAAATCGCTTCGATACTTTGTCAACACATCAATGGCAACCGAAACGCTACCATTTGGTAAAGAGCGATAACTCTTATAAAACGACCCCTGTATCATTTCGATTTAGAACAGTAAATCCCCTAACTTCACAATTCCAGTACTATTTTTTTTTTTGCGTCTGTTCGGACCCCCTGGACCTATGAATATTAAAATTACTAAACCTTATTGCATATTTACAACTTTTGCTCATACAACCATGTCCAGTAGATATAATACTACGCTGATATAAACTTAAGGTGTTACATTACAAGAAAATCTAAAAGACGGACGGACGGACATAACAGTATATATTTACATTCCATCTATATTTTGATAAAAAAAAATTAAAAATATATTGTGGTTAATTTGAAATCAAATCACTATGACATCACAATCACACGATACTATAAGTTGACGTCGCACTGCCAGTTCCACCACTTAACGTTGAATAAACGTTGGCTATTCCATGGCTGTTCCAACTTGTTGACTGACAATCATGAAGAATTCTGGGAAATGAGATGTTACAATGGTACTTTCGAAAACATCACAGATGAATTTAACGTACATTATAAATTTTATATTTAGTAAATGTGAAGTGTTTATTCTTTTTTCGACATGCATTATTCTACAAGTCGTGATAAGTGCATCAAATGATATCATAAGCACAATAAACGTCAAATATTGAACAATAAAATACTTAAATAAAGGAACCGCATTGACGACAGAAAAGAAATAAATCGTCAATAGGGGACCCCAACTTAAGTACAGCTTTAGCTATAATGCCGATTTTTCTTCAATTGTGATAATTTGTGTATTGATTTCCCAGTGTAGAACTCCTGCTGGGGATTGAACTCCGTGTCGTTAGACTTCGATTCCGCGCCATCCTACCGGAGAATGCTTTTCGTAATCGGTCTTTGAAGTTATTGGACATGATGCCATATACAATAGGGTTAACACAACTGTTTGCAAAGGACATGAGGTGAAACGTCATCCTCATCGGTTTTAGAAACCCTGTGTTGAGATCATTCAGAACATTGAGAGCGACGAGGAGATTATTCAATAGAATTGGCCCCCAACAAATGGCGAAAAACAGAACAATGACCATCAACATCACGATCACCTGTAGGAACGAATAAAACTTTAATTACATGTGTTGTGTAATGTACAAAAATGTGTGTGTGCTTGTGTGTGTGTGTGTGTGTGTGTGTGTGTGTGTGTGTGTGTGTGTGTGTGTGTGTGTGTGTGTGTGTGTGTGTGTGTGTGTGAAAGAGAGGGAGAGAGAAAGAGAGGGAGAGAGAGACATGTTTTATTTTGCAAACACTTATAGGTGCCAAAGTATGTTGCAGTGGCAATTTTATAAGAGCTTGATAACGTTAATAATTGATTACAAACAGCAGTTCATTAGGTCTTGATCTGATATTCTGTGGCATGAAACATGACTTATAAATAAACACTTTGAAATGTTGTCATATTGTTGTTTTGCGCATTATATAAACAAACTTTATTTTTCATACCCATAATAGCTTGACTTTCAATAAATTACATCTTCATCAATTTCGATTGCTACTGATTTTCAATAAACATTGAAATAACAGATAACAAATTATGAATATATCTGGTTCGTACCTGTATGTAGTAGGGTGTAAAATGAAATAATGCAGTAAAAACTGTCTAATCCGACACTTGTGTAATCCGTTTCACAAGGCATTCTGACCCTGTTTTCATTCTCTATATCATATGTATTGCTTTACACTGTTTATTGCAACACACTCTGTATTCCAACATACATTTCGGATTAGACAGGTTCCACTGTACAATAAAATTATATGATCTGTTCTGTTCTATACTGGTTTGTTCCAATAAATGGATAAACGGTTAAGATATCAATCCAAAATTAATATATCTATGAAGGAGTGACTATTGACTTCGTACCTGTTTCCGTATTTTACACTCCTCTGAAGTTATTAATGATCTTCTTAGGAATCTTCGCTCAGCTACCCTACGTGATGAATCATCTTTGTGTGATTTCCAATCTGACCTTAACTTCATCTCTTCATCTTTTCTAAAAATGTCAAACGCATACGATCATAAATACAAATGTAAAATGTACTATAGAAATTGACTAGCCTGAAGGTATAGCAGCTAATAACGCCAATAAGCCAGCAGAAGCTAGCAGTCAAAATAAGGAAAACAAGAGGCCCATAGGCCTTATCGGTCACCTGAGCATTAGTTAAAAGTATCATTAGACCCAGGGGTACGGAATCTAGAAAAAAAAATCCCTGTTCTGCATATCTAAGCTCAATAATTCTAATATTCAGCAACAGTATAAAACAAGATGTGGTCTTAAAACGCTCCCGGAACTGTCTATACTGATGAAAGACTATACACAATATGTGTAATATTGACACAATACGACTGATTTAGACCCTTCCTAGAGTTAAAACCTTGGGGTCGTGAAATTCACAATTTTGGTACATTTTCGTTCTGTTTTTATACCGTATCAGCAAACTTAAAGAAACCTTTCAAATGATAAAGACAATCACCATAATAATTTTGGCTCCACCCTGAATCCAAAACCTTTACCCTCTTTTGATCATGAAATTTATAGTAAAGGACTACACACTCCTTCTAAATATCTATTTAGTTTCGATTTAGTATCAATAATATTAAATAAGATATTTGAATGTTTTCGACATATACGCTATGCCAAGTGTGCGCCCTCTCCCGTTTTTTAATTAGAATCCTCTATCCTGGGGATCATAAAATTTACAAATTTAATAGAGACCTTCCTGCTCCACTTCATATTGCATTTAGTTTTTCTTAAAGATATGTGGTTACAGAGAAGATTTTTTTTTTTTTAAAATGATCAAGTTTTGATAGTTTGTGCCCTGTCCCTCAAGCCCAGGAGGTGCAGGAGTCATGAAATTTATTTTTCATGTCTTCCTTGTCCCATAGATGATTCATATCCAAATTTGAAAAGAATTGAATGGTATAAAAGGTATTTATTAAGAAGTTTAAAATGTTGAACTGTTGACGCACGACGGAAGAAGACAGACGCTGTCCAGTTGCAATAAGTGACATAATTATCAAAGTATTGAGAGTACTCGGACAGAATTTTCAAAATCAGCAAATAGTCGATCAAAATTGATACAATTTCTAGATGAATCACAATCTGTGTTTAGCTCGACTGAACAGTTCAATTGGCACATAACAATTATGCAGCACAGTTGTACAATATTTGCATGTCAAGTCGATGTGTTTGTGACGTCATATTCCATACTCGATAGAAGTGAGCAGGTAATGCTACAATGAGCTTTGCTAAACAACGACACCAACAGCTAAACATAGCTGAACAGACCATATTCTAATTTTTTTTATAGCTTTTGATTTTTGATGGATGAAGAACTAACTTTATCTGACGAAAATGTTCTGCACATTTCTGCATCATATCTTTTTATATATAAAGCGACTTTATAAACAAGATTCATAATAAGTATTTATCTTTCTCTGAAAAACATTGTTTGTTCACGAAGTCACCTTATGTATTTTTAAAATGAAGACAAACAAATACAATGACGTGTTCGGTCAAATTACGACAGCAGACGATAACATGCTTCAGTTCTGGCGTCATATTAAAGAAATGGGGGTAAAATCTTCATGATTGAGAAAACATTTTTAAAGATTTAATTTGAATTTTTGTGTTTATGAAGGTCTAGATTAAGTCTAAACCATGTACCGTATACCGCTATATTTTGCTGTTGTTGATCTCTTTGCGGATAGGAAAAATCCGCAAAAATTTTGACAGAAATAGATACAAATTCTAAATAGGTACAAATAGGTATAATGCAACCGACGAAATTGGAAACATAGAATATGATATGCTACCATTTAGAGGATTGAATCACAAAAATATCCACCCGCAAAAACTACCGTTATACGTATTACAGTCCTTACCAGATTTCTGATATTTCAATCTTCAGCGAAAATGCAGAGTAATCAACTTGCTTAAGCAAGCCGTGAAACAGTTAAGAGTGGGATTTTGAAATCACTTCCCAGATATAACATAAATTTATCTTTTAAATAAAATTCCTGCCTTTATATTTCCTGTTTAACTGGCCCTACCTTTCTCCTGACAATGCCGCTCGTCTGGTCGCCACGTTCCAAATCTCGTAGGATATGTGAGTATACATGAATACCATTATTGTCATGGGAATTATAAACAAAATGAAAAACATATAAATCTCAAACAGAACATTATACATCCGAAGCGGGAATCTTTTAATGCACCAATAGGCTTTATTACGTCGTCCAACTTCCTTCAGGTCCTAAAACACACAAAGAAACTATGAAAGGTGAATAAAAATGTACATTTTGATTCATAATAATAATTTAATTGTATATTTTGTTAAATTCGATTCATTTTGTACATAGACATAAATGATACATTCTGCCGATTTACAACAAACTTCAATATCATTTAAGGTAAAAAGATTTTTCGTTTAAATTCTTCGTGTATCCACGTTGTCTGCTTTGGGATGGATCCCAGCAATCTCCCACCATCGAGGCATGTTATACGTGTATCTTAAACATATATAATAGCCCATTTATGTCAAAATGTTAGACAAAAATAAAAGCTACACTGGACATGCCGTATGGGATGGATGGTGCCTCAACTTTCGAGCGGGGTTTGAGACACCGGGTAGCCCGGAGAGTTGTTTTCGTAAATATATTGATATATTTCCTAGTGGTCCAATTTCATTTACAACGAACCTGTAAGGTGTCTGGAATTAAGGGTGAGTTACATACCGAGGATAGGAGTGGATCAGAACACATCTCAAAGCGAAGTTTGTGGCCTTTAATGGAATTTTCCCTGTAAATTGGGGGATAGTGTCTCCTACTTGACAAAAAATAACCTTTCCGTGCCTACAAAGCGGTAGGAGGGTCTACCTCTGTAACTTCAACATCAACCACGGGCAGGAGTTCCACGTCTTTGTACCAAGATAATTATTCATTACAGATGATCCAGTCCAGTGTCTGTAGGTAGAGAATGTGTGAGTATGTGGGTAGAGAATGTGTGAGTATGTGAGTAGAGAATGTGTGAGTATGTGGATAGAGAATGTATTAGTATGTGGATAGAGAATGTATTAGTATGTGGATAGAGAATGTGTGATTATGTGGGTAAAGAATGTGTGAGTATGTGGGTAGATAATGTGCGAGTATGTGGGTAGACAATGTGTAAGTATATGGATGGAGAATGTGTGAGTATGTGGGTAGAGAATGTGTGAGTATGTGGGTAGAGAATGTGTGAGTATGTGGGTAACGAATGTGTGATTATAGGGGCATGGAATGTGGGAGGAGAATGAATGGGGGAGGCGGTAGACAATGGATATGTGTGTAGGGAATGTGTGTGAAATAGGAATAGGAAATGCGCAGACACTATGAACAAAAAGTCATTTAATTTTCTGTTCTATGAAAGCCGATTAGGATTATTTAAAAAAACAAATATATTCATAAAGCCGTGATAATGCGAACCAAAGGCTTTAAAACGCAAACCAAATGCAAAATAAATCAAAGCAAATTCGTGATAACGCAAATGCGAAATAATGCGAAACAAAGTGTAATAATCCGAAACAAAGTGTAATAATGCAAAGCAAAATGGTAATAACGTAGACTTAAAAGGCGAAATAATGCAAAATAAAGGCGTTACAACGCGAAAGAAAATCGTGATAACGCAAATGATATCAGGCGTAATAACGAGAAAGATAGACGGAATAACGCGAATAAAAGGCGTAATATTTCGAAATAAAGGCATATAATGCAAACGAAAATCGTGATAACGCAAATGATATCAGGCGTAATAACGAGACAGATAGACGGAATAACGCGAATAAAAGCTATAAAACAATGAACGCTGACTACTGTGTTACAGTGTATTGTGCAGCGCAGAATGTTTATTGTTCAATACAAACAATAAAGTTGGGATTAAGCAACAAAAAAATTTTAGCTCATTCAGAGGGAATTTTCATTAACATTTCTATATTAAAAAGGTAATAACCCTACAGCCCCATACTCAAAGCGGAATACGATACATGTAGTCCTAGGGGTCTCCTGTCTTGCCTGCATTCTCCTTTTGAAGACTTTTCAACGATCAATCATTATTAACCTTCATTATGACCTTCATGATGTAAATTGTGTACTACTTTCAGTTAACCTTAATTCCCCTTTCAGGCCTATGTCACTCCTTTTAAGGCTTCTATACGTTGTTCTTTATCAGTTTTGTTTCATTCCATCACCTCATGGGGTCTCCGTGGCCGAGTGGTTAGAGCAATGCGCTCAAAATCACAAGGCCTCTCACCTCTAGTCGGCGCGGGTTCGATTCTCGCTCGCGCCGATATATGTGAGAAAGTTTTCCAGTTTACTTTCAGAAGGTCGGTGGTCTCTTTCCGGGTACATTGTATCCAAGTTCTCTCCTCCACCTACAAAAACTTGACGCCACCAGATAACTGAAAAATTGTTGGGTTTGGCAGAAAACAACAAACAATCAATCAATCAATTAACCACCACCTCATATTTAATCATAAGAGAGGTCTGAATTATAGCTTCACCCTCATGAGGCCCCAAGTAGTACCCCTACAGACCGCACATACTGAGGGCATAAAATGATAGTTCTAGGGGGTTTGAAATCCCTATCTTGTCTGCAATTTTTGCGTTTATTACGCCTTCACATTGTAATACTCTCAAATGTACAATAACGTCTTTTGATTTACGTTATAATGTCTTTTGAATCGAGTTATTTCGACTTATAATGCCTTTTGAAAAGCGTTTTAGCGCCTCTTTACTCCGCGTTACTACGCCTTTTCATCCGCGTTATTACGCCTTTGCTTAGCGTTATCACGCCTTCAATTTGTTATCATGCCTTTGCTTCACGTTCTTATGTCTTTATTTTTGCGTTATAACGCCTTTGATTCGCATTATTATGCCTTTAGAGATATTTTTTGTTTGTTTTTTTTAAGTGATCCTAAGCGGCTTTCCCAAATGCTAATATACTTTTTTCTTCAACGACGTTTTTCGTGTGTTGAGGAAACTTTTGATAAATACCATCGTCCATGAATAGATTCTCAAAGGAGTGACAGAGTTTGGGACAAACAAACACACGGAAGCATAAATTATGGTGTCATAATAGTTTATGACAAGACCATCATCTCCACGATTTAAAATGTAGACATAAAAGTTAAAAATTCTGGTCTTTCACAGCCGACAAAATTCAGGAAATGAATAAACGAAAAAAATACATAAAACATAGGAAGTTTCTAATAGGTAGTTAGTGTTTATTTGCCATATTCCCGGTAGTAGAAGAGAAAGTCATAGATCTTAAATCGGATGAGAAATTAAAAACGGAGGTCTCATATCACAGTGGGCGTTATCACAATAATGAACCCTCACTGCGCCATGCGTAGATCAAACTGTGTGACCATTCACCTACAGCAGATGATATGACAAAGATTCTAAAATATCCGAAATGCTACAGACAGAATCTACTTTTTCACATTTCTTAATTATTCTTGTCTTAATTCAAGCGTTCCAAGGACCAGTAATGCACACCAGTCTGACAGACAAGAGCTTGAAAGGTACGTATTGATTGGCTTATTAAGGCGGATTATCATACATTTAATACAATTATGCACTGTTACATGAAATTTCTTAGTTGCCTGCTGGTTATTTCTCTTAATGCCCTCTTCAATGCGATGAGACACAGAGATAATGGCGATTACACCGCTAACGGTCTCCGGAAGTGCGTGAAAACACAAATTCAATATTTTTTATGACTATTGTGAATAAGATATCTCATACAGATATTTAACTTCGCTATCTTTGTTCGTTAGAATGTATTGATCGTTTCAAAATGAAAATAATTATCATTTGTAAATTTAATTACATAACCTTATTCACAAATGTTCTTGCCATGGTTAGCTGCCAATGTGAACAGAATTTATTTCGTAATTTGCCTTACCGGTTGTGAACAGAAGGTAGTGGAGTCGAATTACCTTCATCTCTCTAAACCAAAGACTTAAAAATAGGCAGTGGTTGTTCCTCCGTAACAGATATGTATCTAGGCGTAAGAATTGCGTATCTTTCGGATTAAAAATCGGAGGTCATAGCAGATATTAGCACGATAAAAGACCCTTTCTACTAGTACTTAGTAGCCTTAAACGTCATGTATAACTCAAAATTTGTGGCACTTCATCTACAGTTGGTGAAGTCTCAACATGAGTGAAAAATTCTCAAAAGAACGTAGAAAATAAACATTACTCTCAATTTGTACTTTTCGGGGTAGATGAGTAGTATAGAGTGCTTCAGTTCGTAACTGGGAGGTGGAGAGTTTCAGCCCCACTCGTTTCATGTCAAACTTAGGACGTAAATAGGCTTACAGATTGTGATTGCTACTTCCAAACGTTCGGCATTCAAAATAGGAACCATGGGTCTTGGATATGACCTTAAAAACGAAGGTCCCGTGTCGGGTCAGGCGATGGCACGTTAAAGAAATCCCTAAGCGCTAAGCTTATGTCTAAAGTGCTAATTCCGTTAAAGCTGGTGACCTTTCATTATAGGTGAACTATTCTCTACGGGACGCAAGACAAACAAACAAACAATCAATTTGTTCCAACGCAAGCGCATACTAAACCTTCCTCCGTCATGGCTTCTCGAAATTGCACATCCTTTTTCTGTGCCTTTCAAAATGCAAAATTCGTTGAACAGCTATACATTTATAATAAAAAAAAAAAAAAGTACTTACCTGGATGAAAAGGATCGGCGTACTGGAAACCAAGGAGAGGATCCAAACGGATGCTATGACAATTTTGGCGTGACGTGATGTACATAGGGATCGCGCACGCAGCGGATAAATAATGGCAACAAATCTGTTGATGAAATATCGATAGTGCATATAGTTGAGAGTAACATTGGAAATTTTCATCCCAAGAAAACCATTGTCATCTGAGTATCACATTCCAACCGTTTAATTAAAATGAAAAGAAGTCATGCTGTATTTAACATTATGAAGATTTTTGCGAAGAAACAAAAGGATTTAGAGGGTATATTTAGGACATACTGATATGTTATTATTTAGTGCGCAATACATATGATTTCGTGCGCACGACATATTCTAAAACTCGAACACACGACGAATTATCGCTCATTCGCACATTCTTACAAGCGGAAAACAACCTCGAATGTATTATGATATCCTTCATGTTTATTATTATGAATGTTCCGTTTTCATTATCATAGGGGTAATTTAATCTACAAAGATTAAAGAGAAAAGGTGAAGATAACGAACCGTGATCAATCTCATAACTCTATAAAAAAAAAATACAACACTAAGAGTTGGGTAAACATGAGCCCCTTGATATACTGAAGGTGGGATCAGGTGTCTTGGAGGAGTAAGCATCCTCTGTGGATCGGTCACACCCATCATGACACCTATATCTTGATCACGGAGTAATCCATAGTAAAAATCATTATGAAAAGAACGACCTAACCATTTGTGTTAACCACGTCAAACAGCTTTTGACCAATGACCGGTTGTATTGGTAAATTTGATCGTTATAACGACTATACATTTTGCGAAATTCTAATTTCAAGAAGACTATTGAAAACTCTGTAACATCAACTTACTTGTCAGTGGCCTCTCTTGATTTAAAAATGATCATACGCAGAACATGCTTTTACATCGAATCGTGTTAGAGATGCAAACGCCATATGCAGATGACAATGACATATTGCTATATAAATATGGAAAATTGACGATGTGGAAGCTGAGGTCACTCCGTTTGTCATAAAGTTGAATTGTTAGTTTCCTTTAGCATCTTTGATCTTTGTTCAATAAAATATCCTAGTATGAAGCAGATGGGGAAGACTTTGTGGCATCTTTTATTTCGAGTTCACTGGACTACATCGAATCGGTATATGAATTAATATGAGTATTGTTAATAAATAACACGTCGTCGATATATCTAAATGTCAAATTGAAGACACAGCACGAGATTTTTTTCTTTTCATGTTGAAGTTTTTTAATAAATTCTGCCTGGTAAGAATATAAAAACAGTTCACTAAAATAGGAACACAATTCGTGTCCACGGGGATTCGAACAGACTGTTGGAAGACCTGATCATCAAACCCTACGAAGATATTGTCAGTGGGGAACTTCACCATCTTTAATATCAACTTCAGAGCACTTGCGTAGAATCAGAATGGTGTTTTTATTTGAATAACTGATCATTTACTTTGTCTATGACGTCAAACGCCTGATCTTTAATTCATTGTGAGGAATGATCGTGTAAAGTGTTGAAAAGTCGTACGTCTTGATGTTGTTGATTTGAGAAAAGTTTTTCTAAAAATTCTTTCGAATTTGTGAAATCCACATTTAATTAATTTACACCACACAATGGCACAATGCGTTTGAAGTCGATTATCCTTCCAATCTGTTAATATTTTCGTATTAACAAAACATCAAAAACGTAACCGGCATGTTGCTACATGGACTTTTGTTTCAATCCCACGTGCAGATAATGACGATTCACTTTATCAATAATTAGTGTAGCCATAATTAAATAATACATGTCGCGTGCAAGAGATATGCCGTTCGCTCGTGATAAAAAAATATTTTGTATGATTGTTAACCTGATTAAACCGTTGTACGAGTTGAATGATTATGTGAGAATGCTAAATCAATAGTAATTTAATGTCTAAACAATTTAGTGATTTCAATATATTTCATAAAACACCTCTTTCTTCTAGATTACTGTAATGTTGACGGCGTTACCCTTATGAGGAGCGCAACTCTCACACGTGCACTGATCTCCCTCTCCACTCTCGAGAAGTAAGATCCAAACTGAGACTAACATATAAAATTTTACAATTAGAAATGCATAAAAATAAACAAATATATTTTGTTTGGGAGTGGGGGGATTAGACCCTCGCTCCCTCCTCTAGACGGATACCTGACGCTGCCTTCAATCATGAACATTTGATGTCAAGCTTGCAGTTACATAATTTCAAAGATATAAGCTCCATATCTCTGTCATGGTAAGTAGAGTTGAACGTGCATCCTAAACTGACTCTAAAGCTGTGTGTGTGTGTGTGTGTGTGTGTGTGTGTGTGTGTGTGTGTGTGTGTGTGTGTGTGTGTGTGTGTGTGTGTGTGTGTGTGTGTGTGTATGTGCGTGTGTGTGTGTGTGTGTGAGGGGGGGGGGGGGGGGCTGTCACCATGTTTCGCATCACCGGACATACGAAGAAGGTGAAGCTATAATCTTGCCGTGGGTGCTTGCTATTTTCAGATTGTTTGTATTTTCTGTTGCACAGAACAATCTCCTCCATTAGTCCGGACATTTTATCATCTGTATTGTGATATCAAAGAAAAACGCTGACGTAATATATATATTCTTTCGTTACATTTATGATTGATGAAATTGCAACTCGTTAAACATTCATAGGCCTACTCATTTCCGGTGTTCAGGGGATTATATAACTAGGAGGAAGTTGAGGTAATCCACTCAAGTTCATAATGTTAGGTCAAAAAGATTTGATTTTGCGAGATAAAAAAAAAGAAAAGGCTTTGTTCTATATCATTCTTAATCTGCAGTATCTTCCTAATAAGTTCAAAAGTACTAGACAGTCTTGCTTTAAAATTGGCAAATCCAATTTAATGGACAGTTTTCAGTCCAGCATGTCAGACAATGGATACAAAACAAGTTGGTAATTTAAATGTAATGTTACATTACCGTCAGCTGTTAGTGAACTTATAAAAAAAACGCCTTCTGTTATACAGTTATACAATACTATATACCTCTCGACGCTCATCACAGTCAGCGTCATGACGGAACACACCATGGACACATTTTGTATGTAGTGTGTGAACGTGCACAAAAACGCCCCCATCCGCCACGTGTATGAAAAGAAGGTGGCGCACTGAAACGGAAAAGTGAAAACACTATATAACAGGAAGTTAGAACTCATTGTTCTTTGTCGTCAAGCATGGTATTTTTTGTCTGGATGCTTGAATCTTGAAACAACTTTATAAGTGCCTTCCAAAATAATATGATATTCTTGGACGGTAACGCATACTTTATCATAGTTTTAATTTTTCAAAAGTCCAATTTCGCTCTGTGTTTGATTTCATTGTCTCTTTGGTCTTAAAGTTGCGTGCGTGCGGGCGTGCGTGGGCGTGGATGCGTTTGACGCCAGCAGGCACGCACACACGTGTGTGTATGTGTGAGTAACATACAATAGTACAGTGTACAGTCAGTAGACAATGTTCATTGGGTTTTTTAAGATGTACTCATATGCTATAATAGACGTACTAGCACCATTATTAGTGTTTACATTCAAACACGTTGTCTTACGGGGCACCAATCCTATATCACTATATATAAAATAAAATGATTTGATTGTATATAGATGGCATCTTGTATATAGGTTGCCGTGTATTGCCAAATTCTTCTAACATATCTTTTGGGCCATCAAATTTCTTTTTTCACACTTCTGTTTTAAGGTTTCTCCTCGTTACTGCTGAATTTGACGTGTGAACATAATATTTGGATGATAAAATATAATAATATTTGGATAATAAAATACAGTAATTAAAGTTGTCTTCATTTTCATAACCAAGTATGATTGTTTTTTCACACGATAAACTAGTTAATACTGGTATATTCACTACACTGAATTGGCACCAAAATTGTTTTACACAATTACAGTCCAATTTTATGACAATTGCAGTCATAAAATCGAAAAATCGATGTTACGCAATGTCTTTATCATTAATATTCTCAATCATTATATTTTGGTGAACTTAATTTTTGTTCCATGTAACAATTCATTCTGTGCAACAAGTCTGTAAATTAGCCTACAGTGTCTGTTGAAGTCGCAGTTATCCAGATAAAAGAGTTCTGAAATATTTCTCCTCTTGATGTCTGAGACAGTTCTGTAAATATTGAAATATTTTTTCAGTTTTCTGATGCATGTTGGAGTAGCAATTGTCTGTATGTCTCTACATGAAAAGTTTTGAAAAGGATATGTGTTTTTCTTCTTCATGCACGGGATTAAATGCCTCAGTCAATTACTTTCTCATATTTCCTTATGTATTTTCTCCAAATATAATGTGTTCCATTTTTCTTTATTTCTTTGAATATCCTTCGAGATTTTTTTTTTACTCATATGGAAACATCACCAGCTGTAAATGAAGGGCCACAAACATTGACCTGTATCGGACGCTCAGAGTTGTATGAGTTTTTCCATGTATTAGTGCCTACCACGACGAGATATCTCCACTTTTCATATCTTATTCCAAAGACCAACTACTCTCAATTCTAAAATCCGAGGATCTGCTGAATGAGCCGGCAATGCCTAGTCCTGTGGCTTTGGTTTGACGCGGCCAAAGTCAAACCACAAGCGCGGATCGCACTTACGGCTGGGGTCGTTGGTCAATATTCTTCAATAAGATTCCTTTCAATTTTTATTTTACCCCTCCACTCAATTAATGGGTAAAAAAAACTTGATAAAGATGTTTAGTATAAAAGAAAAAGGCGTGTGTATGTATCGCATGCGGTATGGTTTTAGGTTGTTTTTTTCTTTGGTTTTTTTTTTTGGTTTTTTTTTTGTTTTGTTTTGTTTTGTTTTTGTGTTGTTTTTTAAGAGATTTAGTTGCTGTTTTTATACATGCAACTTCGTGATTTCTATCATGACAATATAATGTTAAGCTCTTATAAAAATAGATCAAAAATAGGCAAATTAAATCCAATTATAACACCTAATGGCATAAGCCACCCACCCCCTCCAAAAATAAGGATGTGTAGCATCCTGACGGACGGACAGGCAAAGAAACTGGCAAACAAATGGAGAGAAAACTCATTGTGACCAAATCTATTTATCAGTTTAAATAATTTAGTATTTCACCCCCAGCGCACCCATTACCCCCAAAACTTTCTTGTAATAAATCTTCAAAATGATTTTATTAATTTGTCAACATGAAGCTTTAAATATCTATAAAAAAAAAAAATACCGCATAAAAAAAGTCAATTTATGAAACTTTTTCAGTATTTTTATTTTCTTCCCTACAATACATGAAAAGTCAAAGGTGAAAAATGAGCTTATAGCGTGTTGGTTTGTTGTTTTTTTTACACACACTCTCTCTCTCTCTCTCTCTCTCTCTCTCTCTCTCATTAGTTTATACGTTTTGAACAGCTTGATATAATTATTCCGATCGTCACAGTGATTGCTCTGGAACTATGCGCTGGCCTTAATGTCTTTCAAATTACGTCACAATAGCTGACAGTAATTAGTAATGCAGATTATTTTTCTTTAAACACTAGTAATGTAAACCTCCTCAGCAGCCTGTCCGATGTTAAGTGGCTTATTACCTGTAATTGATATTTCTCTCTTGACTTCATTGATGCAGTAGCTATTATGTTCATGGTTTTTTTTACATTGTACTTACACATTGGCCTATCGCATGGTATATTCTCGTTAATTAATTCTAAATTGATTCTACATGATAGAAATGGCGGTCAAACTTATAGTTTCCGTTTTATTACACTCATACCTTATCACTTCTCCTATAGTGTCGCGGCCGCCGTCTTCTCTTTAGGGAAGTGGACAGGCATAGCCTACAATCCACTTCTCTTTGCAAATCTTCGAGTTTTGATTCTGGAAACCGTGTAAATATCGGAACCGGCGACGGTTAACACCATTCAAATATGCCCGGATTTGCGTAACAGACCACGTATTTCCACAATTTTAAAATCAATGCATGTATCTTTTGTAAGAATCCAAGACTTACTCACACGAATACAGAATTTTTATAACCCGAGATCGAAGATCGAAGATCGGGGGGAGGGGGGAGGGATATTTTTTTGTCCTGTCTGTCATTTTGTCAATCTGCCTGAAACTTTAACCTTCCCATTAATTTTTTAACAATAAAGCTATGATATTTCACATGATCATTCCTTGTGACAACACCTTTCCGTTGGTACCAATAATTTTGACATTGTGACCTTAACCTTGGCGTTTGACCTACTTTTAAAGAATTTAACCTTGGCCATAATTTTTAAATGTATGTACTAGAGCTTTCATATCTCACATGATTATTCCTTGCGACAAGACCTTTCACTTGGTACTAAATGTCTTGACCTTGGCATTTGACCTATTTTTAGAATTTTGACATTGACCAATACTTCTAAATGGTAAATACTAGGGCTTTCTTATTTCACATGAGTATTTCTTGTGACAAGACCTTTCTCTTCCCACCCCGTGGGGATCCGGGTTTTTAGAATAGATCCTAAATACCCCTTGCTTGTCGTAAGAGGCGACTAAATGGGGCGGTCCTTCGGATGAGACCGCAAAAACCGAGGTCCCGTGTCACAGCAGGTGTGGCACGTAAAAGATCCCTCCCTGCTCAAAGGCCATAAGCGCCGAGCATAGGCCTAAATTTGCAGCCCTTCACCACCGGCAATGATGACGTTTCCATATCAGTGAAAGATTCTCGAGCGAGACGTTAAATAATATTTAATCAATCAATCAACATTTCTTTTCGTACCAAGATATTTGACCTTGTGACCTTTTTTAAAAACTTTAACATTGGTATGGCCATTTAGCGCCTATCATTGGAGTCTAGAGCCCATCACTGGAGTTTGCCACTGTCGGGGATATTTGTGTTCTTGTTTTTATTAATTTGGGATTGCAGGGAGGTGTGTTCGACCAAACGACATTTAACAAAAACAAAAACAAAAAACACGAGAAAAATATATCCCCTATTACGTGTGGGTCGTACATGTCTGCTGGGTGTCTTATTGGTAAGGCTCACAACACGCGGTCATAACACCTTGAATCTAGTCGGGTTTTTTGTGTTGATCCAAAGGCATCAAACCCCCAACAAACGTATAAATTTGATGGGTGTTTGTCACGAGAAGCTTTGTATATACAGAACAAACGTTCAGATGACAGTTCTCGAACTGCGTATATGATAATGTTGCATTATACTTTAACCTTTAATGTCTTTTAGTTTATACGTGGTGAAACCCTGGAAAACCTGTAATTAGGACTTTAAAAATTCATTGATTTCAGTGCTAAATGACTGCTTTAGAGATGTTAGTAAAACGAAACTGACAAGACGTTCTTTTCATAACAAGGCCTCTACAGTGATCACGTGATCTAATGTCCCGTTAACCTATTGGCAGTGATAAACTTTCCGAAACTCGCAAATCTCGTGTATGAACAAAAATGTTTTGCATATTCATTAATAAAATATTTGCTTCAACATATATTGATTCATTACTTCAACATATATTGATTCGTTATTGAGAGAATTACATTTATTTTCAAACGACGAAAAACTGCAGTTCCTGTCAGATTTCAAATGTTTATATTATGGGATTTTCAAGAATCCAAATCATTTTCTTGCACCAAAATTAATCTCTCTTAGGAGGATATAAAATCCTGTAGGAAATAAAAAAAAATCTTATAAAAAGAAGTAAATTTTTCTGCATATCCATATCAGTTGTGATTTTTTTTAATGGACTGTTATGTCCCCAGAATCAATTTAATTCCCCAAGTACTATTTTCAAAATTCCCTCTGGGTGTGCTTGAAACCTTTCTGATTTTTCAGTTTTTTACTTTTTTTTTTAGAAACCTTACCTATCAGGAGAGAATCACCTGTGACTACAGTGGTTTTAAAATTTTAGGCGATAATCATTTAGATGAATTTCCGGAGAAATAAAGGAACGATAGGTGCCGGATTGCCACTTTGGTCTTGGCAGGTTTTATAGGAAACTCGGTTAATATGCTTGTCTCAAAGCATGACTAAATTATTTAACAAGGATAATTAACGGAATTCGAAATTTTTAACAACTCTATACAACGCAATCGATTAGAAAAAGAGCTTGCAGCGGTTGCTTGTACCAGTACTAGCATTTAATTTTAAAATATTCGAAGAAGCCGTATGAGGGTGACAGGAAAAATGAATTTCAAGCCGAATCTTGTAAATAATGAGCTCATAGAGACAGTTTTCACAAAACAACATTCCAGAGGCACAATGGAATTTATTAATGTCTTGAAGAATTATACATATTTTATAATGTCATATCATTTTAAAATATAACTATCTGAAATGTTCTTCATTTTCCATAACGGCATATACAAACAGTCAAAGACCTACTGTTTATCAACGAGATCGGTTGAGGTAGTAGTATATATCAACAACCCAAAATAATAGAAATTTTCTACTGTTAACGGGAATACCCGTTATAATGAAAACATAGGAGTGGATATTTTTATAGAATGTCTGATATTATTGTGTTTCTAGTGGAAGATACGATGTTTGCACGGAAAAGCCAGTTGCTGAAACCATGACCTGATTTGTCTCTCGATAGAGGAAAATACTAAGAGTAAATACATAAAATTAATGTTTTTATACTGTACTTCACCGGAAATATCGAGTGGAAGCATGGACAGATTCTGTACATGTACTTATGTTATCTTTCCAACAGACACCAGACACATTCTTATTCCATTCATAGGAGATTAAATGTCATAATTGTATACGAATATAAGCCACTCAAAATACGAAACTAAATAGAGTTTTTTAATGGCTCTATGATGGCGTGAATATTTTCGAAGCCACGATTGTTGTTTCTGGAAGCAGAGAAAGATGATACCCTCTTACAATGATTTTCATTTTTTTTTTAATTGAGTAATCTTCTCTGTATAGCCTATTAAAGATTGCTATTGAGATTTATGTATATTAGTACAAGATTTCGGAGTTCGAACTTCAGATCGTTTTATTTACAATTTCAATTCTTTTGTTTTTATTAATTGTAGTAATAGCCATTTCCTCATGAATGTGATGCTAATGTGAACGATGTGCGGATGAATCTTGATAGATATAATATGTTTATTTTAATAACGGCTAGGAATTTCGGCAGAAATGAAAGTGGAATGTAAATAGAGAAAATAAATCTCATTTTTTGAAAATTCATGAGGATATACACTGCAACGCTTCACGCAGGCGTACTTCTCATGACGCGCTAATGCGCTTCATGAAGTATGCTGGTGTAAAGCGTTGCAGTTGATGCCCTCATGTTTTTTTCAAAAATGAAATTTACATGTATTTCTTAAATTCAAAGATGATCGGAATTGTTAGAGATGTTGTACCATCATTTTCAAGAAAATGAATGGCAGGTTTCATAACAGTTTTCTCGTGGGGATCCTGGTTAGAAAAGGTCCTCGGTATTCCTTGTTTGTCATAAAAGGCTACTAAATTGGGCGGTTCTTCGGATGAGACCGCAAAAACCGAGGTCCCGTGTCACAGCAGGTGTGGCACGATAAAGATCCCTAGTTCCCTGCTCAAAGGCCGTAAGCGCCGAGCATAGGTCTAAATTTTGCAGCTTTTCATCTGCAATGGTGACGTCTACTTATGAGTGAAAAATTCTCGAACGAGACGTTAAACAATACACAACCACCCCATAACGGTTTTCCAGAGTTTAACGCTAAGCAGAGAGCTGACGGGATTACCTTTTCCTTGTTTATCGCTTATGATACCACAGAATCGTTCTTAAGGTTTTTAGATATTATTACACTTGCTTAAGTACTTTCTGCTTTTATGGTGATTTGTTTGTTGCCATTTCCAAACAGAAAAAAATCCGTATCTGACGTTCTCTCTTGCAATTGACCAGTTGCGGTAGGTAAGTGGTTAGAGCGTTCGCTTCGTAACCAGGAGGTTGTGAGTTTGAGCCCCACTCGTGTGAAGTACCACAAATTTAGACCTATGCTTAGCTCTCAGGGTCGTAACAGTCAGGGTTCTTTAACGTGCCAACGCCTACCGTGACACGGGACCTCCGTTTTTAAGGTCATATCCGAAAGATCCGTGATTCTCACTTCTACATGCCGAGCGTTTGACGAAGAGGCAATCACTACCTGTGTTTACGTCTTAAGTTTGACGCAGCCATGGCACGAGCGGGGCTCGAACTCACGACCTCCCGGTTACGAAGCGAACGCTCCATCACTGAGCTACCGCGACCGGTAGTTGAGTCCAGACAAGAGCATGAAAACTACTTTTAAAGTCGTTATCATTATCCGTAGAGTTTTTACTAATTAACTTTGCTTACTATAGCAATTAAACAATTAACTCTTCGCCCTAAAGGGATGTACGTACAAAATGCATATCGTCAGTGTGGTCCGATCTAAAATTACATGTATAGAATATAATTTCTCTTGTATCTTCTGCGGCCTGATACCTTTGATGATTACGTCAGTTTGATTCTTTGTAAATACTATTTATTTAGGACCGCAATAGTATGCGCGCCCCCAACTTCCGGTGTAAGGGGAGTAACTGGAGAAAATGTAGACCGTTGACATTAGGGTAAAATTGCGGTAGTTTTTATCCAATCTGTCTTTCTCGCCTCCTTTAAATTGTGTGGTGGTGACTACCTAATTTAGGGATAGGATTCTCGTCTTTAATCGCATTAGTTACTTAGGTAATTGATATTTATTAATATCATATTTAAACTGGTTGCCGTACTCCAACAGTATAAATGTACTAAATACTAAGCTGTAACAGTCGCTTATTAAGTAGACGTCTGTAAAAAAAATTATGATGTCAAATTTGTTTGCTGGTTTGTTTTGGGGGGGGGGGGTTTGTTTGTTTGTTTGGTTTTTTGGGGGGTTTTTTGGTGGGGTTTTTTGGGGGGTTTTTTGGGGGGGGGGACAGAGAATCCCATTTACAGTGACATCATATTTCTTCTTCCATCAGACTCCCGTAACCTGCTGCTCGACATATTCAATACGACAAATTACAAATTGTCGTTTGCAATTTACAAAACAACAAATGTGCATCTCTGACACAAACGTAACTTTTTTTTTCGTTGAGAATGAAACAAATTTTAAGTAAAATCGGGTTTAAATTTGTTTCAAAAGTGCACGTTTTGCAGTTATTGGGGAAAACCCATGAGTTTAATGGCCATGTTCAACGAATCACGCTATGTGGTCGTTTGAAAAACATTTAATTATCTTAATAGCCCCAGTCACGGTAAAGACCTATATATGATAAGGCTTCTCCCGACCAAAATCAACGTTCATGCCACTATTTCAAAATTAAATATATTTTGTGCAAGAATCCTGACATGAAAAGTAGTTGTTTTTCTCAATATGATAGAAGTGACATACCCCGGAATTGTGACACCATAAATATGACGTTTCACCGACAATTCTTTTATTTTGACATAAAATGGCTACTTTTACACAAACATCGAGTGCAGGCTTTGACAAATTTCATATCCATATTAAATATTCAACTTTCCAGTAAACATATATGATAGGAAAATTTAGCTTGCTTAAAGCTGCGCCCTATGTTTTCAAAAGAAAAAAGATAGACAAAAATCTCCATTTCTATCTAAATTTTAGTAGAATTGTAAAAATGCATTACCGCGGTGTACTCCAATTATCTGTAAATATCAGAGACAAAATATGTTAAACTGTATTAAATTAGATATAATCCTTTTTTATGAAATAAAAGAAATAATCTTTTGTTGACGCTATAAATTTTGAGATTTACGTGGAGCCAAAAAGGTTGTTATCACACCTAGTCCTTTGTATATTTCAATATTCGCAGACAGCTTTAACCTTATTCTAGTACATAGGAACCAGGCCGTGCAACACCCAACTATGCACACACACACACACACACACACACACACATACACACACACACACACACCCTCCCCTGTGTTTTCCCATCAAATTAATTGTACAACTGACATGACTGTTTTTCACTCCTTCGTTTTACCAATATCATAAAAACCTACGATAATTACTCAGTACATTTTTTGTACAGTGTCAATTTTCAGTGAACACTGCGTTAAAGTGGATTCTAAACGATGACCGGCGACTCACGGCAGTAACAAATCCATTCAGAGACCGCGGTGTTGATTGGCTTCTGAAAGTGGCATGGCCGGTGAATTTCATTTCCCCGGTTTACTGATATTATAAAAACTTACAAGATCAACATATTGTATTTTTGTAATAGTACAGAGATTCACTGAAAACTGTGTTGAATCGGCTTCATAAAGCCATATGACCGGTGATTTTATCTCCTCCATTTACGCCTTGTCCAAAACATAAAAGAACTTGCAAGATCGAGATATATATATAAAATCCAGAAATAATAAGTATAAAAAATTTACACAAGTAGTAGTATAATAAAAATATCACAGAGCCGATTGAGTATATACTCCACTAGTTTCTTCAGTTCCTCAGGAGTATACTACTTTGTGATATTATTATCATTATATATATATATATATATATATATATATATATATATATATATATATATATATTACTTTTATAACACTGTTAACAAACTTTTCACCCACACGCACTACGATTAATCCAGAAATTATATGTATATTGATAATAGGTCATGACAAGCGGTCGGCACATAACTTGGTGCTCCAAGAGACATATCTGCAAATATTGTGACGTTTTCAGGAGAGAGCTACAATTCCAAAGATATATATATATATATATATATATATATATATATATATATATATATATATATTGTAGCAAAATGATTTCATGAATAATCTATAATAATAATTTCTGTGTATTTGTCTCTAATACTGTTTACACAAAAATGAATACGAACTCTCTCTGTGTAAGGGTATATCTAATGAAGGTGTTTTTCATTAATTATCATGTACGACATGTAAAATTCCTCAATCTTTATCATTGCGAGATCTGGTAAGTGGACAAGACGCGTACGGAGCTTATACATATTTGGACATCGAACTGAAAAACCCAAACATTGTCGACAGGCAGCGCGAAACTCAAAACCTCAGCATGATGTCCAAATAACTCGACAGCCGAAAGTTTAGCTGCAGTACATCAAACATGGCACATAATATGAATCGGCAAACTGGTATTTGTCTCGCAAATCGCGAGTTACAAGATATAAATCTATACCTAGACATAGAAACATGTAATATTACTAGAAACCAGCAAATGTACAGAATGATTGAAGATATTTACTCCCGCAATGGCACCTAAGGAGTTGTCGCCCCCACCACTGGACTTGGAAAAAATATCGCGAAACTTTGTTGGGTCCCATCCAATTTTTTTCCCCTACATATAATATGTGTAAAATTAACTGGAAAAATTGGATCTTTTGGTAAACCTGAAGTTAATCTACGAAAGCTGATTAGTATCGAGGGAAAATGGTTTCGAAAAATACGAAGTATTAGGTTGACTTATCAAATTATTGCATCAAAATATGCCATAACTTCGGATCTGGGAATAAGAAACGTTCATTTCTTACTTGAAATACAGTATTGAAATAAAGATTTATCTGCTACAACTGTAGAAATGATACTACTCATTCGCGCCAATCTCCCTTCAATTTTTCCTTACACTTTTAAAGATTACACGCCCTGTTCATCTTTCCTTTAAGTAACAACGTTAACATAACATTTCCTTTTGTTCAGATTGGACAGACATTTTAGGTTTAGCATCCATTCAATGTTCATTCAATGATTAACCTATATTTACTATATAATGATTATGAACTCGATTTTTTTTTTTTTTTTGGTCCTTTAATGCCAGCTAATCTGTAGAGAACTGTATTTTGCTTTTAATATACATGTATTTGAACCTTTATCTATTTTACCTATTATGGCTAGTTAATAATCAAATGGGTGAAACAATTCGGAATTTTAAACCGAGATAACTTGAATTCTATAATTAGTGCGTGTGCATTTGTAAGATAGGGTAGTGAATCTCAAACGAAAGAAACCGTGCAAACTAAACGTACGTTCACATTATAATGTGTTCAGAGCAAAAAACCGTACAAACTAAACGTACGTTCACATTATAATGTGTTCAGAGCAAAAAACCGTGCAAACTAAACGTACGTTCACATTATAATGTGTTTAGAGCAAAAAAAAAACGTACAAACTAAACGTACGTTCACATTATAATGTGTTTAGAGCAAAAAACCGTACAAACTAAACGTACGTTCACATTATAATGTGTTTAGAGCAAAAAACCGTGCAAACTAAACGTACGTTCACATTATAATGTGTTCAGTGTAAAAAAAAAAAAAAAACGTACAAACTAAACGTACGTTCACATTATAATGTGTTCAGTGTAAAAAAAAAAAACGTACAAACTAAACGTACGTTCACATTATAATGTGTTCAGTGTAAAAAAAAAAACGTACAAACTAAACGTACGTTCACATTATAATGTGTTCAGAGCAAGAAAAAAAAATAATGTCATCTTATGATGCCTATAATTTCACATCTTGCAAACTGTTACAGACGGTGTTTTTTTTTTGGTTTTTTTAAAAGAATATGTCGGACACTTCTGAAGATCAAATATTACGTGATCACCCTCTAACAGATCGTTCGAGTATTTATCAGATTTTGTTTTATTTCATAATGGTGGGGGTAGATTTAGTCTTAATTCACATGGGCGGGGATAGATCTATCTTTAATATTATAGAGGAGGGGGGGGCATAAGATCTATAGATGCCATCCATACTGCATCTTTACGGTAATTCGCACCTTGTAATAGTTCAACATACTAATAAAATTGCAAATCTTGCGAACTACCATGGTTTAACATGTCAAACACTTCTCAGGGTCTTTAAATTTCATCCATTAAATATTCTGAAAACCTGCTTACAAAACTATTTCATTTCCTCAGTAAATTGTAATGTAAAATTATCATTTGTATCATTTTGAATTTTCAATCAATCTAGTCAAACTCAAAGTCAAACTTTGGACTGCAAATCTACACCTCAACTTCACTGCATGTATAATATCTAATGAAGTACCAATACAACACTTGCACCCCTCCCCCACTGTGTCCCGGTCATTTTGTCACTGGGAGTTGGGAGTTTGAGGATCCTTATCCAGACTCGCATTCCATAACGTACATCATTCTAAGCCTTTAATTCATAAATTAATTCTTTTCGCTACTCCCTTTTCTTTTCCCCAAGTTTTTTTTTTTTGGGGGGGGGGGGGGGTGCGGACACCAACCCTACTGTGCCTCAGGTTTAATAATTTGACTTATCTCTAATTGAGTGGGAGATAAGTGGAGGGAGGGGGGGTGCGGATACCAACCCTACTGTGCCTCAGGTTTAATAATTTGGCTTATCTCTAATTGAGTGGGAGATAAGTGGAGTTAAATTAAAGATACGTGTTTATATTTCGTAACATACTCACAAAAGATTTGAATGTTTAATTCAGTTACATCTACTAAGAAATTAAATAAATCCGTCTTTGATTTTCCAAGATTTGAATTTAATTGGACATGTCTAACTTTATACAATTTCATTGATCCAACTTGAGGTTATGTAATGGGAGCTATTATTTATTGAACAAAATTTATCTTTAAGTCTTATACTTGTGTTCAATTACTTGAAGATGGTTCTTATTAATCAAAAATAAGTTCAAATATTACAAAGCATAAAATATTTTTAAACCCAATATTCTCAAATATTTGACATTATTTTGAAAATATTGGCCTGTCTCTAAAGGTCACCTTCTTTTAAAGATGGGTTTATTTTAATACGAAATGTGGCGAATTT
The DNA here is from genome assembly GCA_024699665.1 of Ostrea denselamellosa. Lineage (NCBI taxonomy): Eukaryota > Metazoa > Mollusca > Bivalvia > Ostreida > Ostreidae > Ostrea > Ostrea denselamellosa. The sequence continues at coordinate 246,777 of JAMZEH010000071.1, read as the reverse complement.
CTACTTGAATTGAATCAGTCTATATTTATTTATTTATCGAAATTAACCAGTCTTTAATTCGAATAGGGATATGTTCAATAGTTTGAAGATATATCTAAATTTGAAAAGATAGCTTAATAAAGTTTCAAAACTATTTCACTTAACTGGCGATATCATATTTATGCATTATTCAATATACGACTTGCACTTTAAAAACAATTACTTCAAATTCACTATAATTACGTTATATCCACCCATACATGCACGGGTTAATGTCTAGTAATGATAAATGATTTTGTGTGTGTGTGTGTGTGTGTGTGTGTGTGTGTGTGTGTGTGTGTGTGTGTGTGTGTGTGTGTGTGTGTAGTTGTTGTTATTGAAAATTTAAGCATTATTTTTTCAAAGTGCATACATTTGATTAAACACGAAACGCTTCTGGCATCAACAACAGGCGACAACGGTTTTACCTCGGCCTCAACGTGGCATCAACAACAAGTGACAACGGTTTTACCTCGGCCTCAACGTGGCATCAACAACAGGTGACAACGGTTTTACCTCGGCCTCAACGTGGCATCAACAACAGGCGACAACGGTTTTACCTCGGCCTCAACGTGGCATCAACAACAGGTGACAACGGTTTTACCTCGGCCTCAACGTGGCATCAACAACAGGTGACAACGGTTTTACCTCGGCCTCAACGTGGCATCAACAACAGGTGACATTGGTTTTACCTCGGCCTCTATGTGGCATCAACAACAGGCGACATTGGTTTGACCTCGGCCTCTATGACAATGTACTGCATTGTCTAGTAATGATAAATTTGATGTTGACATGTTTTGGTATACATTGGGCACTTTAATAAATTATTAATTTTCTGATTCTGATATGCTCCCAGGTGAGTGTGTATAGCGAACACGTAATTAGTGATGTACAGTCTGTAATGAATGCACGTAATAGTCCATTAGATGGGAATGTAATGCATTTTTGTGTTTGTGTTTCAAATTTAAATTTTAATTTTACTGTAATCCAGTGCTTATTTTAGTAGCCAAAAATCAATATTTATGTTGTTTATTTTCTGAAAGTTTCCGGAATATCGCTCGTGCCAATTCAATACAAGTGTTAGAGATACATTCCGATGGGATTTCACTGCGTTCCATTTCGTGAAAAAAAAAATCACATTCCTTTAAAGTCAGCAATGTTTTAAAAACACGAAACATACGAACAAAATACACATTTTTTTTTTTAAATTCCGTCATAAAAATGAAATTTGAAGAGAGAAATAGATGTAAAATATTGTATAAATATTTCATAAATATGGTGTTCGAAATTTTATAGATATATATCTGCAACTATTTTTTAAATTATTTTAAAGCTTTCCATTCAGTGGTAGAACGTTCGCTTCGTAACCGGGAGGTCGTGAGTTCGAGCTTCACTCGTGCCATGGCCGTGTGAAACCTAAGACGCTACATTAATGAGACTTTTATTTATGTACTCTGAAAATAACTCTTAAGAGCTAATGTTTCTGTTTGTAACCCGATTTAATTAAATTTTGTCTTGTCAGATGACCTTAAAAACGGGTGTTTGTCCCGAGAGCCGTTGGCACAAAAAAGAACCCTTGCTGCTACCGCCAGGGATTTTAATGTTGTGGTAATTCTCCTAAAGCTGGTGACATCTCAAGCCGAGTTAATACCAAATTAGTAACAAACGTAAAACAAAGTAAACATATATTTATAGCTGGTTGAGAAATCTAACAAGTGTTTATCGAACACGTGGATGTTATTTATAGTTGAGTAGTGATACTGGTAGAACAGGTTTTGCAGAACATGACTGGCATGCTTCGCGCCTTTCAGTCATTCGAGCTCAAGACTTTGCGCTGTCCACACGCTAATTTACAATGTCGGACTCCGAGAATTCCTTATTGGGCTTGAACAACGAAGAAAATTCCAACACCGCCACTAACACAGCCACGGATATAACCGATGCTTTCAACCTCGTTAGGAGCTACCTAGATTCTTCCTTTAATTCCTTTAAAAAAGAGATTCTAGACAGTCAAGAAGGACGTGAAATTGAACTACAACAGAAATTAAAAAAGGACATAGCTTCTTCACTTCAGTTTACCGGCAACACGGTTCAATTCGAGTTTTGCGAACAAATAATTACGGACTTGCAGAAGTTGAAGTAAAAGGTCAAACCTAACAGAGAGAGTATCGCTTTTTTGCGAGAGCATTATTTCTAAACTTTCCAAACGAAACAAGCTTATTCGTACAGCAGACAATTCCCCAGCCGGGTGGGCCACTGTTCACCAGTATGAACACAATGACATCGCTTCAGATTCGGACGACGACAAAAAAAACCGGCAAGGCGAAAAATAGGGAATTGCGTGCCATTAAAGAGAAAAAGCCCTTCCAGCCAAACAAACCACGCACCCTGGTCACAACGCTCCTTAGTCTACTAGTATTCCTGCAGCCTCAGGCAGTCAACAGCAGCTTTTTCGTGCCTTCGGAAAAAGGCGTAAATGTTACGAACCGTTTTACCCTGTTTATAAAACCTCACCGCATGCGCATCTATATGGCAAAATAATCAACATGTTGATGGTGGCCATTATTGGGAAGAAGAAGAAGGCGGAAACCATCAGTCCATGACACTTGCTTCCACTGCAAAGCACCAGGGCACTGGAGAAAACATTGCCCCCTCCTCAACGCTGTTACTCAACCAAGTAACGCAGGATCAATCAGTAAATGATAAGTATGAAGAATTTGATCTCGCGTTGTACGAAAGTTTAAGCACCTGTGAGAATTCTAGTTACGATATCATATCTGAGCATCAGGTTTATTTGCATAATTTAGAAAGTTATATAAACTCTAACGGGGTATACACATCGCTAAAGAAACGCTGTACAATTTTGGAAAGATGTTAAATCTTCTGAATTCACTATTAGCATTATAGCTTCTATTTCTACAGGTTACGAAACACTGTCTTCTTAGACCGTTACGTTTCGGTTGAGCTGCGCTACAGGATATGTAATTCCTTTCATCATGCCTCCTACTCAAAATGCATTTAAAGAATAATAAGTCCGCTTTGCTTGATTCTGGCTTTGTTTCAGAGCCCATTTCAGATTTGTTAGCTTCCGGTTGCGTTTTACAAGTTCCCGTCAAGCCTGTTGTGGTAAATCCTCTTAATGTAACATCGAACAGTCCGGGCAAGAAAAGATTAACTACTACGTTAGGAGAGACAAAGTTAAGTTCGAGGACTGAAAAGTAGCACTGCAGTATTTTAAAAAAAAAAAGGGTTTCATATGTTCATATTCGACCTTAAATCTGGTTATAATCACATAGATATTTGCCAAACCCAACAAACTTTTTGGGGCTTTTCTTGGAATAATTCATTTTATGGTTTTACAGTTTTGCCTTTCGGTCTCAGTTCAGCACCTTAAATTTTTACCAAGTGTCTTAGACAATTGGTAAAGTACTGGAGACAGTCGGGAATCAACACAGTACTTTATTTAGACGACGGATTAGACTTGGCTCACTTATGAAAAGTTTCAGTTAGTTTATTTGTGAAACACTCGTTAGAACAAGCGGGTTTTCTAGTGAATTTCGAAAAGTCGGTTTTTCAACCTTGCCAATTATTAGAATGGCTTGGCCTGGTGTGGAACACAGATGCATTTTGCTTATCTATTCCAGAGAGACGCATTCAAGATTCTAAACGCACTTCAGAAGACATTTCATAAACCTCCAAATATTACTGCAAGACAATTGGCTCAATTTACGGGCAAGGTCATATCTGTGGGACCGGTAATTGGTAACGTTAGTAGACTTATGGCAAAGTGTTACTAAGTTATAGAGTGTAGGTTCTCATGGGATAGTTTGTTCAAATTTCACAGTTCGTACGGTTTTCTACAAGAGCTCGTGTTTTGGTCGGAAAATTTGGACACTTACAATTGTCGTTATATGATCGATTATTCTAGAACATTTGCTATTTTGTGCACAGACGCCAGTTCTGTAACTGCAGGTGGAGTTTGTCAATTATCAGGCACACATCAGTCCTTTCACAGTAATTTTCCCGAGATCGAGAAAGCTCCAAGTTCTACCTGGTGAAAACTTTGGTCTATTCAGCTTTCACTGTATTCTTACAAAGAGGAATTGAGTGGTAAGACCGTGAAAATATTGACGGACAATAAAAACTGTTTCTATCGTACAAAGTGGTAGCATGAAAAATCCATTGCAAGATAGTTTTTTTTCAATTTTTGTATTATGTTTACAAGGAAAGATTTCCTTGGATATAGCTTGGATTCCTGATCAATGAAAGGGAAAGCCGATTTTCTCAGCACATCGGTGGATTATGACGACTGGTCTGTATCGCAGGAGTTTTGTGAGTTGACGGATGATATGTGGGGTGCTTTTACAGGACATAGATTTGCAAATTACAAGTTACTCAGATTTAATTCTTTGTTTTGGAGGTACGGAGGCTGTGGATTGCTTTTCACAGAATTGGGGAGATGAAAACAATTGGCTAATGCCACCTATTCACGTAGTCTTGATGACAGTGAGACATCTTTTGTATTGTAAAGCTTGTGGCACTTTGATCGCATCGTACTGGCCTTCATCTACGTTTTGGTCCTCGAATTTTGGATCTGAATTGGTTGTTCAAAACATTGTATTTTTGATGCATGTAAATTCAAAGGCTCCTTATTGGCCGTCAAGCTTTGCTCTGTATGAAACTAATCTAACACGGTCCAGTGCAGTTGTACTGGGTGACAAGGTTGTGTGCATTGAACTGTGTCAAGTGTTCAACGAGCACGGGAATTGGTATGTATGTATTGACCATGAGCAGTCAAGTTGATTGAGTTATGATGTAAAAAAAAAAACACAAAAAAAACCACACAAACTTTTTATGCACATTGAGTAATCCCTAACCAAATCTTACTTAAAATCCATAGAACTATTGCAACAGATTCTCTCGCTTGACATGGTCCCTGTTATATGCAGAGCGACAAGGTCAAGTTCATGTGACTTGGTCACGTAAAAATCATTTGTTATTGACATGGTTCTGCATGTAGTACACACCGGTTGTTTAGTGATAGTGTTCAGAACATACGACAAGGTTCCTGTCTCAGACAGAGGGACAAGGTCATGTTTGATTATCAATTCGAAATCATGCTAATTAAAAATTCTATGTTCACATTTTTCAGATATTTTCCATACAGGGAGATGGACTTCTTTTCACACATCAAAGAAAGATTTGGCGGACTTGCAGTTTTATTGCAAAAAATCCAAATCGGACAATACTCCTCGAAAATATCATTACGCCTTCAATTCCTGGACTAAATGGTGTCATTTATCACATTCCTGCCTCTGACCTCAGGGTATCCCTATATTTGATTCATCTATCAAAACAATACAATTCCGTTTCTAGGGTCAATGAAACCTATTACGTAATCAACTGGGCTCACGAGATTTCAGGAACAGAAAACCCTTGACGTTCATCATTATTTGTATCAGTTGTAGAGGGAGCTCGCCGTATCAGTGCTGCCCCGTGGGGATCCGGGATGCTAGAATAGGTCCTCAGTACCCCCTTGCTCGGCGTAAAAGGCGACTAAATGGGGCGGTCCTTCGGATGAAACCGTATAAACCGAGGCCCCGTGCCACAGCCGGTGTGGCACGATAAAGATCCCTCCGTGCTCAAAGGCCCTGAGCGCCGAGCATAGGCCTAAATTTTACAGCCCTTCACCGGCAATGGTGACGTCTCCATATGAATGAAAAATTCTCGAGTGGGACGTTAAACAATATATAATCAATCATTCAACTGAATCAGTGGCACTAAGAAAGAGCCGATAACTCCAGAAATTCTTCAGCGAATTGTGGAACGTTACGGATCTGCCACAAACAGTTTACCTGACATTCGTATTTCTTGTATGTGTTTGTTAAATTACGCTGCTGTTTCAGACCTTGTCAACCTTAAACGTTCTGATATTGTCTTCTATGATGACCATTTTTTTTTTTTTATCTCAAAGAGCAAAACGGACCAATTTAAGATTTAAGATTGGAACTACTGTCAATGTTTCAAGAACTGAAAATGTCACATGTCCTTATGATATGTTAAAATTTGCAAGTCGCCGATATGACTCTGATTGCTTTATTTTCAGGGCGGTCACGTTTTGCAAGAAATCGGGAATATTTAAATTACGAAATACTAGACCATTGCCTTGCACCAGGGTTAGAGAAATTCGACAGACTATTTAACAAACATGGCAGGTGGCGGTCAGATAACGCAAAGGACGGCTATGTACATGAAACTTTACAGTCCTTATTTTCTGTGTCAAAGTCTTTGGGTATTTGATTCATACTAAACTGTTTGTATATATAAAAATTCTGTTTGAACCTTTTCCCCTTTCTTTGTTATATTCGAAATGCGCAAGTCTTGGAACATTTACCCATAATTAGTGTTATGATTTGAATCATATTTTATGTTCGTTTGAGATTGGTCGAATTAGAACATGAATTAAATTTAAGATGACTTTAAACCACAATCGCTCCTAAATGGTAGAACTTTCGCATTGTAACCGGGAGGTGAGTTTGAGCGCTCCTGCCATGGCCGTGTCAAACCTAAGATTAACATTAGTAAGCGAGTGCTCCTTCGCCAAACGCTCTTTATTTAGAAATGAGAAATCATGGGTCTTTCGGAAATGACCTTAAAAACGGAGGTCCCGTGTTGCGGAAGGTGTTAGCACGTTAAAGAATACTCACTATTACAGCTAAGCATACAGCTGTAGGTCTAAATTTGTGGTACTTCACCTACAGCTGGTGACGTTTCAATGTGAGAGAAATATTCTCAACGGGACGTAAAACAATCAATCGTTACCGGAAAGTCGTGAGTTCGAGCCCCGTCGTGTCATGGCCGCGTCAAACATCAGACGTTAATATAGATAGTGATTGCTCCTTTGCCAAATGCACGACATTTTGACAGATTGACTGATTGTGTATTGTTTGACATCCCTCTCGAGAATCTCTCACTCATATGGAGACATCAGCATTGCTGATGAAGGGCTGAAAAATTTTGGCTTGGTGCTTCCGGTCGTTGAGCAGGAAGCGACCTTTATTGTGCCACACCTGCTGTGACACAGATCTCTTTTTTCGCTGTCTCATCCGAAGAACCACCCCATTTAGTCGCCTTTTACGACAATAAAGGGGTACTGAGAACCTGTTCTAAAATCTAGACCCCCGCGACATTTAGAAATGATAGTCATCAGTCGCGGTAGTTCATTGGTGGAGCATTTGCTTTGAAGCTAGGAGGTCGTGACTCGAGACGCTCTCTTGCCAAGGTTGTGTCAAACGTAAGATGGAAACATAGGTAGTGATTACTACCTCGCCAAACGCTCGGCATTTGAAAGTGAGAATCGCTGGGTTTTCGGATATGACAAAGTAACGTGTCACGACAGGCGTTGGCACGGTAAAGAAATCTCATTGATATTTTCCGGATTATATTATACTTTGTTCAGTGGCGCACCTAGCCTTGGAGAGAAGTGTATGCACAGTGGCAAATCCAGAACAGGCTGGGGGTCGTCTTAAGGCCCTGGTGGAGGCAAAGCCCCCGGACACTCATGGGTTTTGAGGCTTTTTAAGTAATATTTAAGTGTTGTTCTAGCTATAAAATCATGCATAATAAACGGAAAAATTAACAATCATTTTTTGTTGTTGTCAAATTCATGCGTACGCCCGGGCGTTTTGGCGTCAATGGCAGCTACGCCACTGTTGTTTAACGTCCCGATCGAGATTCTCTTACTCGTATGGAGATGTCACCATTGCCGGTGAAGAGCTGTAAAATTTAGGCCTATGCTCGGCGCATACGGCCTTTGAGCAGGGAGGGATCTTGAACGTGCCACACCTGCTGTGACATGGGACCTCGGTTTTTGCGGTCTCATCCGAAGGACCGCACTCTTACAACAAGTTAGGGGTACTGAGGATCTAATCTAACAAACCGGATATGTTTCGGATAGCTACAAATAGGTCCAATTTGCTTTTAAGTTTCTATTGCAGCCACTTTTCAAGACAGAGGCATGATACCTTCGGGGATGATAGATGGTGACCTTAAGATATTAGATTTTCGTTGCCGTCACTTCCGGTTGTCACCGAAAATGAACGAAAGAACGTTAAATTTCAGATTTATGCTTTTAAAACAAAACTTGCATAAAATAAGTAAGTCTCCTTCATAATTTCAGAAAATGTGTGACTTACCGGAAGTTGAAATAGCAACTTCCGGTTTTGGAGAAAATTGATCTTCCTTGGTCTTCATATATCTCGGTTATAAATCATGTGTTTGGTATTTTCATATATATTATTGGCATAATCCATCTCTAGAGTATAATTCAGTACTTTTTTCAAATACACTTCCGTTCGTGAGATATGTCCACTTTCCATTTATCAAAATAAGATTTTATCCGTTCGTTTTCTCAGAAACAGTTGAAGATTGAGTTTTGAAATTTCCAGGAATGATAGATGGTGATTTATATATGTGATAAACTCTTTTAATATTGTTGTCGTCACCTCCGCGGCCCACCGGAAGTAGTTTAAAACTGCAATTTTTTCTTTTTCTTCATTTTAAAATGTTCACAATAGAGTCTAACAGAGTATTTCAAGTCATACCATTTCAACCGAAAGTTGGTTGAACCAAAACGAAAGTTGTCCAAAACAAATTTCTTTCAAATTTTCATGAATGATCCCTGCACGCTCACTGTGTAATTTTAATTCGTTTTAAGGACGTTTAGAAACCAGAAGCTTTTTCGTTCTATTTCGAAAAATTTAGTTGTTTATTCCTTTCATTTATTGTCATTCTTCATCAGTCAGTTAAGAGGGCTTCCGTGGCCGAGTGGTTAGAGCATTCTGCTCAAAATCACAAGGCCTCTCACCTCTAGTCGGCGCGGGTTCGATTCTCGCTCACGCCGATATATGTGAGAAAGTTTGCCAGTTTACTTTCGGAAGGTCGGTTGTCTCTTCCCGGGTACATTGTATCTGGGTTCTCTCCTCCACCAACAAAAATTGGATGCCACCAGATAACTAAAAAAATGTTGAGTGTGGCGGAAAACAACCAATCAATCAGTCAGTTAAAATCAAATCTCACCTGATCAGAAATCGAACGGAAGACCTACTCGTTGCTAGCAAAGATATAGTGTCTAGTTATTTTAATATCGTATTTATATCCATTCAAATCAGTACAAAACCAATAAATTTACACACAAGTGTTAAATTGCTACCTCTCTGTGTGGTACAAGTTTTATTTTCTACAACGTTGTTTGTTTTTGGGATTTGTTTATTGTGTTGAGTTATTTTATGTCGGTTTGTTTTTTAAAGAAATAAAGATAACTGTAAAAAAGTTCACTTACATGTAGTTGGTAACGTTATTAAATCTTTTGTGATGTACGAAGGGTTTCTCAAAAGATTTGATTACTAAGTACTAACCAAGTTCATATCCCGGTGAACTTTTTAAAGTCTTCTTTAAAAATTTATCTCAAGTTCACACACACACAAACACACACACACACACACACACACACACACACACACACACACACAAAACACACACAAACACACACACAAAACACACACAAACACCACACACACAAAACACACACACACACACAAAACACACACACACATAAAACACACACACACACACACAAAACACACACACACACAAAACACACACACAGACAAAACACACACACACACACCCGTCCCATCCACAGTTTGTGCGAAGTTGTGGTGTATGTGCATCACGCATCACATAAGACAGTGCATGTTCAGTAACGCTATGCTTTAATTATGTATCATGTGCTTCCACTAATATGTATTTTCTTTCTTACAGAAAGAAGTTAAGATGAAAACTGAAATGTATTTGTACGTTTAATGAATGTGAGCATACATGCGCTTCTTTCACTTAACTCGTGTGTTGTTATGGTTATAAATAATTTATGTTCGTTTGAGTGAAATGAATTAGAATATAACTATATTTCGAGAAAATTATCAATGAAAGTTACGATTCTAATTATCCGTCCTATTGGATTAACGAGAGACACAGAAAATAATTCCGAAACTTTTGGAACGGGATTTAAGTTGAACGAATTTAAGTGATGAATGATATAAATTAAAAACCGTCATTAAAATGTAACTCTCATTGTAAGAAATAATTTTAAACATATTTATATGGGAATAATATATTTGAAACACATGCCAAAGCGAAAATCGGTCATTCAAAGTTCGAATCAGCACGCAATACAGGCGGAATTTGAATTGAATATGCAGCTGTGAAACGACAGTACATAGTTTGGATTCTTGTAAAAGCGGCAATGTTTGACTGTTAGAAAAGTGCAGAAGTAGCAACAGAAAAAGCGGCTCGAGGATTACCGGCGACAGAGACATAGAGACATTAGGCAAGATGATGTCTTAAGGCTAATCCTATTTATAATTAATATCGACGTGATCCAAATAGCTTATCACAGACATTCCTTTTCTGATCACCTGACGCGAGTCTGTGTTCGATGTGTTCCTTGAACGTCTACTCGCAAAATACAACATCTTATCATACATAGGGGATCAAGGGATGTCTATGGAGTTAATGAGGAATTGGACATATTTTATTGACATTCAAACATCAAAAGGATCAAGCACCAGTTCAAAATGATGAATTGTTAGGATGACAGGTTTATATATTTTATGTATTTTATTTATATAAATATTGTACACATTTATCACTACATATGATAAGACTTTGGTCATTTTAAACATTTCGAAAACTACAAAATAGCCATGGATAAAATATGTTGAAAAAAACTCATTTTGAATATTAATTTCATAATCAATGATCCAAGCTGTTATTTTCAATCATGAAAGATGGATAATTATAACCGGTGAAAAATCAACTTTTTTGTGATTTATGAACTCATTTAGTTGCCATGGTAAGTGTAAACATTCGGTACATAACATAATTAAAGATTACTTTTTTATTCATTTTGGAATTTTTATAGGTTACTTTTATAAAAACATGCGTAAGGAATGTTTTAAATTTTATTTTATTTTAGGTTTTAAGGGAAATCTAAAATAATTACAGGTAGTCAAATGTAGATTAAATGATGGCTGATCAAATTTCAGTTGGTCTTTAACGTGCCAACGCCTACCTTGACACGGGACCTCCGTTTTTAAGGTCATATCCGAAAGACCCGTGATTCTCACTTCTAAATGCCAAGTGTTTGGCGAAGGACCAATCACTACCAAATTTTCGTCTTAGGTTTGACGCGGCCATAGCACGAGCGGGTCTCGAACTCACGACCTCCCGGTTACGAGGTGAATGCTCTAACCACTGAGCTACCGCGACCGGTTTAATATTAGTAAAGTAAGGACAATTTTTTTTTGCTTTATTCATACTGAGATCCTACCAGTTCTTCCCTCACATCGGGGAATCATAGGTAAAGGTTCGGCCACCGATGTGCAGCTTCTACTCGCTAAAACATCTCATTAAGAAAGGGGATTAGGAGGCCCACTGTCGGGAAAACAGGTAGCGTTTACTTGGATAATCTAAGCTTGTTTAAGACAGCCGTGTCTGAAGTAGTCATTTATTTTTTTTTGGTTAATGGATTAAACACGTCTCCAGGAAGGATGGGGCATGGTTTCCGTCAATGCATTGCAGTATTTCATAACACAGGGAGGATTGAATAGGATCATTCAAAAGAGTATGTGTCAATTAGCAAATTTCCTGTTATGAATTTTTCATTTAATGAAAAATAAAAATGCACGATACATTATCCTGATACATCTCTCGTTCATAGAGTTACCATGATTACATCGATACGATCCCACAAGACCGGAAGGTGTTTGATGTGCATTATTTTGTTATCATCCATCTAAATTATGTGCGTGTATTTTCTTTTTTTTTTTTCTTTTTTTTTTACTATTGTAACATTGCACACTTAAATGGAGTCTGAGGAATTTTCGGTAATGACGTAATAATATACCATGAATTTACAACATTTGAATTAGTTTTAAGTTTGTGAATTACAAAATTTAATAGCATGTCTAGGGGTATAGATATTTTTGACAATATGTTTGATGAAATAGAAATGTTTCGTTGTTTGTTTTACGTCCCGTCGAGAATTTTTCACTCATATTGAGACGTCACCAGTTATAGATGAAATACCATAAATTTATATCTTTGCTTACGTCTTTCAGCAGTATGGGTTCATCAACATGTCAACGCCTGCTGCGACACGGGACCTCCATTTTTAAGGCCATATCCAAAAGACTCAGGTTCCGTGGCCGAGTGGTTGGAGCATTGTGCTCAAATTCACAAAGCCTCTCACCTCTAGTTGGCGCGGGTTCGATCCTTGCTCGCGCCGATATATGTGAGAAAGTTCGCCAGTTTACTTTCGGAAGGTCGATGGTATCTTCCCGGGTACATTGTATCTGGGCTCTCTCCTCCACCTACAAAAACTGGACGCCACCAGATAACTGAAAAATTGTTGAGTGCGGCGGAAAACAACAATCAATCAATCTAACTTCTAAATGCGGAGCATTTGGCAAAGGAGCAATCATTACCTATGATGACGTCTTAGGTTTGACGCGGCCTTGACATGAGCGGAGCTCGAACTCACGACCTCTCGGTTACGAAGCAAACATTCTACCACTAAGTTATTGCGACTGGTAATAGAAATGGTAAAATTATACTGATTTATACCTTTTAATTAAAAAGCCTTTCGGACAAAAAATATAGTCCTTTCCAAATCCCTTCTAAATTGATATTTTTAAAAAAAAACAAAATCAGCTGGATAGGGTTTAGTTAAATTGAAATGTAATATATTTGGTGTAATATAATAAGCATTGAACTAGTACCCACATAGTTGTAGCTGATGGGCTGTTGTACAGGTATTCATATTAGCGTATTCAAACGTTGGTGCAGTCGGAGCTGATGTCATAAACATGATTAGCTTCTTCTTTGTTTGACAATGGAAAAAAAGAGAATTTCATTGTTCAGCTTAACTAAATATCAATGCTCTTGCTTTACCGCCAAAGTCGCTAAAATTTGAATCCCTCCAAAATAATTACACGAACAGTGACTTCGTTATCTCTGATAAAGTATGGTTTGTTTTTATTATTACTATTATTATTATTATTATTTTGGGAGGGTTTTCTTTTATACAAGGAGAGCATGATTGATATCAGGCACTATCGCAAACACATTATTATTTCTTTCAATAACGTCCTTTATTTTTTAAAACCAGTTAGGTGTCATGTAATGGTGACAAGTTTTATTTCGCATTTTTTCCATAAAAAGCGTTTGTTTGGAGTGTATACAAACGTCAGAATGATCCAGACTAATTTGGCAGTCATATGACCAAACTGTCTGAAAGAAACAGTTCCTTTTATATCTTAAGAATAGAAAATAAAAAAGACAATATTAACAACGAATGAAACGTAATCAAAGGTAGTGTTTATTTTTGTTTCTTTTCAACGATCTGACAACGAACACAGAAAATATGATACATGTTCGTTTTTAACCGTGTGCTGTAGATTTCCACGTTAGTTTCATTAGGTACGACAATCGGAAGGAACTATTAACGTGGAAGTGCGTCATCGAGGAATATACACGTGACTTGTAATGAAATACCCACGAATATTGACAATCCAGATTTTCTAAGTATAAATGGAGAAAATCTTGTTTAGATGTAAATAGAACCAACAGATTACCATTTCCCCTATACTGTTCATCGTCTACAGACAGGTCACGATTCGACATTTATTCAAGGGAGCAAAAACGAATTCGAATTTGATCGTCTATAACAACAGTGTCTATGCTTCGTAATATCTTCAGGAAGGAGAGAAAATCTTTACAGTTGAGATATATATTGAAAATCTCCATAGAAATTTATTACTGAATTGTTTAATGAGAGTTTTCAGTGGTTTTTATAGAGGCGCTGGTTTCAAGGTTAATGTTAATACAAAAGTGACGACAAATCCGGCTGGTAAAGGGATAAATCTGTGGCTATCAATCAGATAGTGGATACATGTACCTACATTTCATAAATCGATGTTTGATACGCATTGTACATGCACTTTTATAGAATTAATATGCGAATCACAGTGGCGGATATAAAGAGGCATGACAAAAATGCCCTCGCCATTTTCAGCTCACCTGAGCCAAAAGCTGAAGTGAGCTATTTGTTTGTTAGCTGTCGTCAATGTTATTGTCTTCTCCAGTATCACTGAACAAATTTCAACCAAACTTGGTATAGAGTATATTTGGGTGAAGGGGTTTTAAAAACGTTTGTTTAATTGAATGGACATCTCCCCTTCCAAGGGGAAAACATAACAAGAGGAAATGTGTTCCTCTTGTTAAGAGCTGCGAGAAGTGTCTTATTTAGATAGGAAAAGTACCATTTACCCACCCATTTTCCAGAATCAGTCCTGATAAGTCACATTATACAACAGATTTGATCGATGGATAAAATATTCATTATTTACTAGAACAGTGAGTGGTCATGCATAGCAATGGCTTATTTAACATGTTTGTTTTCAACATTCTTTATACATGTGGGATGATAAATCGACACTCACAGGGGATGAGACTGCGCACCTTCATTACGCAAGCACAGCACAAAAACAACAAACTAACAAAAACTAAAATTTTATGTAGATCATTCATTTACACAAAGCTATTACCAGAAATGGAACCAGAATTACATGAAATCTAAATACCTCCTTAAATTCAGGATCAAAATTTCACTCTAGCTTTGGTCATGACTCGCTGACTTAGGAACTGAGGTCTAACTGCAATACTCCTGCCACCCATAATCGGTATCGCCTCCGTAGAGTTGAGACAAAAGAAACACATTACAAAGAGAATTTATTACGTTCATTATGATTGAAATTGCCATTAACTTTGAAAGCACCATTAAACATACACATAACGCATATATAAATTTTATATATTCATCAGTAGATCAACATGCGGAACACAACTGAATTCGATGGAATGTATATACGTTTCAAAAATTACAAAACTTAATACATTTTTTGTATCGTTTTCTTCAATAATTTATTATTATCACGAGGCACCGATAATTTTCCATTTGTATTACAATAAATATTCATCAAATTAAAGTACCTTATACATTTTTTTCCCGAATTCCTTGATGCGTTTCATTTGCTAAGGTCATTTTTGGCTCCGCGGAAGTCATTATTTTAATTTGTCAAAGAGAAAATGAACAATATATGTCACTGGCATGATGAAATCGGCAATTCCAAATGCTTTATCTAGCAATCGGCAAATTTGAGAGACTTGATTACTGTTCCGTCACTCGGAAGATGACAACGGTTATCATGAATTATGGCAAAGGGATTGCAAATCAACCGCGTGATTGATTAAGAAAAATAGAAATTATGGTCTCATGGTTTTACAAAAGTAACTGGTTCGTTTTGCAGCGAACCTCCCCTAAAAAGCATATATCTTCATCCAAAACACATCCAACGAAGTGATTACCATACATAGAACAGTATATCACGACCTAATGTCCGAAAGTTTTTCCACAGGTGCTTGGGTTCAGGCCCACTACCTCCTCCCCGAACAACCCACACAAGATGATTTGTTTATTTATTTATGAAAATCTCTCTGATGCATGTCAACAATGCTTTGCACTCTCCAAATGTCTAAAATACCCTCACTGGATATTATAACAGAACAAGGGTTCTAACACCTGCATTATGGCGTCTACAAAAATGTATGATCAAATCGAAGGCAAAGAATTTTTTTTTGTTTGACTACCTGGTTGACAATGTTGACCTCTAAAAACTAACAATGAATAGGATTACATAGATCGAATTGCAATAACTGTGAAAATGAACGTGCCAATTCATAACAAAGTGACCCCGTGGGAATCCGGGTTGTTAGAATAGGTCCTCAGTACCCCGTGCTTGTCATAAGAGGCGACTAATTGGGGCGGTCCTTCGGATGAGACCGCAAAAACCGAGGTTCCGTGTCACAGCAGGTGTGGCACGTAAAAGATCCCTCCCTGCTCAAAGGTCATAAGCGCCAAGTATAGACCTAAATTTTCAGCCCTTCACCGGCAATGGTGACGTCTCCATATGAGAAAAAGATTCTCGAGCAGGACGTTAAACAATATTTAATCAGTCAATCATAACAAAATGACTAGGAATAACATAATGCAATTTTATGCAGACGTGTAAAGGTAAATGGACAAAAAAAAACACAACACGGAGTTATGGTGTAACTTGGAATAGTTCTGCCTAGTCTCCTGATGCCCCGCCCACCCTGGTTACCGCTACTATGTCCCACGTGATGGCAAAACCGCTTTCACAATACGAAATGGCAGCTGACAGTTTAACGGCGATTCCGGACGATTTCTGTGTGAAATACTTACAGGCACCCAACAGTATAAAATTATCAGGAAACGTTTCAGGAAAGGGTTTGAATTACTTTACCCAAGAATACATCATGATATTGAAATTTTCAATAGTATATATTCTTCCTGAGAATTTTTTTTTCATACTGACACAAAGTCTAGACTGGGATACATGGCACCAAACACAGGATCATGGTAAATGATTGACAAGATTAATTGATTATATATTGTTTAACGTCCCCCTTGAGAATTTCTCACTCATGTGGTGACGACACCATTGCCGGTGAAGAGCTGCAAAATTTAGCCCTATGCTCGGCGCCTACGGCCTGTGAGCAGGGAGTTTTCTTTATTGTGCCACACCTGCTGTGACACGTGGCCTCGGTTTTTGCGTTCTCATCCGAAGTACTGCCCCATTTAGCCGCCGTTTATAACAAACAAGGGTTACTGAGGACCTATTCTAACCCGGATCCCCACAGGTGGCATGAATGATAAGAACACTGTAAATATACAGCATGTCTTGATACACAACATCGTCGATTCTTTAATCCACTCGGCAGCTGGAGTATTTATGTAGCATACTTCCAGCCAACAAAGTTGAAACTCTGCGACAACCTTGCGACAACCTTGAAGAAACGATGTAATTCTCCGAAGGGAATTTGTCATAAAAAGCTGTGCATTTAAACCATGGGTGCTTTATGAATCTATGGTGACTGTTACTTTTAGGGCCAGATGCATTTTGAACTACTCTCAGCAAAGTTTTCCCAGCGTGGTACCACAATAATGTGGGAGGTGAAAACCTTGGTTTAACGTCCAGTGAGGGTATTTTTTTAAATTTACTTATTTTGAGTTATTTTTTACATTTGGAGGTCTACAAGACATTGTTGACATGCATCAGAAAGATTTTCAACCAAAAGAAACAAATAATCTTAATCAATTTATGTAGGTTATTTCGGGAGGGGGTGGGGAGAGGTGGAATGCAGAACCCAAGTTTCTCGATTCTAGCGCCTCGTGGGCATACATACGACCGATTGAATTGAAATATAGAACAAGTATTGATCGTATACATACTGCATACGAAAAAGTCTTTATAATCAACATCAGCACTTTATTAGTAAAATATTGACAGCTATCCCAGAGCGCCTGAAGCGACCACAAAACAATCGCAATGATGGCAACCAATCATTAGGGCAAATGCTGTCTAACACGTTTCATACCGGATGCTTGCCCCCCCCCCCCCCCCTTCCTTTTTTTTTTTTTTTTTTTATTTGTTTGTTTGTTTTTTAACTACGGATTACATTTCCTTTACCTGGCTCATGGCGAGTGTGACCAGTCAACAGGGGATGCTTTCTCCTCCTAGGTACCTGACCTCTTGTTTGCCCTACTGTCAATTTTGTATCCTTTATAGGAATTAAGAGATTGGTCACTATTCGTTATCTTCATTTTTTCTTTAGTAAATCTACAAGAATCTAACATAATTGGAATACTAACAAGACCTTGGGATTTTAACATAAACAGAGTACTATGGGACCCATTACCTTGTCAAACAAATTGAGCCGTCATTGAACAGGTAAATGAAACTGTTTGATGTTTATTATTACATCATACATGGATTTTTGAGCTTGTTCACATAAATGTTTTTGGTTATATTAAAAGACCCAGATCTCCCCAAAAAAATGACATCCAATTATTTGAATTCTTTCACATTTTCTATCGCTTCGTTATCAACTAAAACACACAAATAGTTTCTGTCTCTTGGAATAAGAGTACTGTTTGGTGTGTCGGAACACATAAATACATGTAATTACACAAAATTTTCTGTAGAGGGTTAATTTATAAGCTTTAAACCCTTTGAAAATGATAGATCGCCCCTCTGTTATTTTTATTGCAGTATCATAATCAATCATGTCCGTTTTAAACTATGGACGTTATTGCACAAGTAAATCGATAAGTCACGAGTTAAGTGCAAGGGAAATTAGGAAATAAATGACGTGAATCAAATGAATCTTAAATCTTAATCATTCTAAAGGATCTCACAGCTTCTGAGTTAGATGTATATCAAACACACTTGTTAGCAATAATCAATCGTTTTTAGACCCTGGACGATGTTTGATTTAAGAGGAAGTTTTTCTTCTGTGTATATTCTCTGGGTATCAATAAACCAGAAATGTTTAAATTATACCGTGAAACCGAGTCAGTCAGGAATGAATTATATTTAAAAATAATTATAAATACTGCAAAATATATCTGATTACCAAGGACGTCTGGAGAAACTGGAAACTGTGGTCTACGAATTATAAAATGTAAAAAAAAAAAATTTATAATAATAATGATAATGCACGTACTTACGTGTAACAGCCAAGTGCTCTATCATTACACAAAAGCTAAATTTAATGCAGACATGTAGCTGAAAAAATCGTCATTTCATTGTTTGGCTGATAGATATCTTAACATTGAAATGAGGACCTCGCAATCACGACGTAATTAAGTAATCAAATTGAATGGAATGTTATTTATGGATATAAATTACATGAGCTGGTACAAATATTGATTCCGCGGCAAGACAGCCGTCCCGCAAAGCCCTCGAAATCGAATACGCGAAAATTTTGTACACAGGAAATATCCTTCCAAGTGACCTTGATGACGTTTTATATATGACCTCGAGAACATATAGGTTACATGTGCATGTACTATTCCTGAAAGTTTAATAAAGATCAAATTAAGAATTGTGCACAAGGAATTTTGGAATAATCTGAATGACCTTGACCTTGAAATTTAGAAGAATAAACTATAATGGGATATTCATTCTGATTTTCAAGGGAGATAACTCGTCCATGCCTATAAAACTAGCTACTTCGACATGAAACTTACATGAATTAGATAAAAAAAATAGATCTAAGATTCATTTCACCAAGTATGATAGAAAAAAATTACTGGCAAATTTCTCACATTGCTTTCCTTCTTGAAGATACATGTTCATGTTCCGTAAGTTTGTTAAAAATCATATTGAAGAAGCACTAGTACGGCTCATTTTCAAATAGATTATTTTGTGCTGACTTTATCAGATATCGATATTGGCTAGGGTTTAAGAAATGTAATTATTGAAAATTTGGAACGTAAGATATCCTTAATTCCCTCGTACATGTTCGATGAAGATTTTTCGCATTTTCGTTGATAAGATTTGTATATATATTTTTTCTCTTAAAACTTCTCAATATTACAAAGTTCATAATTCTATTCAGTCAACAATGCAGGAAAATCGAGAAAATTGCTGAAAATAGAAAATGATCATTCTTGACCTTTCGTGCAGAATTAGGCCATATACTCTTTATAAATCTCGAAGATCTAATCAATTATTGAAGGTATTAACATACAGTCAAGATTCTACCTCCCATCAAAGTTCGGTCAAGAGGATCATTATCTATAATTTATCCGAAAACTAGGTAGGATTATGTGTACGTTTAACAAACAATTGTTAATAAATATAATCATCGCACGAGCTCTCTATTTCAGCATTGTTATTTAACACCTATGAAAGCGTTTTGGACCTTAGGAGAAATTTTCAATCGTTTTTACCTTAATTATTTGCTTTCCAAACCTTCATGATCCATCGTAATCACAAGATTTCTATATACTACTTTTCTTATCTATCGCGGGTAGAGATTAACAAAGCAAGATTTAGGGGAGGATATCAAATTTGTGATAGGTTACAACGTTTGAAAACGAAAATCCATGCTTGATTTCTAAAAAGCTTTTGAGTGCATTTCAAAGGGTTATATAATTTATCCATCCACACTAGAATGCATTTTACACACGCGCGCGCGCACGCACGCGTTCATATATAAATATAGATATATGTATGTGTGTGTGTGTGTGTGGTATATATCAGAAAATTTTGGAATCGGGAATATTTAGCGAACATTTTTGAATATATAGTTTAAAATTTTAGCGCTTCAGTTTTTGGCATATTTTTTACTTCGTTTAACAAGTGTATCATTTATGTGGATAGAAAATTTTGTTGCTTTCATTTTTGGCGAATAAAAAGCCGACATTTCCAGCTTGTCAAAAATAACCGATATACGGTATAGAGATTAATAGTGAAATGATATACGGTATAAAGATTAATAGTGAAATGATATACGGTATAAAGATTAATAGTGAAATGATATACGGTATAGAGATTAATAGTGAAATGATATACGGTATAGAGATTAATAGTGAAATGATATACGGTATAGAGATTAATAGTGAAATGGTATACGGTATAAAGATTAATAGTGAAATGATATACTGTATAAAGATTAATAGTGAAATGATATACGGTATAAAGATTAATAGTGAAATGATATACGGTATAAAGATTAATAGTGAAATGATATACGGTATAAAGATTAATAGTGAAATGATATACGGTTTAAAGTAATAGTGAAATGATATACGGTATAAAGATTAATAGTGAAATGATATACGGTATAAAGATTAATAGTGAAATGATATACGGTATAGAGATTAATAGTGAAATGATATACGCTGTAAAGATTACTAGTGAAATGATATACGGTATAAAGATTACTAGTGAAATGATATATGGTATAAAGTAATAGTGAAATGATATACGGTATAAAGATTAATAGTGAAATGATATACGGTATAAAGATTAATAGTGAAATGATATACGGTATAGAGGATAATAGTGAAGTGATATACGGTATAGAGGTTAGTGAAATGATATACGTGATAGATTTGATTTTTTACGCCACACTCAAAAATTTTTCAGTTATCTTGTGGCGTCCAGTTTTTATTGGTGGAGGAGAGAACCCAGATACATTGTACCCGGGAAGAGACCACCGACCTTCCGAAAGTAAACTGGCAAACTTTCTCACATATATCGGCGCGAGCGAGATACGTTATAGAGATTAATAGTGAAATGATATACTGTATAGAAATTAGTAGTGAAATGATATTACCTTTTTTTTCGTCAATATCATACAGTAACCAAAACGTCATATAAAAGAGAATAAAATGAAGTTACCTTGATAGGTACACAGATTAAAACAAGGAGTAAATCGGCGGAAGCTAGACTTAACAGGAACAAATTGGTGATATTCCCCGTTCTAGGAAATGCCAAAATGAGCAGGATAACCAACGAATTTCCGAAAATTCCCAACACTCCAATGATCACGTAAAATGTCACACAAGGCACAAGTTCATTTAAGGGTAGCCAGTGCAAGTTGTCTTCGTAATCATACGTGTAATTATAGTCCACGTACAAGTCCAGCACATCCGTGTTTTCTGAGAAAGGTTCGTTCATCGTGTTGTATTTAAAAACAAGACTTAAAACAGCTCCATCTTCGCCCTTAGTTTGGCATGTTTTATATAAATCGTTTTATAAAAAGCTGACGATTTGTTTTCTCTTTCAATGACCAGTTCAATGGAATTATTTCATTCTGAATTTTTCTTTTTTCTCTCACAATTTTTAAGCAATGCTGTGAAACAGGTTTAAAGTTTATAAACTTCTAACAATGTTCAAAGTACCCTTGCTCCAAGTGTTACCAAACAAGTGACAATGATACCACTGATTTTTCGACTGCCAGTCTGTTCAATGACGAGAAGACGAATATCGACCATTCGGTTGCAACCGCAAGTATGGGATAAAAATTAATTTAAATGAGGAACACATGGGAGTGTCTATTCAAATTAATTAACGAACTAGTTTGCGTGTAAATTTAAATTCCAGCGTTGTCTGAAAACGTTTCTGACCAATCCAGAAATAATTACATGTATATGATAGCGTGTTTGAAAGGAAAAATTCTCATCCAAAGTATTAATCCCTCAGCCGATTCCAGGAACCAATCCGTCTTGAAGTTTTGTTCGTGATATTTCCATATTTAACGTCACATTGCATACGTCTCTTCACTCAATAAACACCTCTTCATCTGAACAGTTAGTCTCCTTCGTATAAATTTGTTCATTCTGATGCAAATTCCAGCGTTGGTCGATCTTCACTGCGATGACGTTCCTTATGATTTACAAGAGATATATAAAGAAAGCATATTTCAAACAAATTGCCAAACAAAGATCTGAGATATATTGATTCATTCAAACTTTGTAATTGTTTGGACCTAACTGAAGGCCCCAGAGACTCAAGCAAAGGTTGGGTAAATGACAACGCTAGAATAAACGACACAAGGCGCCCTCTACATTGTAATATATTCTGAAGATTAAGCGTATACCTCATTTTCTTCCCTTCTAAATGCTTAAGCTGTATGTATGAAAGTTTGGCTTAATTTTGATACGCAAAATAAATAAACTAATAAAATGATAAATAAAATAAAAACAAATTACATGTTTTCATATGTTCGATAAGTATAACGATTCTACACCTGTATTTTAATTACCTGTATCCCTATCACAGCCGCTCATTCTTAAGTGTGTGGCCGTTGCTGACGTTCGTAAACAGTGTCAGTTTACTTCGTGTAGTATAATTGGTGTTTGATGGGTTTTTTTTCTATATGTTTGATGAAGATACATGATAACTGTGTGAATTTTTTTGTTTTGCCTCAGATTCTGCGCAATTTTAAAAACCGAATCTATCACACTTAGTAACATTTATTGTTCTAACCAATAACAAATATTTTAACAACATTTTTACGAAGACATTTTTAGGTGCATTTATTGAGCAGATCAAATCTATTAGATCATTTGCATGAAACATGTTTTAAGGAGGAACTCTGTGGTGCCATAATGGCTGGCGTCCTTTTCAACCATTAATGAAAATATGAATATCAGCAATATTTGTTTACTCATTTCAATTTTTTTTCCTAACTGAGTAGCGCAGTAGGTTAGCACGTTGACTGCTAAACTATAGATCGCATGTTCGAATCCAGCAGGGGTTTTAATTTTTTTTTTCAAATTACTTTCTTTTAAAACTGCATTTTTGACAAATAAAGTAAATTTTCAATTTCAAAATATTGTTGATCATACCCTCAACATTTTATCCACATCAAATTTCGTGTCGTATTCCTTCTTTAAGTTTACCAAACCAAAATGCTAGTCGGACTAAACAGCTAAAAAGTAAGAATGGCAAATCTTAGAAAAGGATACTTTGAATGATTTCTTCTATCCAGCTTTTTATGTGTCCTATAAGTGTTTTGATATCTTGAAGTAAAACACTAAATTCATCCTAATGGAATTGCAATAACACAGAGAGATGAAGTCAAATTAAGCAAATCTTCACATGTAAGCCGTGTAGACATTCAGCTTTAGATCAATAAGATGACAATATTTCTCAATCGAAAAATCCATTTGCGTTTTTTTTTTTATTTGAGAAATGTATGCCTATTGAATGATTTTTATTTAAGTTTAAGAAGCCATTTTTGGACTGACGGTTGAAGAAATGACATTTAAGCTGAAACCGTAAGAGGTTATCCTCGTTTTTTAAATTGACACTTTCACTAATTTTTTCTACATGTGGATAAAAATGAATTTTGAGGAAAAATATCTAGAATAAGGAAATCCACTCGTTTTGATGGGATGTCCGGGATATCCTTTATCGGCATCACGTGATATTGATGGGATATAAACAAGGTTTATTCAGACAGAGTTGGATAGTGGATTTGACGAATTTTTTTTTTCAGAGTAACCGCCTTTCTGTGCGTAAGTTCAAGTGTATCGATTGACTCTGGTAAAAAGAGAATGTGCCCACAGGAAAATGTTGTAACTAATCTGCTTGTACTGAATGTTTTAACCTTGAGTAATTTTTATTTGATTTCTTAGAATGTATTTGCGCTTTTATACAAAGAATATTTTATTTAGGCTTTGAAATAAATAATATCGATAGAATTATATTAAAAACGAATAGTGTTTCCGGTATTAAAAAAAATAAATAAATAAAAACAACCACAGCCTTTGATCTCAAGAAATATGTTGTAACTGAAACGATTGACTATTTTATTTCAGTGATATTAGAGTAAACGATTGACTATTTTATTTCAGTGATATTAGAGTAAACGATTGACTATTTTATTTCAGTGATATTAGAGTAAACTATTGACTATTTTATTTCAGTGATATTAGAGTATAACACGGTTATAACGAACCTTCAGGACCGGCGAAAGAAAAACAGTTCATTATATCTAATAATTTGTTTGTTATTTTCCTCTCATATGGTAATAAATATCACTCAGCAATATGCGTGAATTCGTTATAAGTGAATTCATTATTAGTTTGTTCGTTATAAGTGAATTCCTTATAAGTGAATTCGTTGTTGGTTGTATATTGTTTAACGTCCCTCTCGAGAATCTTTCACTCATATGGAGACGTCCGTTATAAGTGAATTCTTTATAAGTGTGTTCGTTATAAGAGTGTTCATTATAAATGTGTTCAATATAACCGTGTCCATTATAAATGTTTTCGTTATAAGCATGTTCATTAGAAATGTGTTCGTTAAAACTATGTTTGTTATAAGCGTGTTCGTTACAAGTGTGTTCATTATAAATGTGTTCGTTATAAGCGTGTCATTAGAATTGTGTTCGGTTGTTTTTTTTGTTTGTTTGTTTGTTTGTTTATAGCCGCCTGAGCAATTTTTCAGCTATCCGGCGGCTGTCACCATTACCGGTGACAGGGCTGCAAATTTAGGCCTATGCTCGGCACTCAGGGCCTTTGAGCAGGGAGGGATCTTTATCGTGCCACACCTACTGCGACACGGGACCTCGGTTTATACGGTCTCATCCGAAAGACCGGCACCCACGTCCCACAGTGGAATTGTGTTCGTTGTAAGCGTGTCATTAGAATTGTGTTCGTTATAAGCGTGTTCGTTGTAAGCGTGTTCGTTATAAGCGTGTTCGTTATAAGCGTGTTCGTTGTAAGCGTGTTCGTTATAAGTGTGTTCGTTATAAGCGTGTCATTAGAATTGTGTTCGTTGTAAGCGTGTCATTAGAATTGTGTTCGTTATAAGCGTGTTCGTTGTAAGCGTGTTCGTTATAAGCCTGTTCATTAGAAATGTGTTCGTTATAAGCGTGTCATTAGAATTGTGTTCGTTATAAGCGTGTTCGTTATAAGCGTGTTCGTTATAAGCGTGTTCATTATAAGCGTGTTCGTTATAAATGTGTTCGTTATAAGCGTGTTCATTATAAATGTGTTCGTTATAAGCGTGTTCGTTATAAGCCTGTTCGTTATAAGCCTGTTCATTAGAAATGTGTTCGTTATAAGCGTGTCATTAGAATTGTGTTCGTTATAAGTGTGTTCATTATAAGCGTGTTCGTTATAAGCGTGTTCATTATAAGCGTGTTCGTTATAAATGTGTTCGTTATAAGCGTGTCATTAGAATTGTGTTCGTTATAAGCGTGTTCGTTATAAGCGTGTTCGTTATAAGCGTGTTCATTATAAGCGTGTTCGTTATAAATGTGTTCGTTATAAGCGTGTTCATTATAAATGTGTTCGTTATAAGCGTGTTCGTTATAAGCCTGTTCGTTATAAGCCTGTTCATTAGAAATGTGTTCGTTATAAGCGTGTCATTAGAATTGTGTTCGTTATAAGTGTGTTCATTATAAGCGTGTTCGTTATAAGCGTGTTCATTATAAGCGTGTTCGTTATAAATGTGTTCGTTATAAGCGTGTTCATTATAAATGTGTTCGTTATAAGCGTGTTCGTTATAAGCCTGTTCGTTATAAGCCTGTTCATTAGAAATGTGTTCGTTATAAGCGTGTCATTAGAATTGTGTTCGTTATAAGTGTGTTCATTATAAGCGTGTTCGTTGTAAGCGTGTTCGTTATAAGCGTGTTCATTATAAATGTGTTCGTTATAAGCGTGTTCGTTATAAGCGTGTTCGTTATAAATGTGTTCGTTATAAGCGTGTTCGTTATAAGCGTGTTCGTTGTAAGCGTGTTCGTTATAAGCGTGTTCGTTATAAGCGTTATATGTACGGTTTTCGCTTAGAAATAGTTTATACTGTGTATAAATTTGTGTGTAATAAAGTTTCAACATTTTATCGGGGACGATTTCGAAAAGAAAAAAAAGACAAACATATCTTATCTGTCAAATGGGTAATTTTACTGCCAGGCATCTCTAATCGCTATCTTTATCATCACCAGAAAAAAATCAATGTAAGTACATGTATATGTATTATGTAGTTCCAGAAAACTTTAAAAAAGATGAAGTATCTCGTTACTGAAACGAATTGTTCATCATGGCAATTTGAACATAATACTAATCACTATATATTATTCATGGATATAGGGAAACAATAATTGCATTTTTCAAAGTTGAGGTCTGTAAATGGTAATTGATTGGCATCGCGGGCAATTAAGTTCATGGCAATTAAATGGAGTCGGTTTCAAATTTAAATTTTGCTTAGTATTGTTTACAACTACTAAATCGAGCAAATAGGGAAAACAGACAGCAGATACTTCAGTGTAAACTGGACTTTTTAAAGTAAGGTGTAATTTTACCTGGTTTAGTTAATGGTCATACATTTTGATATATATATTATATTTATAGTTCTCATGTTTTAGCGGCAAGCCCACTTTCCCCGTCCATATCCCCTTCCAACAGTGATATGTACATGTACGAACTTTTTCGTCTGTTCTTCGTCTGCTGTACAAGATTTAATTCCGCTTCTTTTATTTTTCACACTTGCAGATAGCGTACCGTGATTGCTTTCTGTTGGTTCTCAAGCATTACATGTAAGGTTATCGAAAGAAGAATTCAGAACTCTTTTAAATTCGATTTAAGGTGGGTCAAACTTTTAAGGAATGGTGCCTTGCATGAAAATGTGGTTTACTATTGGCTTTCAAGCCAACTCTGAAAGATCAAATTCATTGGAATGAAAATTCTGAAATTCCAAGTATACATTTTTTGTAGTGTATTTGGAATTTTATTTCAATGGTACATGCTGGAAATTGTCTTATACAAATAAAGGTTTCTAATGGTTTTCAATGTTAAATATAAAAGGTTAAGGCCGCTGAAAACGAAACTCCATTGGCGTATTTTGCATCCGATCTCGGTGTGACTTAAGATCATGAAATACATATGCTATCCTGAACTCCAAACATAACATTATATGTATGTTTCAGTGATACAGAGTACGAAACATTGAAATCATATTAGGGAGACCTTTTCCTTTTGCTTCTTTTACGTCCCACCAAGAATTTTCACTCATATTGAGACGTCATCAGCTGTGGGTCGCCGATTCCATTTGACATACACACATAAATCTAAGAATCTTCTTTGTAATTAAACTAGACCGTTTGTCATTGATTGATTTTGAATTATTTACGAGTACTGTAGTATTCCATTTTACTTCGAGATGTCTTTAATCGAAGTAGAACAAAAACTTACAATTTTAAAATCTAATCTCTAATTCTGTGAAAGATAGTATCAGTTACAACATTAAATTTACAAACATTATTATTAAATGCATTTGGCGCTGATCTAATTATTTCAAGATATTTTCAATAATAGCTCCATTTGAAGTAGAAAGCTGGTTTATCTATTTCATTCGCAGAATTAAGTTAAATGCTCTCTCTCTCT
The DNA here is from genome assembly GCA_024699665.1 of Ostrea denselamellosa. Classification (NCBI taxonomy): domain Eukaryota; kingdom Metazoa; phylum Mollusca; class Bivalvia; order Ostreida; family Ostreidae; genus Ostrea; species Ostrea denselamellosa. The sequence goes on along the minus strand of JAMZEH010000071.1, from coordinate 218,867 downwards.
CTCTCTCTCTCTCTCTCTCTCTCTCTCTCTCTCTCTCTCTCTCTCTCTCTCTCTCTTCCAAGTGGAACTCTGGAGAACTGAATTAACTTCTAGTAAAATAAATTGAATTAAAACCTTATTTTATCATTATTTAAAGAGATAAATGACTTAATAATGGATGCTTTAACTGAAGTATTCCTCTTTTCCAAAGAATCAGAACCAGTTCTAATTCGATTAAAGAAAGCTATAATTTAATTACTAAGTGCATAGAAATAATTAGCCCTCAGTCCTTAGTGTAGTTTAGTAAGCTAATGTCTCTGTAATTTTTTTTTGGGGGGGGGGGGGGGGGTTCATGGTTCGAATCAAAGGCGCTTAAATCCCCTGTACATAAACGCAATTCATTGGAACTATACCTCGAGTACTCAAAAATATGACCCACGTTTAAAAACCAAAAAGTGATGATGACTGGATACCGATATAACACCATTACAAAATTATGAAATGCCATTTGGCAATTACGAACTTTTAAAAAAGTCCGTAAACAATATATGCACCACGCTACATCGTAATAAGAGACCTAGTATGTTTTACAGTGTGACCGTTGTGACACGCGAAGATTCAAAACATCTTGCAATAAGATTTTAGACATTTAATCGTCTATTTATTTAACGCATGAAATATAACGCAGTTAATGTCAAGATAGTTCATGGTGACGTCATATGAGATGCGAATGTTTTCACTTTCTTTCAAACCAAGCAATTATCAACAACAACAAAACGTTCAAATGTATGAAAAAGAGCTTGTCTGGAATTTAAAAACGTTTGTGGTACTTTTTCAAACAATTTATATTTTTTTTTATTTGCTGGGCTATCAGTGGAGTATACCGCTGTGACGGCGACATTTTTCCGGAGCACCATGGGTAATCATCGTCATCATTTATCAGCTTATGGCGAGCAAATCACGTGACTCAAATGTATAATCATTGGAGAGATCTCGTTGCGTCGCTTCCCGAAGCGAGCTTCGCACACTATTAAATTTTTCCTCCTACATACACATACTAAAGGCATTACATGTACGATGTGTTGTAATAACTTACTCTAGTTGTTTGGCCTAACATCATACACTAGAATGAATATAAAGAAACTTTTGCAAAGACCAAATCCGGTTTAATAGGTCTTTTCTTTTGTTACCCCGAAGTAATCCTTCCTTCAGAAATGCCTTTTATCATCTTTTATTCATCAATTTATTCTGTTACGTTAAAACCAACATTTAGACTACTTTTAACTCAATGAATTTTGATCGAGGAATAAATTTTGATCGTGGCCATAGGCAGTACGGATCGACATTGACGCTAACGCCTACGATGAAAGTTGGCCTTGGTGTTTAAAGTCTCCGACGAAAGACTCGTAGGATTTAATTCTAATACCGGAAGCTTGTAACTACCGAATTTAAGCGTCTACATTTCGGTGGTGCTCTTAATATATTTACAATCGATCGGATTACTCTGTACACGATTAAAAGAGGATCAACTTTTCACGCGATGAAATCTAGGTACTGATAGATGGTCAATGGAATTTTTCATTAATGGACGATATTGACCAACGACCATAGATGATATTGACCAACGTTCATGGATGATATTGACCAACAGTCATGGATGACATTGACCAACGTTCATGGATGATATTGACCAACGGCCATGGATGAAATTGACCAACGGCCATGACATGTTTCAATGTCAATATCTGTGGTATATAATGCAACTGTACACTTGAAAACATCTAGATCTAGCGTAGAACCTAGGAAACAGTAATGGCAAAACTAGAGTCTATCATGGAGCACTTTGAAACTGTCCTAGTACTACCGAAGAGACAACACTGTAGCCAACAGATGTTTAGGAAGATAAACTAGCGTGTATACGACATTATGTCCATGAAATCAAGTAAAGCAGTTTCAACAAGCCATCAATATTTTACGAGGTTTTCACACCGTTGCATTATCAGATTTATGGGTTTATAGGGAAAAAAATATTGGAAGATAATTTGTTATTATTACTTTGATCACTGGCGTTTGAGAGACCATGATTTGAGTGGAAAGTAGAGAGGGACTGTTGGACATAGCTGTCTTTTAACATATTTCGTTTCAGACAAATGTTAGCTGAAACGTGCAATATTCTAACAACGCTATGATTATTTGACTGTTTCAACTCCTTGTTAAATACCTGAGCTGATGTTTCAAGTGAGGCCCGTCGTTTGTAAACGTTTCAACATTTTTTTTTACTCTTGAGATTATTGTACTAGAGACATGGGTAAAGGGAGTTCAAGTTCCACTGAAAAACAATGGCCTCACCCTTTCAAAGGAGGTACTAAAACAATGATAAAAAGTGGAGTGTTTAAAAACAAATTTCAAGAAATAATTTGTGGCATCAGTAGGCATCCTCCTGTAATGTAGATTTAAGTTTGTCAAAACCACCAGAACCAGCTGGACCAAAATAGAGAGATTGAAAGTTTGACCTATAAATACACCGAAAAATACTTTTTAAAATCTTAATCACAGGAACGTCAAGGGTACAATACACAAAATCAATAACAGGAATCCTTATGTAACGTAGATTGAACTGTGTATGACCCTTGGGGCCTAGGCAGGGCCACAAATGGGGTATTTCATAGCGATAAATCCACAGCCACTTGACGGCACATGTCAAATTACGATGCGCGTAGTCTCATGTAATTTAGGTTCAATTTTGTTCGAAAAATGATTGCCAGGGGTCAAAGGGGTAATTAAACTTATACATAGAAGTAATTCTGAAAATTCGTTTTACGGTTGTCCATGTTCTTTATGACAGGTAAATGGTGTAGTTTCCTTCGAGACAGGTGTGTCTACTTCGAGACAGGTAAACGGCGGTGATCTAGAGACAGGTAAATGGTGTGCATTAGAGACAGGTAAACGGTGTGCATTAGAGACAGGCAAATGGTATGACTTAGAGACATGTAAACGGTGTGATCTACTTAGAGACGGATAAATGGTGAGGTCTAGAGACAGATAAATGGTGTGAGCTAGAGATAGATAAATGGTGTGAGCTAGAGACGGATAAATGGTGTGACCTAGAGACAGGTAAATGGTGTGATCTAGAGACAGGTAAATGGTGTGATCTAGAGACAGGTAAATGGTGTGATCTAGAGACAGGTAAATGGTTTGATCTAGAGACAGATAAATGGTGTGATCTAGAGACAGGTAAATGGTGAAGTCTAGAGACAGGTAAATGGTGTGATCTAGAGACGGATAAATGGTGTGACCTAGAGACAGGTAAATGGTGTGATATAGAGAAAGGTAAATGGTTTGATCTAGAGACGGATAAATGGTGTGACCTAGAGACAGGTAAATGGTGTGATCTAGAGACGGATAAATGGTGTGACCTAGAGACAGGTAAATGGTGTGATCTAGAGACAGGTAAATGGTTTGATCTAGAGACGGATAAATGGTGTGACCTTGAGACAGGTAAATGGTGTGATCTAGAGACGGATAAATGGTGTGATCTAGAGACAGGTAAATGGTGTGACCTAGAGACGGATAAATGGTGTGACCTAGAGACAGGTAAATGGTGTGATCTAGAGACAGGTAAATGGTTTGATCTAGAGACGGATAAATGGTGTGACCTTGAGACAGGTAAATGGTGTGATCTAGAGACAGGTAAATGGTTTGATCTAGAGACAGATAAATGGTGTGATCTAGAGACAGGTAAATGGTGAGGTCTAGAGACAGGTAAATGGTGTGATCTAGAGACAGGTAAATGGTGTGATCTAGAGACGGATAAATGGTGTGATATAGAGACAGGTAAATGGTGTGATCTAGAGACAGGTAAATGGTGTGATCTAGAGACAGGTAAATGGTTTGATCTAGAGGCAGATAAATGGTGAGGTCTAGAGACAGATAAATGGTGAGGTCTAGAGACAGATAAATGGTGTGATCTAGAGACGGGTAAATGATATGGTTTAGAGACAGGTTGTTTCCTGTCTTTCTTCTGGGGGTGAGGGGTAAGGGGTGGGGCTGTATGTGTGTCTATTATTATTATTTTATTCTGATATTCTTTTCAATGCTGTACTTTATATAGCGATAAAACCATTGATTGATTTAAAATAATTTTAAGAGCTGCAGGGAAATATTTTCTTTATTGTTAAGTTTTAAATGAAGCACTCCACGTCATCGAGATAGTGAAATTATTTGATATCCATTAGTAATGGGTTCAATCATGTACAATTGAGTTTTGTACATTATTTTATTACTCATAATCATCATAAGTACTTAAGTGTCATTTCTTTTTATTCTAAAAGTCACTTTTGGTATACTTGCTAATCAATAAATAAATCCGCTGTGACACATGAATTAGAATTAAGATTAATTTTACTTGATCTCTTGAATGAACGCCATTATACCATCATAGCATAGACACTTGTTTCTGTAAATAAGTTATGACGTCTGTATACTAATAATAACATAAAATACTTAACTTGAAATGGCAGATGAATTCAAAATAAGAGTTGACCATGACTGATTTTATTTGATATTTTTTAATTAGTTGCTAGCCTTAAGAAAACATTTGCAAAAAATGCGGGTCGAGAGAGGCTCCATTAACCCATGTTTTCTATTTAAGCACGGGCAGGCAAGATAAATGGTGCGAGGGCGTGGACTTGCCCACTCTTTTATTCAACAATGAACATTACCTGTTTATTTTCATATGCAAATGAAGATATATTGGGAGGCTGGATTGTCCACTATTTAGTAGTCCATTCTCTCCCAAAATTCACCGCCGAAAATATTTTTAAATCTCCACTCGGGAAGTCTTCGATTTTATCGTCTCACGACATGTAAAATCCCGAAACGTACGAACGATTTTTTTGAGTGAAAATAGCGTAAAGCGTCTTTAATTCAAATATGGGGCATTGATTGCAGTCATGCCATACATGTTGTGTAGATAAATTATCGTAGAAGAGAACGGTAGTAAGAACACTTGCATCGCATATTCCCTTGAAGCTCAACTGGCCGACGTTCTCGGGGGGGGGGGGGGGGGGGGGGGGGGTAAAATACTTGAACTTCAGCATGGAAATTTCATTCAGAAAGTAACATAAAGCACGAAATTTTAATAAAAATTTTTTTTTAAAGCTACAACTTTTTGTGTTGGAGTGAATGTTCTCACTTGGAATGCTTTCTTCAATATATTTACATTTCCAATATTTTTGCCTTTCATATCTTTCAAATTGTAATCATGGGTATTTTCCCCAATGAATGCGCTGCTGTTGTAAACAATAATGTGAATTTGAATACAGAACTATTCGATAAATATAGTGCGTCTTTTGTAATGGTTAGGAATTTCGACAGAAATGAAAGCAGAATGTAAATATATGAAATAAATTTCATTTTTGAAAATTACACGATTGTTTCAACTGCGACGCTTCACGCGGGCATGCTTCAATTCAATTCTATTCATTTTTCTCGCAAGTCAGTAAAACATGACACAGAGAAAGTTTTTCATTAATCACAATAAATTGATAATACATGCGTGTTGAGGTACATATACATCTATAGATATTACAGTATTGACAAATCAACTTGGAGGTTTGACAACCTTGTTTATAACATCAATAAATTTCGACAAATTTAATAACAATTTGGAATTCTTAATACAAAATAAATCATAGAATTTCATAATATTTAGTCTGCGTTGAAATGTTTGCGGTAAGTACATTTTTCGGAAGTCTCTTAAAAAATTGCATGACAAAACATAATGAAATTCATCGCCTATATCAGATTTGTACAAACTGCATTTTCTATCGGTTCTAGGGATACCAGACCATCTTCCATTTTCTAAAGGTAAGGTGTGATTTGTCGTTTTACGTATTTTCTGAATATCCAAATTTGACAATATAATTTTGACATTTAAATCAAAATTTGTAAACAAGTTGTAAGTTTCACCTTTGCTGCTATTGTTACATTCTGATAACCATTGCTGCTGAAATTGATTATATAGTTTTTTTGTTTTAGAGAACTTACAAGCCACCTTTGTTTTGTACATTTTGAGAAATCCATATATTACATATAAGCCACAATGATCTAAAATATTTTTAACATTTTTAATCCATTTTGTTTCGATACCATCTAAATGTTTTCTGTGTATGAGGTAGTAAAATATATATGACAATTTTGTTTCTTTGCCTTTTCACAATGTTTGACCAAAAAATTATAATTCTTGTTTTGATATGGATATCTGGTGAATATCTACCTAATTCACCAAATATCATAATCTTTAGCGTACTTTGCTTCATGATTGATTGATTATTTATTGCTTTCCGCCACACTCAACAATTTTTCAGTTATCTGGTGGCGTCCAGTTTTTGTTGGTGGAGGAGAGAACCCAGATACAATGTACCTGGGAAGAGACCACCGACCTTCCGCAAGTAAACTGGCAAACTTGCTCACATAACGCCGCGGCCGAGATTCGAACACGCACCGACAGAGGTGAGAGGTTTTGTGATTTTGAGCCCGATGCTCTAACCACTCGGCCACGGAGGCCCCTTACTTTGCTTCAAGTTCAACAAAATTCTGCAAAACTTTGAATGCACTTTTTCAATTCCATCATTACTAAAGCCCCATATTTCACATCCATATAACAACATAGGTACAATAATTTTATCAAACAAATGCAATTGATCAGTGATTGATAAATTTAAATTTCGTGCTTCTTAAAGATACCGTACGTAGCTTTTGTTGCTTTTTGGCTAAAAATTGTTTGGTTTCATAGACAGATCCGGATCTGGAGAATAAAACACCCAGGTTCTTGAAATGTTTAATAAAATCTAACTCTATACCGTCATAGAAAAACGGATAGTTGTTTGATAATCTGCCCTTTGAAAATATCATGATTTTTATTTTGTCAACATTTACGGTAAGCTTCCACTGTTGACAGTATCTGAAAAGGCAATATAGCTGATGTTGTAAATCTTTTGGATCTGACATTAGTATTGCATCATCAGCGTAGAGTATAATCATTACTTTAAAAAACATATTTTCCACTTCTTCAGACATATGCGTAACCCCTTCAGCATTACAACTAATAAGGTAATTTTCAAGGTCATACAAAAACAAAGCAAAAAAGAAGAGATAAACTTTCCCCTTGTCTTACACCAACTTTACATGGAAAATAATTTGAGTATTCCTTATGCACAGCTATTCTTGATTTACAATCATTGTACCTATTTACAATAACCTTAAGGCATTTGCCTGCTATGTTGTATTGCCATACTTTACGCCATAGACCTGCTCTCTAACCACTGTCAAAAGCACCTTTAAAAATCTATGAATGAACAAAAAAGTTTCCTTTTAGACATGCAGGAAGCACAATTCAGTAAGTGAATATAGTACAAACATATTATCAAATGTAAAGCTCTAGAACCTGTTTGATTTTCGTTCAGTACATTAAAATTCTCAGAAAAATCGTTAAGTCGTCGGGATAAAATTGAAGTGAACTGCCCCCCCCCCCCCCCATGCAACTTGAAAGTGTAATAGGTCTGTAATTGTTCGGATCATGCGTGCTACCTGTATTTTTATAGATTGGTAAAATGTTTCCAAGCAACCATGCCTCAGGTATAATTCTTGTATCTAACACTGTGTTTAATAAGCGAACGTAGACAGGTAAAAAAAAATTATGGAGGCTACAATGTATTCATTTAAAATTCCATCTATTCCAAAGCTTGTGTTTGATTTTAAAAATTTCACAGCTGTTAGAATTTCAGCTGTAGTCATTGGTCCATTCAATAAAACAATCATAATCAAAATTATTCTGGTCTAAATCACCTTGATGAACATCTTCATGACAATTGTTAACCACTTTAAAGTGAGTGTAAAAATCTGTTATACTAACATCACAGTCACTATTTATTTTTCATTTATGACTTTCCAGTACTTTTTAGTGTTGGAACTACTTATAAACACCCGGGTCAACGAATTATCGTGAAAACGGTGGCGACGGAGACTCGTTGTGAAAATAAGCGTTGTGTTCCAGCAGAGGGTAAGAAAACGTCACTATAAAACATCTTTATCTCATTCGCGTGGTGCATATCGCTAGTCTGATACACCACGGCTTTAACAAATGCGCAATGGATATAGTACTTCCGGTATGACCTACTTTTGAGACTGTCTCGCTTCAATGTTCCCTAGTTTGCTTTTCTGTTTATCAATAGGATACATGAATAAAAAAAAACATAAAATGATGAAAGTATAAGCAAAATAATAATTTGTTTATTTTATCAGACAAAAGTTCGGTATCATGTGAATCTGAAAGCGGCAGACCTAAACAAGTACCAGAAAATATTGTGTACAGTTGCGAGAGAATAGCAATCACTGATATCATGATGTCACTGATAGCACGCTTCATATTCATATTCGTTTGTATTCAACAAACCACACCCCTCTTCTATGGAGCCATTGTAGACGTCACCGAATATGAACGCATTTACCATGTTTAATCCTCCGCGTCAAAGTGGCAGGTAGAAACTTGAGGTTGCAGTTCTATTCTAAGAAAACACGTGGAAATTAAACTTAAAAACACAGTAATTCCATTAACAAACACTTGATTCACTAAAATCACTGTTTTATCAAAATTAAGAAATATTTATCCACTGTAATCGACCGTTGTGATTTCAAAAAGTCTCAAACAAAACTTTTCCCAAGTGCATACGTCAATGGTACTACGTCAACAAAATAAGTACTCGGTAAAGTTTTAAAATAAACATATTAGTTTTATAAAAATGAAATAATGACTGCACTTTTAATTTTTTTTAATGTTTTCTAAAACATATTTTATTCATAGGTATGAAAAAATGTGTGTAAACATGGTAAATACACAATATTCATCGCCTTTTTTTTTTTTTTTTTTTTTTGGTCGCGTAGGGACTCAAACAAACATGTCTGTAAGTCTGTAAATGACGCTTCGGGGATGATTTGAATCAGCTGTTTTGTTGTTTTGGGCATCATCTCAAAACTAAAGTGATAGAAAGAGAAAATGAGATAAATTGCAAGGTCTAATATTTGCTCTATCTGTCTTGTTGAAATGGTGATTCATTCGCTCGACAAGTTTCACGAATAACTCGTTGGATAGAGCAAATATCAAATAACGCAATACATACATCTTCTATCCATCATCATTGGTGGTAAAAAAAAATAAACGCTGGTAAGAATGATGACAGGGATCGAATTACGCTTTTGTAAAATTGTGATGAAATTTACGGTATAATAATCACAGGAGACTGAGTAACAGTACATCTTACTTTGGTTTTTGTCTCGTTTTTTGGTCATTTTTACCTAATAATTGATAGTTCGGGATAAAAATGATTCGGTTTTAATAGAGGAGATATCCACGTGAACACACCGAAACCTTCGGGTGGTGTTGGAGTATCTAAAAGAGAATGGTTGGCAGACTATTTTGAAATCACAGGAATTGAAAGAATATTTGACGGTATCCTTGGAATAAAGCTGAAAAACTGTAGTTCTGATTTTGAATTCATCGTGTTTGTATGATACTTACTACCCGAATTTTCTAACAAAGGAAGGGTCGTTCTAGGTTTCTATACGCATTTTTTTCCAGATTGATGAAAGTGATGTCAATTTCGTGATGGGCGACCTGAACTCTAGAATATACAACTTAAATGGCATTCCTCAGACATTGACCATATTCATAAGCGAAAGCCTATAGATAGCACTGTTGATCATAAACTTTATGAAAGAAGTTTTCGTGTACTGGATGGTAGATTCTCAGAGGATAACTCTACACGTAGTTCAAGGACTTATCCAGTCATTAGTAAATGGGAGAGAGAGAGAGAGAGAGAGAGAGAGAGAGAGAGAGAGAGAGAGAGAGAGAGAGAGGTGCGTTTAGAAAATCAAGAACTTGAACGTATTAGCTGTACAGAACACTGCAGAAGAATTTGGACTACTGAAATTCATTGGAGGGATCAAAACTTCCGGATCATTCAAAATTTTAGTCTCTGGCAACGAAAAAAAACTGAACATCGCCAAAACGGCTTACAGATCATTAGGATCCCGACTGATTTTATGGCAAGTAAATCAAGAAGGTCTGGTTTGATAGCAACAATATAAAAAAAAACAAGATTAAAAACAGTCGAAAAATACAGGAATGTATTGAGATCTATGATCATTAATGTGAAGTAATTTCTAACGAGATGGAAGCCATGATTCCCAAAATTAAACCTTAAAGCAAGAATACACGTTTCAAAAATAACAAACCATATTGGACGGACCAATTAACAGACTTATGGGACACTATGTGGGAGACGAAAAATAACTTAATTCGATATAAAGGGTCAAATCAGCCCTTAGACGGGGATATATCAAAATACGAGACACATTCGATAAAGCTCTTAGACGAACTGATCGCGTCTACAGAAAATCAATTCCTAACGTTATTGAAGATACGAGCTCTACAAATCCAAACGGTTTCTGAAACGAAATTCGAAATTTGATCCTGGAAATAAGTACAATACACCAGTGGAGGTTTTGGATGATGAAGGAGTTGTTTTATCCAACGAAGTGAAAGATGGAGAGTGGATTTTGAAAATTGTATAATGGAAGTAGGGAGGACTGTGAACGGTGGTATTGTTTCGCCGCCTGCATTTCTAATCAATTTTTAAAAATTGTCATTTTTAAATGATATTTTATATGCCAGTATAGATATTTATATGAATTTTTGTAAAAGTTGATTTATTTGAGAAAACAAATAACTCTATGATCTAGGTTTTAATTATGTATTTCACTACAGAAATCAATGGAAAAAGGAAAATATTTTTAAATCATCTTCCGACCGAAACACCGGAGAAAATGTTCACTCTGAGATCAATTGCAAGCTATGAAAGATTGAATGAAAAATGGAGATTAACCATATTTTACTCAATAATATAATGTAATGTGACAAATGAAATGGTTATCTATTTATTTCAATAAGCATTTTAAAATTTATGACGTTTTAATGCCTGATTTCATGGAACATATTTTTCTACCTCTTAACTAAAACTAAAAGGAGTTGTGATTAAAAGCCATTAATTAATTAACTCTGGTATTAAAGTCAAACCGGTCGCGGTAGCTCAGTGGTTAGAGCGTTCGCTTCGTAACCGGGAGGTCTTGAGTTCGAGCCCCGCTCGTGCCATGGCCACATCAAACCTTAGACGAAAAATAGGTAGTGATTGCTCCTTCGCCAAACGCTCGGCATTTAGAAGTGAGAATCACGGGTCTTTCGGATATGACCTTAAAAACAGGGGGGACCCCTGTCACGGTAGGCGTTGGCAGTTTTAACGTTTTACTGCTATGGCCCTGAGTGCTAAGCATAGGTCTAAATTTGTGGTACTTTACCTACAGCTGGTGATGTCTCAATATGAGTGAAAAATTCTCGACGGGACGTAAAACAAACAATCAATCAATATTAAAGTCAGAAATTAATTATTAATGAATTCTACTTTGCATTAAAAATCTCATAAGCAAAAATGCAAAGCGTTTTAAAATATACGAGCTGATATTGTAGGCGGGAATTCAGGGTTACCGTGCGTAGGTCTTTGATAACGACCACAATAATTATTCGATGTCCAGATAAACACATCAGAGAAAGTTCTTCTATGGAAGAACAATTTTATCAGTGTAATAAAGAAATGAATTATGATATATATATTTAAGAAAACTCCGATACAGTGATGCGTGCAAAATTTAAACCTGTTTGTGTTCACTTGGAGTAGTTTAGTTCATAACAATAAAAATATTTATGCTGCATTTATTAATCTCCAAACATGTTTCGATTTTGTCGCTAGGGATATGATGCTATATATTTTTTTCTACATAATGTACGGTATAACTGGGTAAAAATATTTAACAAAGCTCAGAGTCATGTGTACGAGTTAATGGAAAACTTATAAATTAGTTTAGTTGTAAAGATGGTGTTAGACAAGGAGATAATTTATCCCCTACCTTTTTTCTATTTTTATTAACGATCTTGTGCAGGATATTAACAATTTTAAGAGTACATATAGATATCAGCAAATCTGAATGTATATATTTTCGTAAAATCAGTTCCAGAGCAACTGATTTTGAATTCACTGTTGATTTGAATAAGTTAGAAACGGTTGATAATTAGGTGAGGATAAAAATAGGGTCTCCGCGGATTCTTTACCCCACTAGTCAACTTGTTACTTGTAAAACCCAAATTTAAAAAAAGGAAAAGAAAAGAGAGAGAAAATTAGGTTAGGATCTGTATCATTTTGAATGTTTTTCAAATGATTTCAAAATAAAGTTGTGATTCTCATTGATTTTATATAAACTTGTTTCTTCTCAATTTACTCAGTCTGATTAAAATCATACCTCCCTTTTGATTTATCAGTACTCTCAGTACTTTGATTGTGATTGTCGCGACAATCAAAACAAAAGGGAGCCAGTGAAGGTTTGATTTTTTTTTTACTAGAACAGTGAAACAACATCTAAATTTCTTATTGGTCTTGTAAATTATATCAAAATCATATAACGTTATCTCTAACTTTAAAAAAAATTTGGGTCTAAATGTGATTGCGTCGTTTAATACAAGTAAAATTTTTGTACCAGAACACATTTTGAACGAAAGTTTAATATACAAAACCCGCAGGCCTCATCACTCGCCATACATGTACCGGTATATGCAGTACACTGATAATGCGATATCTTCCAACCCACGCAAGAAAACATGTCACAATATGTAGGATAGTTTAGAAATTGGCAATGAACTGAATGATACCCTCAATAGAACACTCAACTAAATATGCCAGCACTTAAACATCTTAGAAGGACAAGAAAACAAGACCAGATTTTGATATTATATATTAATTTAAATCCAACATAAAATTGAAAATGATATTAAACGGAGTCCATATATTGAAAATCGTCATCTTTATCTTTTTTAAATCTTTAAGTCTTTTTAATAACTCTTAACATCAATAAATTCAAAGCCGCTTTTGTTTATTCTGAAGACGCCTAGAAAACGTTTCCTCCACGTGTTTCTTGGTTTTATCGTACAGGAGCCCACAGCTAGAGAGCATTCTTCTTTAGATTAGGAGGTACACTGCACAGGTCTTGTTGTCGCTGTGTTGGACGTCTCCGGCTGTTTGGTAAACTGTACTGGACCTTCTGTTGTCTGTATTTTGACAGAAACGCAAGCGGGTGCGAAGAAGTCCTTGCATATATATTGTAGAATACCGTTTGTTTGGAATAGTCGATAGATGTAGTTATTAACAGTTATTGGTGCATGCACCCACAAGCGCGGATCTACAGGGTCGGGGGGGGGGGGGGTCTGGACCCCCCCTCCTGGAATTTCCAAATGGAAGAAAATATAGTCATCTTTCACCCAGCATCGCGTTTATTATTGCTTCATCAACTATCTCGATCGACTTTATTCGCTCACTGGGGACGATTTCAAAATTCAAGGTCATAATATACTATGAAAAATACCGTATCACAATTTTGGGTGCAGATTTCGCATAATCTACTAGGCTATCTGTAAAAATCTGGAAATTCTGGAGGCTTCGCCCTGGAACCAGGTCCCAGATCCCCGGCCTTTTGGACCCCCCCCCCAGGAAAAAGCTGGATCCACGCATGAACCAGCGCTTAAAATGACATTTTAAAATGAGACTAACCTCTATGCTATAGAAGAGCTGATTTTAACTAGAATGGAGTCGCATGCTACTAACAAATTTTTAGATATTTAATTTGTTGTCCTCAGTTCATTGCAATTTCAATGAAAGTCACCAATTTTCCTATTATGGATATTAAAGAGAAGTGGGATAGTTGTAAGCCGAACATTCAAAACCACCTTGAGGAATATAGATCGAACCAAACTAGAACGTTGACGAAGCTATGAAGGACCCACCACCTACCAAAAGTAATGACAGCCCTTATGACTGATGCGGTGCGAGCTATTATCTCAAAAATGTTAACAGCGTGGATATTTGAAATGGAGGAGGGGTTGGAGGTTGTTGGTACATGTAAATTTTACGCTTAAATTAAATGATTGATATTTAGCTATCAGAAAGTCACACACACACACATATACATCTCATCTCAATCTAACCTGGTCCCAATTAATTTACCACCTCTCAATCTACTTTTACAAAGAAAAATAAGAGGTATAAAAGATTAATAGAGAGAGGCCAATTTAGAATATATAACCTAGTTAACGATTGATCAGTAACTTGGACGGATGCACGCTAACATTATCTCTCATTTATAAGGCATACAAAAAAAGTCATTCTGAGTCATTTCTGAGAGAAATAAAATTCATATAAATTTTCATCTATAAGATTGATTATTAATGGTACCCTACGGAAATACCTGTTGTACGGAAAATGTATTGACAACGTGTAAACGTTGTAGTTCGTCATGAAAACTTTACGAATATATCGTTCAGTATAAACATTTTCTACTGATACCTTTCTCAATAACGATTTGTCATTCCTGAATCGATATGTGTACCTAGAAGTTGGAATAAAACAATTTTACATACTCTTTTATTTTCTTTAGCTTGAAATCAACCGAGTATCCGTCACCAACGCTTGCACGGTAATTTATTAGCCAAAATATTGAATGTTGGTAGTTGCCCTCCTCCCACCCCCTCTATTCCAACACCCAACACCCATGATCTTCCTTGAAAGGTTGTCTGAGCATATTAAAATGAATCTCACGTGAGCAAAGATTTTATCAATTTTCTTACTTTCTTTTTATTTAGTCATTTATTGAAAAAATATAACAACGTGCAATCGTTGAGTCTGGGTAAACTGAAGTTTGAAATACAAAGTTTTTTAATACATTTTACCGTTCTAGAATGTAAAAGTGAAGATAATGAACGCTGATATCAATCTCATAACTCATTTAAGGAATACAAAATTAAGAGTTGGGTAAATACGGACCCCTAGACATACCAGTTGTTTGATCGGGTGCCTAGGAGGAGTAAACATCTCCTGTCGACCGGTCACACCCTTCGTGAGCTATATACTTTAAACGCGTAAACGGAGTATTCCGTAGTCAAAATTAATATGTAAAGAATGACCTAACAATTTGTATGAAACACTTCAGACATCATTTGACATAATGACAGGTTGTATTGACAAACTGGATCATTATAACGACAATACAATTTGCAAAATGCTGACTTTAAACGAGACTTTTGAAACCCCTGTAGCCTCAATTTGTTTGTCAGCAGCCTGTGTCAATTTTAACATTGATCATATGCAGAACATGCATAACAAGTTGAAATAAAGTAGAGTTGTTAGTTTACCGTTAACATTTATGTTCAATAAAATATCTAAGTACGAAGCAGATGTAGAAGACTCCGTGGTGGGTTTTTTTTAATTCACTGGGATATATCGAATCGACATACGGATGAAATTAATTATTTTTAATAGATTGATTGTATAATGTCTAACGTCCCTCTTGAGAATCTTTAACACATATAGAGACGTCATCACTGCCGTGAAGGGCTGCAACATTCTGGCCTATGTTAGGTGCTTGTGAATATTAAACAGGGGGGATCTTTATCGCGCCACACCTGCTGCGATACGGGCCTCGGTTTTTGCGGTTTCATCCGAAGGACCGCCCCATTTAATTGCCTCTTACGACAAGCAAGGGGTACAGAGGATCTATTCCAAACCGGATCCCCATGAGGCATTTTTAATAATAATAATAATAAAAAAACAAAAACAAAAACAAAAAAACCGCCGTCTATGTGTCTAAATTTCGGGTAAAAGGCCACAGCGGGGTTTTTTTTTCCTTTGATTTGGTTTTGTTATTGGGGTTTTTTTTTTTGGGGGGGGGGGGTATTTTGGTTGTCGTTTTTATTTTTTATTTGGTTTTTTGTTTTGAATGTTTGTTTGTTTGTTTGTAGAAGCTTTTAAATAAATTCTGCCTCATGAGGATAAAAAACATAATAAAGGAATACAATTCGTGCCCATGTATACGAATAGTGAAAATTTGTACATTTAGGGTTAATTTTCAATGTTGAAACATGACCCCTTTCTACCTGACTAAGATATGGGCTGTACAGAAAATATTTGGTACACTGGAGTCTTTATTCATTGTTGAAATATAACCCCTTACTACTTGACTGAGATATGAATTGCACAGAAATATTTTGTATATTTTGGGTCATATTTGAAATATGTTGAAATATGACCCCCACCACTTGACTGATATTTGGACTGTACAAAAAACCTGTTGAATATTTGGGACATTCTTTCAATGTTGAAATATGACCCCCTACTAACTTACTGACATATGGATTGCGAAGAAACATTGTGAATATTTGGTGTATGATCCCACCACTTGTTAGAGATAGGGACTGTACAGAAAACATTTTGTACATTTGAGGTTATTTTGCAATGTTGAAATTAGACCTACCAGAAATGATCTCCAAGGGTCATTTTTGAACAAGTGTTAAAAATTCACGCTTCAGGGAGTAGTTAATTAACGATTTAGGTCAATTTTAAACGTTGAAAATTGATTAAACATTCCTTAAAAAGTAACCCCTGGTGTCGTTTTTTAACGGGGTCACAATGTTAACGGACGAGAAGCATCGCAGTTCACACCGTCGTGTATTTTAAAAAATGAAAATTATTTCTTAAATGCACATTGCAGGATAAACTCAATCAAGCTAACCATGATGCCTGGCAATCTGATATGTTTGATATAGAAATTTAATGTATACAAAGAATTATATTCCTGCAGTAAAGTTATTTATCGGTCTGATATTTCCAAAGTGATTCCTTTTTGAGATGAAGTTCTAAATGACTTGCGTATTAAGGTTAATCATGTTGTTGTCTTTAACTTTGCCAAAATGTCAAAGATTGTTTTTTATCCACAGAGAAACATTCAAAGAAAAATTCCCCACGTTTGTAAACTTCAGAAATGTGTACCTCAGGCTTGTAGTCCGCTCCCCAAGAACAATGAAGAAAACAGCTCACCAGAGTGCACAGCACTTCACCTCCGTAATATCACTTCCTGTTTCTTAGGTTAAGTATCCTATTAAAAACACTTTAGACAATTCTTTATTGTTTGATTTCAAAGACAAATTATTCATCAAAATGAAGATTCTGAGAGAGAGAACACATCCTGCGTTAAATTTTTAAAGCTTGTATTGCCATTTGTGCATGTATCTCTGCTTTATAAATCATTTTATATTTTCCCTAAATACTTTTAAACTTCCTGTATGCATGCATAAGAATTAAAACAATCTTCAATGATTATTTTAGTGGGTGGTTTAGGACAAATAGATGAAATTGTTTAAACATTCGTTCCCATGATGTTAATTTCGTTCCCACAAAAGTAATGTCGTTTTCAAGAAATCAATGTCGTTTTTCAAGAAATGAAATTCATTCCCACGGAATAAAATTGGTTCCCACAAATGAAAATACTGTAGCTAGACAATCATTTTTCAATTGATTATAGATGACCGAACAGGGATTTATACGATGGCTGGTTCTGGATGGGCAGATGAGACTTTTATTTTGAAAAATGCGTTCCTACAAATCAAAATTCGCTCCCAAGAAATAAGATTCGTTCCCACGAAATAAGATTCGTTCCCATGAAATAAAATTCGTTCCCACAGAATGCACCTGCTTAACTTAAACTAAACCCCCTGTATTGTCAGCGGTAAAAAGCGTTGTATTTTAGAAAAAGGAAAAACCTTATTTCGTGGGAACGAATTATACGGAATCTGTCAACTCGTGTTCTATTCAATTTCTTTTGCCGTTGGTCTTTGTCTGTTCTCGTGAGTCATCCGTTAACAATTTTTACAGTTTAAGATCTTCTTGAAGACTAGAGAGTCATTCATTACCATTTTTGTTGTGAATCGTCTCTAGGATAAGAGGAACAGGAATTGTGAAAATTATTACCTTTCCACCCCTGGAACCCCATAAGCGGGGTCAAATATGCTTAAAAAATGCCATATGTCAAAAAATCTTCTTCATGTACGAGAAAATCTAAATGCATGGTTATGATGTTCATGAAGTCTTCTGTCACAATTTTGAAATTCTTTAAAATCTTCTCTACTCCCAGATATATATTTGATATAAACTAAATGCATTATTGTGATGTCCATGAAGCTTTCTACCTAAATTGTGAAGCTCCTGCGTAAGAGGTTCAGGCCCTAGCGCGGAGTCAATATGACCATATAATGGATTATGATTCTCAGGTGACCGTGGGTCTCTTGTTGTTTCATGGGAACAAATTTTATTTCATGGGAACGAATTTTGAAATTGAGGGAACTACTTTTAATCTCGAGGGGACGAATTCTATTTCGAGGGAACGAATTTCATTTTGTGGGAACGAATTTCATTTCGAGGGAACGACTTTTATTTCGTGTGAACTATTTTATTTCGAGGGAAAGAATTTCGTGGGAACGAATTTTATTTTGAGAAAGAATCTTTTTAAAAAAAATTCTTCCACCTGCCACTGCAGTTTTCTATTCATTAATCCTTTCTCCGTGGTCATGGTTAGGAGTATTGATGTTTGCTTTGCCATTTCACATTAGTCCTTCCGTCCCATGTAGCTTGTGGGGTGTGTTTTCTGAACGTTTACTTCCCAAATCATCTCTTAGGAAAGGCGATTAAGGGGCCCTCTAAGGGAAAGACAGGTTGAGTTTACTTGTAGTTTACCTGGATATTGAAGAATTGTTAGGATAAGTTTATGTATTTTTCTTTAAAATGTATTTTTCCTGGATAATGAGGAATAAAAAATAATGATTTTTTTTAAAATTAAAACATATTCTGTATTTTACCTGGATATTGAAGAAATAATTGAAGAATTTTTTTTTTTTTTTTTTTTTTTTTTTTTTGGTTTTGTTTTTAAATTATAACATATTTAGCTCCAGAACTGTAGCTTTCTGGGAAAAAAAATATTGGGATATATTTTTTCACAGAGCTACAGTTCTGCAGCTATAACATATTCTGAATTTTACCTGGATATTGAAGAAATAATTTAAGAAATTTTTTTTTTTTTTTGGTTTCTTTTTTTTTTTTAAATTATAACATATTTAGCTCCAGAACTGTAGCTTTCTGGAAAAAAAATATTGGGATATATTTTTTCAGAGAGTTACAGTTCTGCAGCTATAACATATTCTGAATTTTACCCGAATATTACAAAATTTTCTTCATCTTCTATCGACAATGACAAATGTACAGCTCTACGTTAAATCATCACAAACAGAAAATGCGGCCAAAATTTAGCGTTTGGTGGGTACATATACCGAATTCATCGCAGAACAGACAACAGGCTCATCTGGAAATGGGTTGTAGCAGGATGTTTAAGCTGTCTTTCAACGGAAGACAACTTACCAGTAGGATTTGGAAGAAATCCCCAACACCCACCCGCAGGCTATTCAAAAGTAATTGAGAAGCAGATTGTGAACCAAAACACCAAATGATGTGCAGAAGAAGTGCAACCTATCCCCTCCGTCTTTACAGAAGAACTCAGCAGACTTCCAGACAAGGAATGGGATGACGCCAGCAGAGAGGTTGTCGAGAGATTACCAACGTTTCACACAGCCAAGTCATCACTGTACAGAGCTCTCCGGAAACAGACGCCACCACTTCCAAAGACAGTTGTAGATATCAGACTGCATGGGAAATAAACAGAGACAGAAATGGGTGAAAAATTCCTTCTCCTAGATGATACCTTCCAAAACAACAGAACACTAACCTTTGCCACGACAGAAAACCTTCAAGACCTTGCAGCTTCTTCTGTGACACGACATTTTACACCTGCCCCAAGATCTTCCACCAAATCTACATTATAAATATCCTGAATGATGATGTGATGACTCCTGTTGTTTATGCCTTGTTACAAGTAAAATTTTAAGCCAGTTACAAAAGATTCTTCACCCTCCTTCGTGGTTGCATCAGTGACCTTGGATTTAAATTTTCCCCGACCAGTGCGCTAGCGGACTTTGAAATTGCTGTCCACAACTCCATCAGAAAAGTGTTTTAAGGCATCACCACCAAGAAATGTTTCTTCCATTACATCCCAGTAATTTGGCGAAAGGCTCAACACACAGGCCTACATATTTCATACAGAGACGACGACAACGTGAAGACGTTGGTTAGACGGTCGTCAGCTCTTCCCCTTGCTTCACAGCCTTGGAAGACCGAGACGAAGTTGACCTTACCGCGATGACAGAGACTTTTACAGAGTATGGAACAGAACAGTGGGTGGATGGTGGCAGACTGATGTGGAACCACTTTGGCACTGAGGGACCCCGTACTAACAACAGACTGGGTGGATGGCAAGGGAAACTGAAAAGAATGGCCCAGCACGCGCACTTCAACATCGCTATTGTGCAAATTTTAAAAGACATTCAGAATGCCACGGAAATTCAGACGATACAGAGGGACGCCGGCGAAACTGTAAGACCACCCACAAAGAAGTATGTGACGCATAAGGAGAGGTATGAAGACAGAATAATCGACTTGATGACGTATACAGATTTAGCATCCGAACTTCTACACCATGGACAGTGATGCTATATGATTACATAACATAATAAATGGGTTACATGCAGTCCCTGTGACAACGGAGAAAAAAAATCAGTGAGGGAGATAAATTCTTTAGTGAGACGTAAAATATATGCATGTTTATGAATTATTTTCATATTTAAACAATGCCCTACATGTAAATCCTGACTGTTAAAATGCAAGAATATACATTGAATTAGATTTTTTTTCTTAAGATATATTGTGAAAATGATCAGTGCTTCCTAACATGCATTAATGTTGATTTATAATGCTATCTATAATTATTAATTGTGTTTCATATCTAAGTAATTCAGAAGATTTATATAGCGCTCTATTGACCTGTGTCTTCTAAAGCGCTTTACAGATAATATAATAAAATATATGTGAACATACTTTATACATGTGAATAAAATAAAGTTTAGCGCCTTATGTAATAAAATAATTATCATGCATAATAATATATAAAACAATTTTTAAAAAATCCTTAGGAATAATTAATACATATAAAGGATATAATCATAATACTAAACTACAGGGGGTTTTTTTTTGGGGGGGGGGTATTCTGTTTTTGGTGTTTTATATATATATATATATATATATATATATATATATATGTGTGTGTGTGTGTGTGTGTGTGTGCTTACTTCTATATACTTATATATATATTATGTTAATAAATTCGAGAGATTTTTAAATTCTTTTTTCATACTTAGATTATACAGGTCAGCACAGTTAAACTCATCTATGTTCCCCTCAGAGGGCCCCTTAATCCTCTTTTTTAATGAGATGTTGTTTTTGCGAAGTAGACGTTCAGGGAATAAACAAGCTTGTGTACACATTAAGTTTTTGGAAATTTTTTTATTTGAACATTTGATGTTGCGTGCATATAAAAATTGGAAATACGATGTTTGTACTGAAGCAGTCAAAGCAAGGTACAAGCAACTAGTTTAACACAGAATACTGAGGCAGTTAGTTTCCATCGGCTTGATGGACTCGTGGAGACAGTTTGGTCTTTAGTTCCTCAAAGCATGCGTTGCATTCATATGTGTACCCATTCAAATAACTGTACATATCATTGTATATATCCATGTATATTTAGATTCCGGAAGAACTTAATGTTATTTAGACTGAAAGTTGTCACAAAATGTAATAGCTTGTAGTTCCCGCAAAGAGACGCTTTTATTTTTGTAAATCTAAAATCTGGACATATTGGGTACCTGTGTAATCCATCCATTTGCTAACAAAAAGACAGACCGCACTGAACTGTAATTTTTATGAGTGGTCTAATTTTCATGTTGTGGACTTTCATTTTTTTACGGATAGGGAAAACTGCGACAAGTAAATAATATATATTGATAATGAGCGGACAAACAGGAGCACATAAGCATGTGATTTCTTCATAAAAGCACGAACATTGACCCTTACGAACATTTTACAGTATTTCTAGAGGATATAGCGCCAGTAAAAGTCGGATCTCGTGTTAATGTTTCAGTAACTGCGGGCCATCAAATTACGGTAGTTACATATATTTAATCATAATTTTGATAAATAACGTGAGATTTTTGAAAGAGACAATTTGATTTATGGTTTTCCTTCAAGTAATCAGAGGAGAGAGAGAGAGAGAGAGAGAGAGAGAGAGAGAGAGAGAGAGAGCCGAAAAGATGGTTCTTCAAGAGTTACTGTTAGTTATTTTCGGCGTTCTGATTTATATATATACATATATCTGTGTGTGTATATATATATATATATATATATATATATATATATATATATATAATTATTATTATTTTTTTAAAAAGATATGTTTGTGAAACAAATGTTCCCAATAGTGGCAAACTCCAATGATGCCAATGTTTTTAAAAAGTAGGTCAGATGCCAAGGTCAAGGGCAAGACATTTAGTATCAACGGAAAGGTCTTGCCACAAGGCATTCTCGTGCATATGAAATATCAAAGTCCTAGTACCTACCATTTAAAAACTATGGTCAAGGTTAAAGTTTTTAAAAAGTAGGGTAAACACCAAGGTCAAAGTCAAAAGTTTAAAAAGTACGGTACCAATGAAAAATTCTTGTCACAAGGCATACTTCATGTGAAAGCCCTAGTGCTTACCATTTAAAAAGTATGGGCAAGGTTAAAGTAAGGTCAAACACGAAGGTCCCAAGGTCAACACATTTGGTACCAACGGAAAGGTCCTGTCACAAGGAATACTCATGCTAGATATCTAAGCCCTAACATTCACTGTTCAAAAGTTATTTGGAATGTTAAAGTTTCAAACAGAATGACACATTAGGACGTACACAATATGCCTCCGATCTTCTCTGTCGGGGGCATAATTTTTTTTTTTAAATAAGAAAAACAAACACAAGCAAATAATGTGTATGTATATATTGTGCAAGTTTCAAATGTATAAATTATTTAAAATCTTTAATTCCAAGTTTTAGGAACTTTAGATATAACACGTTACTGTACTTCTGTTATTTGCATTTTTTTTTCCAAAGTCATAAAAGTTAACCTTGTAAATATGTCAGGATTGCTGCTATTCTGTTTTGGAAAACATTTTTCATTATTATTACTTATAGAGAATTAATGCAAAGCACTATTTTATTTTTAACATACATTTGTTAACAAGAAGTCCACAGGCCTTATCGATCATCTGAGTAAGTATTAGTTATCAATAGCAACAGTCCCAGGGCCAAAGAAACCCAGAAAAAAAATCCTGTTCTACACATCTAAGCTAAATTCTAATATTTAGCAACAGTATAAAACAAGATATGTTCTAAAAGCATAAATGCCCCCGATTGATTGTTTATTTGTTTCACGTCCCGTCGAGAATTTTTCACTCATATTGAGACGTCACCAGCTGTAGGTGAAGTACCACAAATTTAGACCTATGCTTAGCGCTCAAGGCCGTAGCAGTGAGGGTTCTTTAACGTGTCAACGCCTACCGTGACACGGGACCTCCGTTTTTAAGGTCATATCCGAAAGACCCGTGATTCTCACTTCTAAATGCCGAGCGTTTGGCGAAGGAGCAATCACAACCTATTTTTACGTCTTAGGTTTGACGCGGTCATGGCACGAGCGGGTCTCGAACTCACGGCCTCCCCGTTACGAAACGAACGCTATGAACACTGAGCTACCGCTAGGAGTGTGCTTATACTGAAGAAAGACTTTACACTCTATATGTAACATTAATTTGGACCCGTCCTAGAGTCCAAACCCTGGGGTTAGGACTTTCACAATTTTGGTACTGCCTTCCTTGATTTTCCTAAGTATGCACTTGGTTTTTATACCAAAACAGCAAACTAAAGACGTCTTTCAAATGATAACGACAATAATCACTATAATAATTCTGGCCCCACCAAAACCGTTAGGCTCTGGGATCATAGCATTTAAAATTTTGGTATAGGACGACCTACTCCTTCTAAATATCTATTTAGTTTCAATTTAGTATCAATATCGTTAATGGAATTATATTTAGATGTTTTACACATATACACTATATAATACCAAGTTTGGCCCCCACCCTGGGGTCAGAACCCCAACCCTGGAGATCATAAAATATACAACTTTCGTAGAGGCCTTCCTGCTCCACATTACAATGTATTTATCTTTTCGTAAAGATATACTGTTGTGGATAATAAGATTTTTGAGAACTGGTCAAGTTTTGCCCCACTCCTAAGGCCCCCGGGGCTCCAGAGTCCTGAAATTTACAATTTTTGCCCCCCCCCCCTCAGAATGGTAGTTATTTGAAAATGGTAGAATTTGAAAATGTTCAATTATTGATATATTTAATCACTGACCATTTTAGCCCCACTCTGATACCAAAAACCTCTACCCTGGGATCATCAAATTTAGGGTTACCTACCCCTAAATATCTACTTGGTTTAAATTTAGAATAAATGTATTACACATAAACACTATGTAAAAAGTTTCCCCCATACTAGAGTCAGAACCTCTACCCCGGGAATCAAGAAAATTTAGTTGAAGCCTAGCTGGTCTACATTGCTACCTATACGTTAGTTTTTCTTAATTTTTCTTACACGTGTGCGGTTGTAGAGAAGATTTCTGAAAATTGGTCAGTTTTGGCAGTTTTTGTCCCGCCCTTAAAACCCCATGTCCCATAGATGCTCAATTCATACAAAAAATTTAAGAATTAGAATGGTAGTTATGAAGAAGTTAAAAATGTTCGATTGTTGATGCATGGCGCACGACGGACAACGGACGCTGACCAATTGTAATAGGTCACCTGAGTTTACTCAGGTAACCTAAAAATCCAAATAGATACATATGACTTATTTCTTTAGAGATGAAGGCCACTTAATACAATGGGATATTATCTAATGCACAGACATATTACCTGAAACCTGATCTTCCAGAATAAACTATAGTGAAGGAATACTCTGAAATATTGTCATAACCTCCCTCCCGGGAACATACTTAATTACTTCACATTTCAGCTTAATTGGTACACTGTGACCCACTTTACGTCTATAAGCACGGCTATAAAACACGTTAGTGTTCGTTTTACATAGATTTGACTTACATTAAGAAATTGCGGCGAAATTGACGTTTGCGTCAATAAATTTTCTTGTTTCTTCTGAAAACAAAGTCTATAAATCGTTAAACTTTCAGTGAGGACTTCCCAAACCAACAGGTCAATTATACATGTCAGGGAATTAATGGTTATGGAAAGGACTCTAATGTATAGCAATTATTTCAAAATAAAATTGCGTGTTTTCCAAACCACAACAAACAATGATTACACGTTACAAATTTTACTGACGTTTTTAGTGTATCCGCCCGGTTATCATTCTATAAAGAGTCTTATCATGGAAGCATCTTGGAATGCTGACTTTGTGAAGGCGTTAAAATTCAAATTAGGAATTGAGTATCGTAATGAAAAGGATTAAGAAATCAGTTTCAGAAGAATGAAATTATGAAATATTCAGAGACTCTTCGCTCCACTTACTAAGGAATCTTAATGGAATCACGCAGCACACACACTTACTAAGGAATCTTAATGGAATCACGCAGCACACACACTTACTAAGGAATCTTCATGAGATCATGCAGCACGCTACTTACTAAGAAGTTTTTTATGGGATCACGCAGCACACCCATCATATCACTGAAAAATGTATCTATGATGCGGTGACGACGCTCAACCCGTGTGATGACACTGAAGCGATAATTACTTGTAATGCTAATAATGTAGCCCTTTCCTGAATTACGACGCAGTTCTGCAAGGTCTTCGTTTCCTGCGACAGTGAGATTAACGTTGGTTGCGCTTGGCTATATTCTGGCTACGGATTGGTCTGTTTACCTGATCGGAATGTGGGACTCACGGCGAGTGTGACCGTTCGACAGGGGATGCTTACTCCTCCTAGGTACCTGATCCCACCTCTCGTATGACCAGGGGTCCGTGTTTGCCCATCTCTCTGATTTGTATTTTCTATAGGAATTACCAGATTGAATACTGCTAGTTATCTTGGCCTTTTTCATTTAACCATCGAGCATGTATCTCTACAGGTAGACACTCAGTCCCGAGGATACTTGTCGCTCGACATATGTTCTTTCATGAATATTAATAACAGAGGTAACATACTGACTGACACGTCGCCCAGTATAAAAAGGTGTCACTCTGTAGCGTCTAGAAGTTACGAAGGCTCTAAAAGAATGGTTGGTGTCCCTAGGATTAATCTTCGGGATAGTAAACATTTTTCATATGTACAGTCGTCAGATAGTCAGCTTTGGTACAGAAATGGAAATTCGTTTACTCAAATTAAAGATTGCCAGGTATTGTTAAGAAACACTTTTGATGGTTCCTATTTAGATCCCATGTGCTCCATATCCAAAAAAATTGTAAAACACGTGATATATTGATCACCAGTAATTCATTTATTAGTAATCTCACCGGACGTAGTTTCTGTACCAAAACGTTTGATAATCTCACCCGTAAAACATTGAATGTTGTCTACGCTATTGAATGTAACCTCTGCGAGTTAGTTCATGTCGGGGAAACTAAGGGGTCACTCAATAAAAGAATATCGGCTCACAGGTTTCAAATTAATAATGGTGGTAATCAATTTCTCTACAAACATTTTAATTCCCCAGACCATTCCATCTTGTCCATGAGGGTCAGGATTCTGGAAAAATTTTACCATCATACAATCCTATTTTAAGTACTCCTTTCCGTAGACGAGATCACTGGATTAAAACTTTAGGCACAGCTTTTCCATATGGATGCAACGATAATATATCCAATGTCGGAAATTTGACTGGTACACTAGGAAATAACGTGAATGTGATGGGACATTTTCCAAATACACCTAGACGCAAACGCAGTCATGGACATCGTTCATATAAAAGACCTGGTATACACGATGTCACACTTGACTCACTTTTAGCTTATGTCAACAGACAGTTAGGTCCACATCATATAGGCACATAACTTTACTCTGTTCCACTGAGAGTTTTGATTACGTCATTTGAAGAAGCCAAAACAAGTCCATATGTGGATTTTCGCACACCAGAATATAAACTGAATTTTATTATTATTGATGTTGCCAATCACAGGTTCTTTAAACCACCGGGGGGTTTTGGATGATATTAATTCCGAATCTAGCCGCCAGTTCCTTAAACTCAAATTTACTACAAAGGAATTGAGGCCGTCAACATAAGCAACATTCTTCGTCATAAAAACGTTTAGTCTCGTATTCCAGGGTATATCAAGTTCAAGTCTACACCTTGTATTTCCTACAGATATACTTCTACTATTGCATTCAAACTTTTTAACTACAAACAAACTCTGTAGTGCCTAGATATAGACCATCTTATAGTCCAGGTGGACATGTCATTACTGGTAATGTTGATATAGTTAAAAATGAAGATCTAAAATTTCAGATTTCTAAAAATTCAGAGAATCTCGGTCTTTCAGTCGGTGACAGAACTTCATCTCTATTATGAATTTTGTCGAAGATTATGCCAGTCGATGGGCTAAATCTAAAAAAGAAGACCTTGATACTTTGTCAGAATGGATAAAAAGTAAAAGAGAAAGATACCTCTCGTATCTTTTTTTAGAAGTAATTACAAATTGCGACCAGATTTAAGAGCAAAATATTATTACATGACCGACAATATTGATTTCTTCGGTTTATCATAAAATTCTGCAAGAACAATATATAGTGTTCGTTCATGACGATGTAACAAATCTATCTGCTATGCCTACATAATAACATTTTATCTTATGTATGCACTACAGACATTATAATGTGGGGACCCGGGTTAGAATAGGTCCTCAGTACCCAATGTTTGTCGTAAGAGGCGAATAGATGGGGCGGTCCTTCGGATGAGACCGTGAAAACCGAAGTCCCGTGTCACAGCAGGTGTGGCACGGTAAAGATCTCTCACTGTTCAAAGGCTTTAAGTGCCGAGCATAGGCCTAAATTTCGCAGCCCTTCACCGCCTCCATGTGAGGAAAGTATTCTTTAGCCGGACGTTAAACAATATACAACATATATTAAACAATATATCAACAATTCTACTGCATATTCTTGCCAAATTGCACAGATTTAAGCTCACGATAGTCTTAAAACGAACGTCTGGAAAAACTTGAAAATCCATTATTCATCTTGCAAGAAACACACAGTCATCCAGAAAGGCACATAAGTTAGTTTACCTCAAGCACAATCAGATACTTGAGATTCAGATTCAAAGATTTGAAACATGGTTTTTTTTTAAACACCTGGTATAGTAAAAACTTTGGCACACATGTATTCATTTCTGGAAAAATATCAACCCCTTTCTCTCACGCCCTGTCCAAAAATTGGTTGGTTGTATATTGTTTAACGTCCCACTCGAGAACTTTTCACTAATATGGAGACGTCACCATTGCCGGTAAAGGGCTGCAACATTTATGCTTATGCTCGGCACATACGGCCTTTGAGCAAGGAGGGTTCTTTATCGTACCACACCTGCTATAACACGGAGCCTCGGTTTTTACGGTCTCATCCGAAAGACTGCCCCATCTATTTGCCTCTTACGACAAGCAAGGGGTACTGAGGACCTATTCTAACCCGGATCCCCACAGGATCTCTGTCAGAAGGAGAAAACCTCGGACATGTTTTCAGGCCACATACTACAACCCTGTAACAGTCTCAACCACTACTCAGTGAAGGACTGATAATAAAATGCAAATGAACGTTTTTCTCCAATAAAAATCTGAATATCCATGAGTTTTTCTAGTGTAAATGTAAAGTGTGTCACGACACACCAATAATCTTTTTGTTGTTTTATAGTTTTTTCACATGCATGTGAGTATGATTAACTGTTAACCTTTCAATATAACCAAGAAAGTAAATTTACACAATTTCAATGCAAATCAAATTAGGAAACTGTCACCAGTTTGGGGCAACATGCAACTGAAGGATACTTTTAGTGAAAAAAATGACCAAGGACAGAGACCCACAACACAGAGAGGCTTACGTAACCGCAAGATAGCGGCCAAAGGACAGATATGCGTGTCTACTAGCAACAAGGTATAACCCTTTCATTGCATTATCATCATCACGCGGCCACCATCAACCTATACAAGGCGATATATGGTACGGAATGGCACAAAAAGAGCTGCATGGTCTTTTCTAAATTTCATAGGCATCCCCAAGAAAATCGTTCAAAGTGCTACCGTGTCCATTCAGTATTTATCTCGCTGAACATAGTTAAGCATTCTCTAAAAGATTGTACCTGCCATAGGATGTACTACATATTGGGTAAAAGCTTCGTATTTCATCTCCAAAAATACTGCTTACTGACGAAGCTCAAGAACGATTAACTTTTGATGGAATATCCTTGTCTTGTTTTCTATATCCGGGAAATGACACGCGCCTGTCTATAATAATAATTATTTGATTCTGTGGTACAACATCGCTTTCCTGTGAAGAGATGCTGTTTTATTTGAAGTGAATGAAATGATTTGCGATGTACAGCCCGTCTGCACTAGAAAAATGAGACACCCTGCAGACAAGTTGACAGTATTAGAATTAATCGTGCCTGAACTGAAAGAAATTCAAAATACGCAGGAAACACGAATTCCTTGTCATATCTAGAAGTGCTAGTGGTAAATAAGCTCTGTCGATAAATCATAGTCATTCATTCCTCCCCAAGCAAATATGGTGGATGACAAATCAGATGATAGCCATGTCGATCGTAGAATTGTTTATGGCAAGAATTTTACCTCTGCTTCTATTATTAAGATGCGACTCTCTGCAAGGATCAAAGTATTAGATAAAACAAGGAGTTTTTAAGAATTGTTGTAATTATGATCATTGCTAAATACATGTATTTGCATGTAGTAAACGTGTAGTATGGTGGGTAGAAGGAAGAGAGCCAGATTGACTGTGTTGGAGTTATGTTTGATATTCTTCCCACACTCACTGTCACAGTCATGTGACCTATATTACATATACATTACAGTAATTACAGTAAATAATTACAGATCGTAATTAGTAAATGTATAATCACTTATCATTTTTGTCTAATATTGTAAAATTACGGATTTTTTTCCATTATTTACGTGTATTATACTTTCAAATTAAAAGGCAGGGGATACTATATTTTGTGATCAAAATGTTCATATATACAAAGGGATACGAAACCATGTTGTATAGTTCTTTAACGAGGAAGCATTTTCAAAGACATTCATCACCCAAACACATCAATCACACTCTCACGATCTGCACGGGATGCTACTGATGATCAAGAGTGTTGTGCCACAAATTTGCATGCCTCTGAAATGGAAGGGTAGGGCCACTCTAAAGGAAGATTTTGAAGAGAAAGCATCAGATTGTCAATTGTTGAAGTCGTTAATTAAACAGAGACCATGCGCCGTCTAACACAGGCTAAGAGGTTACGTGCCCTTGGCATGCTACAGGTGGGCACAAGGCAGGTCGCTGTGGCAAGGGCAATGAATGTTTCACAGTCTTTTATCAGCAGATTATGATCTAGACATCGTGCTACAGGGTCTGTTCAGGATAGACCATGATCCGGTCGACCAAGGGCATTAACTCAGGCTCAGGACAGATTCATCCGCACTATTGCCTTGAAAAATCGTCTGGTGACAGCAAATCAGATAAGGTCTCAACTTCAAAGGGATACTGATTTGGTAGTGAGTGGCCAGACCATCAGAAATCGACTGCACAGATTTAACTTACACGCCCGACGTTCTCGTGCCATTCCCTGTTTGAGGGATCGTCACATTAGGGCCCGACTACAATGGTGTCGTCACCATCAACTCTGGGATATTCGCCGATAGAACCACGTAATGTTCTCAGATGAGTCGAGGTTCACTGTGGACTTCCTGGACAGACGTAGGAGGGTTTGGCGCCGACGTAACGAACGTTTCCATGATGTTAATGTCATAAGACATGATCGGTATGGGGATGGATCTGAATGGTGTGGGAAGGCATCACTGCTGCCGGCAGAACAGACTTGTATGTTGTTGATGGACGTGTCACAGGGCAGTACTACCGGGAAAACATATTGTCACTCTATGTTGTGCCGTTTGCACGTCGTTATGGGCGTCATTTCATTTTTCAAGATGACTATGCCAGATGTCATAGGGCCAGGATCGTTACAGATTATTTCCAACAGCAGGATATCACCACATTGCCATGGCCAGCACCTTTCCCCTATCGAATATGTCTGGGACATGCTTGGACAGCGGCTACACCAACGTCAACGTCCTCCTGCCAATGTCCAAGAACTTGCTGTAGCATTGCAACAGGAATGGAACAACCTACCCCAAAATGACCTGGGACGTCTCGTTAGAAGTATGCCAAGCCGAATCCGAGCTTGTCAGGCCAACCAAGGTGGTTTTACCCGCTACTGACTCTGTTTCACAATGGTGGGAAATTTGCTGTGTAACCCTGTGTTGGTGTCGACCCTTATTCTGGAGAATCTGTCCTTTTCTGATTGTACACATGGTTTCGAATAAATTGACAAATGTTTCCTTAATGTTTTCTTGTCATTTATTTCCTTCCTGGCCTCATGATCTGCATTTCATTGTCCTTGTAAATCCAATATCCCCTACTTTTTTAAAATAGTATATTACTTTCTGAACAACCATAGAAGCCCGAGTCAAGAATATCGCATAGCATGTTCTGCGTATGATCAATTTTATATCAACGCAGATTACAGACAAATAAATTTATATTACAAGGGGTTCAACGGTCCGTTTCAAGTCAACATTTCACAAATTCTATGATAGTTATGATCTAATTTGCAAATACAACCTGCGATTAGGTCGAATGCTGTCTGACGTGTTTCATATCATATTATTAGGCCGTTCTTTGCATTTTGGTTTCGACAAGAATCACTCTGTGTATTTGATCAAGATATATCACTCTAACTGACATTTATACATGTTCTTATTCCTGGGTTTAGGCTCAAGAAATCTATTTTTCTAATTTGAAATACTTTTTGAAATTTTTTAGCTGTTCTAGATGTATTGAACACAATACCCAAGTATTTATAATTAGATACGCATGCTCTAGTGACGTTATTGACGTTAATAAGCTGCTAATTTTTCACATGGATGATCAGAAACATTTCATGTGGTCGCATTCCTCTACAAACTAAAACAGACCATGGATATGCATCGTTTCACCAAATGTTCTTGTTGTAGTCGCTCGTGGCCATTATAAAATTTCATTTAAAATCTCGGTTGTAGCTTTACAGTAATGTAATGCAGCCTTACTGGTTTTCGTATAACATCACAAATGAAATTAGGAAACCCAGTAATAAACATGTTATGTTCCTCATTAATAACTTTGAGTAATTATCCTACATACAGGAGCATATTTGGTGATGACGCTTACACATTTGCTGATGCTATTTTTTGGATTTCTGGTAATATCTAGAATCAAATATTTTATCCGTTATCTATAACAATTTGTCGAGAGATACGTAAATGATGGCACGATAAAGATGCATCACGGGTCTCAAGTTCAAAGTTGTTCATTTCTCTTGTATAGTGGTTGCAGTGTTTATTTCTCTTGTATCGTGGTTGCAGTGTTTATTTTTCCTCTTGTATCGTGGTTGCAGTGTTTATTTTTCCTCTTGTATCGTGGTTGCAGTGTTTATTTTTCCTCTTGTATCGTGGTTGCGGTGTTTGTTATGTATTAGCCGGAGCTCAGGATATGTGATGTCACGTAATTTCAGGAAGTGTTTTTTTGTTTTTTGGTTTTTTTTTGGGGGGGGGGGTACCACCTGTCCGCGTAATCATTACCAAATATGGAGCAAGTCAAATGGTTTATTTGCTGTACCGAAAGTAACGAAATAGTCAACAATGTGATACATGTATTGCAGTAATTTTTTTCAAATACATAGAAATATAAATTTAAACCATAAAATGATTTTCATTTCATTCGATTGTTTTCTTCAATGCTAGTTACCTTCATCACTCGATAAAACAACAAAGAAAGCATGTTGTTATTTAAATTCCCGCCAAGACTCAAATAAAAAATATACCAGGATTATTCGGACGGTAGTCTTCTAAGTGTTGCTATTATTCTTGTGATTCTTTTTATTATTATTATTATTATTACTATTTTATTATTTTTTTTTTTACTTCTTTCTGACAGTGGTGTAACAAAACGGTTACTTACTGTATTAGATTC
Organism: Ostrea denselamellosa; assembly: GCA_024699665.1. Taxonomy (NCBI): domain Eukaryota; kingdom Metazoa; phylum Mollusca; class Bivalvia; order Ostreida; family Ostreidae; genus Ostrea; species Ostrea denselamellosa. The sequence goes on along the minus strand of JAMZEH010000071.1, from coordinate 185,643 downwards.
GTTATTCAAATTCAGAACATTTGCATCAATGAGCTCCGGATAATTCAAGTTAAAGTCACCCATATCCGCTTGCTCCGACGAACTAAAATCCATGCAATCCAGTACTGTCGGAGTAGATAGTGTCCAGATCTATTTATAGTAAATTAACTTTTAAGAGTTATCTCCCCTTATAGAAATCATTCAAAAATGAAATGTTTTCATAATTTTTGCGGTGACCTTTATTTTCTTTGCATATTTTGAAAGACCATGGTAATAGTTTTCTTTGCTTAGTTTTGGAATTCTAATCGACTTTATCAAAAATAATTTTTTTCATAGGAATTAATGTTAATCTCTATTACAGATATTTCTTGCACGTCTTGTCAAATTTGAAAAATCTTCTATTGAATCACTGTGTATATTAATGATCTTTCATTTGATACCAAGTTTTGTGTTGGAATAAGGGGTTTTGTGGATCGGATACCTTAGTACTGTTTCTTAACACTACGTTATGTGAATGAAACGAATCTAAAAAAATTTTACACTGGCAGAGTGAGCAAATCTGTTGATGCCCTGTTCCTTGTATAGGGCTGACAAACCAATGAGATACTAGAAATAAACGCTTGATATGATAAGCCAAAATTAAGCCTCTTAGCCAATGACATTGTAGTAAACAAATTATGTTCGAAGAGACTGGTAAAATGGCGGGTATCATGATTGATTGTATATTGTTTAATGTCCCTCTCGAGAATTTTTCACTCATATGGAGATGTCACTATTGCAGGTGAAAGGCTGCGAAATTTAGACCTATGCTCGGCGATTATGGCCTTTATCGTGCCACACCTTCTGTGATACGGGCCTCGGTGTTTGCGGTCTCATCCGAAGGATCGCCCCATTTCGTCACCCCTTACGACATTGAAGTGGTACTGAGGACCTATTCTAAAACCGACACCCCCCCCCGGGATGCGGGTATAATGAAGGTAAACATGTGAAACATAGAAATATTGACTTTATACAATTAAATGTCTTCCGAAATAAAGTATTCCAGACATGAAAGACATGCAATATATATGATATCTACGCAATTCAAGGTTAGTCAACATCACAATTGCCACACATGTAAGGTCCAATATAAGTTTTAAAGACATATTCAAATATACGTCAACGGTACACACACATGCATGATATAATTCATAAAATACAGAAATAAAGAAAATGACGTAAATCCATACTTGTCAACTTTTGAAAATGTCCATGGAGAAGTTTGTGCGAAAAAAAGTATTTTTCAGAGTTCAAAAATGTCTTTATTAACATCAACAAAATTCAAAAACACGCTTTCAAAGAAATACATATATATTTTATTAAAATAATCAATCATCTAACAAAACGTTAAAAATCCCCCAACAATAAGCTATTTATAGAAGAAGAACCTGTATATTAATTTTTACATCTTCATAACATCTACTGGATTAGATATCAAAATTAAAAATAAAAAAGTTAATACATATAACCATTTGTTTTGGCTACATCAAAATCTTGTTGTTTGTAAGCATGTCTTTGCAGAGTCTGATGGAACAACCCGCCACCAGGAAAAGGTTGGTATGCACCAACACGAAGTTCGTAAACAAAACCTCTGCAAGCATGGCGTCTGAAATCATTTTGAACAAGAGTTGTTTAAACACAACATAACTTACCAGGACCCTCTCCATACATATCTCCCTTGGTTTAAAATGATTGATCGATTATATATTGTTGAGAATTTTTCGCTCATATGGAGACGTCCCCTTGGTTTTTTGGGGTTTTTTTTATTTAACCCTTGGTTTAAAATAAATATATAGCCAAGCTTAAAGTTTTTGAAAAGTAGGTCAAATTCCAAGGTCACTAGGCCAAAAGTCTTGGTATCAAAAATTAAATACCTGGTCAAAACGAATCTATATGTGATATGTCAATGCCGTATTTCCCATGGATCAATCCCCGTGGGGATCCGGGTTGTTAGAATAGATCTTCAGTACCCCTTGCTTGTCGTAAGAGGCGACTGAATGGGGCGGTCCTTCGGATGAGATCGCAAAAAACCGAGGTCCCGTGCCACAGCAGGTGTGGCACGTAAAAGAACCCTCCCTGCTCAAAGGCCATAAGCGCCGAGCATAGGCCTAAATTTTCAGCCCTTCACCGGTGTAACGACGAAAAGTGACCCCCGTAGAATAATGACCGGGGGTCAAATTTCTACGTAGAAAAATGACCCCCCGGTCATTATTCTACAGCAAGTAAGGTCATTTTTCGACTGTAGAAAACCCTTCCAGACCGTTTATTCTACGACACCACACACGTTGAAAAATGACCCCCATAGAAATATGACCCCCTACTTTTTCACTATATTATACAATAATATCTTATGAAACGAGATGTAATACTCAATATTCGTTCATCCCAGGATTGGATAGGGTCGGTGAAGATAACTGTGTCTCCTGTTTGGTTTTTTTTAAATATCCTTAAATGTCGTGGAAGCAAATTTAACACCACTTCTTATATGGGCCCCATAAAATATGATTTAATAATTCCTATTTCTTTGTGATTGGCTGAGATTCACCAATGTAGAAAAATGTGACTTCTATATTTATCTGCACATGACTTTCAATGTGTACGGGGTTGGGAAGGAGGAGGTGCGAGCTAATAAATTTTTTAGCTGTCATTTTCCCCTGATAACGCCCCCTCCCCCCCCCCCCCCAATCTATCCCATGAAAGAGCCTGGCATTGGTGTCCTCAATGGGACAAGGGGACATTTAATCTCATTCGTCTGCAAGTCTGTCTGTTTAAATTTGTCACAAAAACTTTAACCTTTGTCGTAACCTTTGAATGAGATAGGGCTTTCGTATTTCACATGTATATTACCTGCTACAAGATCTTACCAAATATACTATGATTTTTAAAAAAGAAAGAGATATGGCTATCATTTTATATATGTATAATCCTTTCTAAAACTACGTTTTCTGACCCTGTGACCTAGACCTTGAAGGTTGACCTACTTTCCAAAAATGGTATATTTCTGTATATTTCTAGATTGGGAAAAGATAGGGGTTTCGTATTTGCATTCCTGAAACAAGACGTTCTCGAGCATGCTATGGTTTTTTACCCCTTGACCTTCATGTTTGACCTAATCTGCCAAAAAATTGCTGGAAATTACTTTTGAATGACATAATTATATGATAGGGTGTTTATATTTGACACAACATGCCATAAATAATGGTCTCCCATCCACTGACACCGGAAGCGGAGATCACAATTCTTTGATTTCATTTCAAAGCAACTAAAGTACATTAAAGAATTCCAAATGGATATATATTTTTATATATTTATTTATTACAACTACAACTATAAAAAGAGCACAGAAACTTGCCACTAACTTTAATGTATTTTCAACGTTTACTAAGGGGTATCATATTTCGATTTTTTTGCAACAAACTTGTCTTCCAAATCCTCCCATTCACACAATAAATTGAACACATTTGGATCTATTTCCTCGCTTAATTTTTCTAAAACCTTTTACTTGATGGGGAAAATCTTTGAACTTCAATACGTATACGTCTTCTGGTCTTTCTAATTCTCTGACAATATTGGAGTCGGTTTCATTGTTTACCAGTGCAGCTTCAAGCATTCTTTTTGAAATATACTGGTGGTATTTCTTTGGCACGAAGTTTTTGATGTAGATGTAAGGTGTTCTGCTGTAAATATCCTCTGTTACATCCAATATAGGTTCGTAATGGTTTCCAATATTCATAATAAAAATGCATTTCGAATTGGATACGTTTTTTCCCTCTTGTAGGGGAGGGTACGGCAGCCAGACGTAATTGTCGTTGTTTTTGTCATTCATCCCGTGCTTGCAGTAAACAAAGATCGTGGTATTGCAAATTGTAGCGAATGTACGGATTTCTGTATCAGTACCCCAGGAACCTTCATGTTCCATCCGCGAACGTTTCAAATATTTTGGATCCGCTTCCATGGTTTGCAATAGATGTTTATTCTCCTTCATAAAGCCAACAACTTTATTTCGTACATCATTGTGATATGATTTTTCCACGAAAAGCGATATTTCCGTATATTCTTTCGAGTCCATGGTGTGAAGCAAAATGACGAATAGAATTGTTGCCTTTGAAACTTCAAAGAACCGCAAAATGACGAACAGAATTGTTGTTTTTGAAACTTCAAAGAACCCCGCCTATTTGATGGCATCATTTTATCCTAAACAAAGTGATTGATGTTTTAAGCCTATAATATTTTTCCCATGGGAGCAAAGTTTTGAAATCAGACTGTGTTGTCACAATCACTAACAAAGGCAGCTGGTAAACGATCAAAAATAGCCAAAATAAATAAAACGCTAGAATTTGAACGGAATTTGTGAATTGAAAATATGAAGTTTAATTGCTTTAGTCTAAGCCCCAAATCGGGTGAGCTCATATTTACATTGATATAAGAAATCTCGGATTAGCAATAATAATTTTATGTACATGCATTAGGTATCCCTTGCCCCACCCCCACCCCCCCAAGAAAATGTTTCATTCGATTGAATCAGTTATTCAAAAACAAGTAATGTTTTATATTTGTGCACACCCAACATCAAATGTTGTAATATTGCTAATCATACTCGGGGAAAAAATTATGTATATTAGACTGGGAAGATTTTTTATGCTGCAGACATTCAGTTTTTCTATTGGTAAAAAATATTATATATAAATAAAAAGGAAAAAGGCAATATAACTGTGTATAGACTTCTGTAATTTTTTTTTAATATGAAATACTTCTTTTATATGCATCAAATCTTTTGATATAAAATGTCTCAATTTGTTTGTGCTTTGGTGATACTAGCAAACGACAAAAGACATAATCAGGTATAAAAAAAAAAAAAAAAAAAAGAGGGATCTCAGAGGAAAAAAAAGACAAAAAATCATTATCTGTCCAAATACTGGAACTTCCTAGTGATCAACCTTGAAGCAATAAAAAGAGAACGTGTATTAGCAGAGGATGGGGGGACATCTAAAAGAAAATTTACTCTAATAAAATACTATACTCAGAAAAGTTAATCACAGTTTGTGCCCCTGATGTTGAAGATATTTATGAGATATAATTTTTTTCAACAATTGCCCGTTTTTCATGCAAATTTGGTGGTTCAGAAACATAAACTTTTCTTGTAATTTGTGAAGAAAAAAAATGAGAATTTTTGGGGGATATTTTGCACATAATTTACCCAAAGTAAAATCAAAGAGGATAACAATTATTGAAACTGAACATTTTTTTTTTATGGATGATCTTGATTTTTTAAAAATAATAACAAGTATGGAAATATATTTTATAAATTAAATTTGATAAAACAAATCTAAGAACGTGGTATTCTTGCTCTATAGTCATGGAACTGTTATTCGCTTTCCTTTGGGATAAATCATCTTGTTTTATTGATTTTAGGTATAGTGGGTAGAACGCATGAAATAAACACTTCATATCAGAAGACTGCGTGATTTTACCCCTATTTATTTTCCGACAAGAATATTCTTACCAAAACCAGCCTTTTGCATCAAAAAATGACATAGGGTCATTATTCTACGGGGTCATTTTTCTACAATCCACACGGAGAAAAATGACCCCAAAGCCATATTTTCTACGAAAAAAGGGGTCATTTCTCTATGTAGAATATTGACCAGGGGGTAAAATTTCTACGTAGAAAAATGACCCCCGGTCATTATTCTACGGGGGTCATTTTTCGTCGTTACACCGGCAATGGTGACGTCTCCATATGAGTGAAAGATTCTCCAGCGGGACGTTAAACAATATTTAATCAATCATAATCAACCCATGGATTAAAAAATACATGTAGAGCCAAGTTCAAAAGTTTTTGAAAATTAGGTTTAAGGTCAAGGTCACTAATCGTTAATCGTTTTGGGCCTGGTCATGAGGAATCTATACACAGATAAAATTGCAACATATGTTAAAAATATTTGATATTTATAAGCCCTGTCCTCCTTGATTACAAATATGCAGCTAATGTTAAAGTTTTTCCCTTAAAGTATGATGGTGCCGATGTCGCTTTCAACACCAGGGTCATGACATCGTTCTGCGGACATTCGTAAACGCGAGCTAAAATTAAAAAAAAATAATAATAATAATAATAATAATAATAATAATAATAAATTTATTTTGTAAAGCGTAAAGTCCATACTGCTCTAAACGCTATTTAAACAACAATAAAATGAGTGAAATGAGGTATATAAAAACAGATCATAGTAGGTCCCAGATTAGTTGTAGCATGTGAACAGATGAGTCTTTAATTTAGATTTGAAGGTACAGAGACTAGTGGCAGTTCTGATATCATACGGAAGAGCGTTCCACAGTTTAGGGCCAGCAACACTAAAGGCTCGAGTTTGAATCACCGTTGAGGTGGTAAATGGCACTCGTAGTAGGCTCTGGTCACTGGACCGCAGTATTCTGGAGGGAGCATAAGGTGTTATGAGTTCTTGCAGATAGGATGGGGCTGTGTTATGTACTGTTTTGTACACCAACACCAATGTCTTGAAGATGACTCTTTGCTGAACTGGAAGCCAATGGAGAGAGCGTAGTACAGGTGTAATTCTATCATATTTGCTGGTGCCTGAGATGATTCTGGCAGCAGCATTTTGGATAGATTGAAGCCGCTGGATCTGCGTTGATGGTAAGCCGCAAAAGAGAGAGTTACAGTAGTCCAGCTTTGTTGTTATAAAGGCATGGACAACATATTCTAACGATTCCCTGTCTAGATATCTTCTCAGCTGGCTCAGGTTCTTAAGGTGGATGAAGGCACCTCTGCACACTGATGATACATGTGCCTCCATGGTTAAGTGTTGGTCAATTGTTACACCAACTCCCTTGGCCTTAGCAACAGGAGTGATAGAATCGCATCAAAATACAAAAAAAAAATTATTGTGTATTTAAGAATATTTAATACTATTAAATTTAGCATTAAAATGATGTTTATTTTTTATAATGTGTTTGTGTGACAGGTACAGTCTGTATTGTTTGATGTAAGAACTGAAAAATTTATATATATACCGGTTACCTGGTGTTTCATGATATCGTGGTACTTGAAAACTTTTTGAAATATTTTTGTTTCTTATTTCACAGTGAAATTTTCTTTGTAGTTTAACGTATATATGCAATAATATGGCATATAGATAATATTAATGATAAACACACGGTTTAGAATTTGTATTTGTTTAAATTTTTCGTAAAAATTGATAATAAAGGAGATACAATGTACTGGTACTGACAATAAAAAGTACATGAAATAATATTGTAAAAACCAAATCTACCTTCATCTTGGTCCCGTTTAAAACTGGCTAAGAAGTTGGAGGCAACGGGTGTGGAGGTCTGCGCTTTGATGTTACTCTGGAGCAGTATCGTGTGGGAGTGTTTTGTGACATCGTTGAACCGGTGGCCTACTCTGATGTCTCGGTTGCACAGTCATTAATATGTATGCGATGATCCATTCTTGGACAGCGTCAACCTTCCTGCCCCCCCCCCCCCCCCCTCTTTTCCACTTGTCAAGATCTTTGATGTTGCTTGTCTTACGTGGAAGTGTTTATAACGCCCATGGAGAATCGTCAAGCGATACCGAAAGAGAACCCATTCTCCAAATCAAAGGGCTTTAGCTACAGAAACGTGAACAGGGGTCTAACAGTTCATGTTTCTGATCACCTTCATTTCCTTCAGATATATCTTACGATAGTTTTTGAAATTGGCCCCAGACTTTATTCATAATACATGTTTTCTGTTTTCTCAACGCTCTGCATGCTTACATGGGCCGTGCAGCCGCTTCCTTGGTTGATATACATTCAAAAATGGCATTAATCATGTAATGCTGTTGTAGTCGATATATACTTATAGAACTTTATGCAGAGGGATTTAGGGGCCCGCCCCCACCTTTTGCAAAATTCTGGATCCGCAATTATTTTACTATAATCCCAGTGTTTTTCTACCATGCACACGTACTCACGGCGTTTTCAATCGGTGATCAGAGTTAGTCATGTGATGTATAGCACGCTTTTCCAACAATAGAAATCTAAAGGTCCAATTAAACACGCTTGGCGCCTTTTATAACAGCCTACCCGACAGAAAACTCACAATTGAATCCACAGTGGCGGAATGATGTTGTTTGCACTAGTAGTGGTCTTGTGTGGGCTTTGTTCTGGTAAGAAAATTAATTACCTTGAATATTGAATGAATTTAAATTTTACATTGCACAATATACCCAGCTATCAATTATATCCAGTCCATTTCTCGTGAAAATGAAATTACTGAATGTATTTTTGTTTTACTAAGAATAGTGGGGAATGCCGTGTATATGGCATTCAGTGTGAATTATATTTCGCACCAACAGAATTGCATTAATGGGGACTTTTTGGATATTAGTCTACACCGCAGTGCAAATAATAGTTAACGTTATTTTACGTAACCTCGACGTTAATGGTAAGAGATGAGGTGTAGATCCTGTGTTTTCCCACTAATACTGACCTCCAGCTGATGCATCATGGGGGAAAATGGATAAAATGAAAGGGTGGATCTAAACAGCTTGTGGAAAGAGAGATTGATATTCTTGGTTACAGAATTTGAAAAAGCCCAAACTTTGTACCGCTGTGCAAATGACAGGAGCATGCATTAAGAGACGAGACTCGCTTTTATAAAGACTCGATCTGCTCCGCGGGCCAAATAACTGCAAACTGACGACTCATTCTGTCAAGCTAACTACGTCCTTGAAAGGGAAGTATTCCAGGAAAAAAGGTTTTCTTTGCGCGGAGAGATATTTAAAAATGGGGATCATAATTTGTATAAGATTACATGCATTTGAATGCCTGTCTGTCCAAGGATATAAGCATTTTTGGTAAAAGGGAGTAATGAATAAGCTCGTTGTCGGCATACGACAGGGGAAAAGTTCCTAATGGAACAGGCATTGAACACGCACATTTTTATGAAAACTCGTGCTGGCTACCGTTTTCGAAGGAATTAGAAATTTGAATTTTGTTCCATTAAATCGGTATGTAGACTTCACACGTCTTCATTTTAAGCTCACCTGAGCTGAAAACTCAAATGAGCTTTTCTGACCTCCCTTTGTCCGTTGTCAGTCGATCCGTCCGTATGTCTGTAAACTTTTCACATTTACAACTTCTCCAGAACCACGGGTCAATTTCAACCAAATTTGGTAGAAAGTATCCTAGGGTTAAGGGGGTTAAGGGGATTCAGGTTTGTTTTAATGAAGGGCAACGTACATCTTCAAGGGGAAGTAATAGCGAAAAAACAAAAATACATTGACAAATTTTTAAAATCTTTAAATTTACATGGAAGTTTTCTGACATCGTGCAGATTCAAGTTTGTTTGACCCTTGGGGAATGTAAGGTAGGGAAGGGTTGGGCCACTATAGGAGATCAAACTCTACTTGCGAAAATATCGGAAATTCTTTTTTCAGAACCAATGAGTCATTTTCAGTCAAACTTGTTCAAATCATCCTTGGGTAATTGATTCAAGTTCAAATGAAGGGCCATGCTCCCTTCAAAGGGGAGATAGTCATAAAAATGCAAAAATAGGGTCTGGTCATTTGAAAATCTTCTCCAAGAACCACTGGGCCAATACAGTTCAAATTTACACGGAAGGTTCATGACATAATGCATATTCAAGTTAAAATCATGGCCCTCTAGGGTAGGATGGGGCCACAGTAGGGGGTCGAATTTTTACATGCAAATATATAGGGAAAATCTTTAAATATTGCCCAAAGTAACTCAGGTAAGCGATATGGCCCATGGGCCTCATGTTTCTATTTCTTTTTGAAAAGGGTGGTGTACGTTTGTAAGGTACAGGGAAACAGATCACTGAAAACAGAATAAGCTGGAAACAAATTCATCTATTTTTCAATGAGGTATGAATGGATGCTTTATTTCGTAAGGTACAGAGAAACAGATCAAGTTCTTTTGGTATTCGTTACGATCACAATTGACCAATCTCATGGGTAATAATGCAAAAAATATAATATTAATAAGCATACCAATGAACGTCAACAACTTAAAATAACGTCAAATATTATTTGCACCGCGGTGACTTATGATTGGTATTATGCCATTTTTTCGTTGCAGATGTCATAGCTACTCGGGAAACTCGTGCTAAAAGAGAAGATCCCTACGCCGAATTGATTACTAAAGTCCGCCATTACCTTTCCCTACGTCGAACCGGAAATACCGGCTCCCCGTCTGTTGTACACCATAGCACGTTAACGCCGTTGCATTATGAAGGAAATCGGGTCAGCACCCAATCAACTTCCCAAAGTCCACCTCCCAATATAAGCTCTCCTGATGGAACCACGCCCAGCCCATCCACGTGGAACAAGGGAAACTTTTCATTTTTTCTCGATCCTCATCTTTATTGTCCCATCATGGAGGAGATTTTGATGGATCGTGTCTCCAACTTTCCAAGAATAGACGATATGACTGGTATGTACATGTAGGAGATATGACTGGTATGTACATGTAGGAGACGATATGACTGGTATGTACATGTAGGAGATGATATGACTGGTATGTACATGTAGGAGATGATATGACTGGTATGTACATGTAGGAGATGATATGACTGGTATGTACATGTAGGAGACGATATGACTGGTATGTACATGTAGGAGATGATATGACTGGTATGTACATGTAGGAGACGATATGACTGGTATGTACATGTAGGAGATATGACTGGTATGTACATGTAGGAGATGATATGACTGGTATGTACATGTAGGAGATGATATGACTGGTATGTACATGTAGGAGATGATATGACTGGTATGTACATGTAGGAGATGATATGACTGGTATGTACATGTAGGAGATGATATGACTGGTATGTACACGTAGGAGTTGGCTGTAAATATTTATTTCATATGATTTTCTTTGTGAAATCTTGTATATGCAGATGTATATCACAAGAATGTAAAATTAATTAGTTTCAAGTTTTGGGGTTTCAGTAGCAGTCGTTTTGTGAAAACCAATAGCTTTCCGTGTAGCAAATATATCATTTACATCGGAATTGACCCGGAATAGTTTGTTTTTAGACTACATCACGGTCCATCCGGAGATGTACACGCCTCTGGTGGCGCGTACGATGCGACTCCTGGCCTTTGTCGAAGACCCGGATGTTGCCTCACTCTTCCTAGTGCGAAGATTAACCCAGAACATCGTGGAGAAACGACTCAGTTGCGGCACAGCTAAATACCAACAAGTTATTATTTGTAAGTCGCATCTGTTATAAGAAAATAAAAAGATGTACTCTGAATGATGAGATCTGAAATATAGTTACATTGATAATTTCGGAATAAAATGTTTGTTTTGAAAATTCATTGACATTGCTATTGACTATAAAACACAAGATGTTTTATTTTAGACGCCATTATACGAGAGGCGCAGTCGAAAATGCGGAATCACATGCTGTCTGGAAAACTGACGGCCATTTTTCATGGATTCCCAAAGTCCCGTAATTTAACCCAGAGGATTTTGGATATTGTACATGGAGCTGTGTTAAATGGCATTATGGAGTGGGTTATCAGCGAAGAATTCTGGGGTAATTGTTTTCTATCCATTTCTCTCGGTCTTTCGATTAAATTCAAGTCTTTTTAATGTTCTTTTTATATATGTATGGTAGTCTCGTGTAAAGGATATATCATTGTTTTGGTGGATTTTTTTTGTAGAACTGGACAGCTTAATTGAGAGGTTTTACCACTTCTCGGAACGCAGGTTCAGAGAAATGAAAACCTCGGATATGCCATCAGGAAAGTGGACAGAGAAATTTCTACAGGAAATGACGCCATATATGCAGAACCAGCGGGCCTTGCAGTGCACTAGTGTGCAGAAAATGAAATGGAATCACGCGAGGATTGCCAAGGAGACAAGAAAAGCGTATGGGAGTTTGGTCGTTAGAGCTAATTTTGGTTAGGTTCGATTGAATGAACGTGTAGTTCATGATGTACTCCTGGCAAAGAAAATGCCAAGAATATGGCCTATATGTCGAAAAAGTTGGTCATATCATCACATTTTTTATCATTCCGGGAAAAAATCTTATAAAATTGAGAGCGTGTATCACTCTTTGGAAGGTGAAATCATGCTTCATATGAGACGTGAAAACGAGCCAATAAATAAAATGGTGTAATAACGAGCCACTTTAAAATTTGTTCGTGCGAATTTTTCCGTCTTGCATAACTTCTGTGAAATGGGGCGTGTCTTTTAAAAGTATCGCATTGTTTGGCCTTGCTGTCGCTGGATAGGGGTTTTGTCGGGGTTTTTAACGTTCATGTGTCCACATGCATACTGGTATTTTCATTTATATAATAGTTTATGATTATGGAGACTCGAGATTTTATTTTGACAATGTATGTCTGTCGAAAATTGACGTGAGAATTACTCAGAACTATTCGAGATCAACACGCATTCCAATCGAATCCAACCTACTTCAGGTGTGCGTCTTACGGAAGACATTTTGTTCTTTATCAAAGTAAGAAGTTATTATAAATCCATTGTCAATATAAATGTAGAAGGACTTGAACGTGCATATCGAAATTTTTCATCATTTTTTATTTTCAGTTTTGCAGACATTGATGAGACGGGGTACGTTCGCAGGATAGCTTATAAGATGATAACGGAAATGGCAGCCTCTTTCTACGATAAGGAATGGCCTCTGAAATACGAGAAGTTATTTCCATTTGATCAGGTCATCAACAGCTTGCTTGGTTACACAAGGAGCGTAATGAAGGAAATTGAAATGTATGAAAACCATTTGTTTGACAGTCAACTTATGAACGTGGAACCCATGTTTGCCAAATATCTGAGTACGTAGAATATTTTAATGAACAACTGAAACGTCACAAATATGTAAATTTGGAATGTTTTCCCAGGGGCTTCACCACTAGCAATTCAAAGGAGTTCCGACCTCAATAGTGGCATAACTTTCAGTATTGTACAACAGAGAACAGGCAAAGTATTTCTTTTTAAACTCAACTCGGGATTATACGGACTAAGATCCCCTCCTCTAGATCCGCGCCTGTAGAATACTGAATACTAACGTCCATTCTATCGACTAAATGCAAATCAAATTTACTGAAACCCGCTAAAAATATTTAGTTATGAAATCACGACGGGTCTGACAGGTGGACAGGGGATGCTTACTCCTCCTAGGCACCTGATGCCACCTGTGGTATATCTAGGGATCCGTGTTTGCCTAACTCTAATTTGTATTCCATATAGAATTTGAGATTGATCACTGTTCATTATCTTCACCTTTTCATCATTTATTGGTTACGTTCATATCTGTACCGCCTCCACCTATATGATGTTAGCGGAAGTTATAACCAAAGAACAACAATCTTTGTGTTCTGGTCTTAAATATTCTAGATCAGATTTACGTACTATATCCATGTGCAGTAATATATACTTTACGTAGCAGGTGTTAATCGCACAAGTTCAATGTATTGTATATTGTAGGCACTGAACAACGCCAGGTGTTCAGGAGCATCATCGTACACCTGACTACGCCGACCCCTTATCCATCTAGCTCTCCCCGACCAGGTAAGCAACCCGTAGAACCAACTAAAATTGAAAACTTCTCACAGAAAAATATTGCCCGAAATAAATCTTACCCGGTAAATGCACACAGATATTTGATATTTTCATCTTGGAGATTTTGTTTGTTATAGATTGGATATTTTGTTCATTATAGATTGGGGGCCTCCGTAGTTAGAGTATCGCGCTCAAAATCACAAGTTCTCTCACCAAGTCGGCGCGGGTTCGATTCTCGCTCTCGCCGACATGTGAGAAGGTTTGCCAGTTTACTTCCGGAAGGTCGGTGGCCCTAGTACATTGTATCTGGGTTCTCTCCTCCACCAATAAAAACTGGACGACACCAGATAACTGAAAAATTGTTTAGAGTGTGGCGAAAAACAACAAATAATCAATAAATCAATATTATAGATTGGATAGTATGTTCTTATAAATTGGATATTTTATCATAGAGTGGGTATTTTATTATAGATTGGATATTTTGATTATTATAGATTGGATATGTTGTTTATTATAGATTGGAACAACATAAAGAAGGATGTGCAAGAAAGCCACGGAGATCTCAAAACGTAGGTCGCGTCTTGACTGCTTTTTGTCATGGTGTACATATCACTACGAGGTTTCTTGTGTATCAGTGTGAACCGTTGAAAATAATTCTTCCTCACACCCTACCCATTGTTTTCCTTTCTTATTCCAGAAAACTTAATGTACTTGTTTTTATTTTTAGAGTACTTAAAATGATGACTACTTCGACAGGAAATCCTGACGAGATGACGAAACTGGTGATGAAAGTAATAACTAATCTCAAGAGACTCATTCAGATGTTCCCAGCTTCGCGTGCACTGTAATTATATAGCATAATAAAATGATTGCCGATATGAATGAGTTTTATACATCCAGACACTTCTGTTCAGAGTTTGACAGACAAAAATTGGGCTATACAACAATGTACTTGTTCACTCCTTGATCAAAATTGAGCTTCCAGAGGAATTTTCTCCTACACATTTTTGTACAAAACCATCCTTTTTTCAAAACTATTTTTCAAAAATTTAGACAAAATTTTACTGTAAAAATTTATTGAATTGGTAAATCTTTTGCAATAGTTCTTCAAAGTAATTTTGAAATCACGGCCGTAGCTGACAGTTCTAAAATGATTATTTTTATAAAATCAATTCTCTTGGAGATGAATTTGAAAAGTTTTCTATAAAATGTAATGGAGGAAAATTTACACATGAATTGTACAACAAATGAATGTAAATTTCTTTTAAAAAAAAACATTTGACAGAAATATAATTGTAAAAAAATTGATTTGCATATAAAACGTCGATAATGCATAAATGCACATAAATAAAGGGTGCCTGGTTCGATACCGGATTGTTCAAGATATTTTTCTCTTTGTTGCATCTACACAACTTGCTGTAGTACATAAGAGCAAACTTAGCATTTTTACAATGAACAAGCAATATGCTAACTCTGTGACAGACATGGTAATATACCCTAAAAATGTTTGCAGAAAAGAGATAGAATGCAAGTTAATTATACGTGAATTGTCATGGAAAATTACATAATGTCGGACATGTCTGTTTCAAGAAAGCTTATTGAATGCAGGCGATGCACCTGTTGCAACGAAAACATACACGCATCAAATCGGAAATATTGACAAAATAACCAGAATAATGAATAAATCATTATTTGTGTGTCTATCGAGAGAACCTTGTCTCTATTGACAAATACATGCCGAAAACTGGCTGATTTTGACGTTTTGTGTTATAATGTTTAATAGGTATGTGGTAAGGGATTTTTTCAAAGCAAAACTGTCGGAACACTTCAATATTTCATGAAGTTTGTAGAGTCGTACATGTTTTTGGAAAACGAGGGTCTAGAATAGAGGGCGTGACATTCTAGGATATTAAAAATGTTATTTTGTGATAAAGTACAGTGTATTCGGGTGGCAGCGAATGAATTTGACATTTTATTATTGTGGTTCTTGAATATAATTTTATTACATAAACATTTAAACCTGTGTAGCGGTCAATCGATTTCTATCACTGGTGGTTGGTAGAGCACCTAACTAGAGATTCAGGAGGCCCGGGTTCGAATCCCGGTCTGGCCCGTTGCATTTTCTCCCTGATAAATTTGGTGCCATTGACCACCACTTGAAGGTAAAAGTCCTGCCAGGAGCAAAAATAATCTGGTTGTGTCTTCGAGGGCGAAGATCATTTGAGAAAGGAGGAATGTAGCGGTCAGAGGAGTTCGATCTCTGGTGGCCAGTTGGTCCTGGTCTGTTTCGTCACATTTTCTCCTTTCCTGTTTACAACAGTCTTGGCGTCGTGTTGGCAAAGAAAGGATGAGGTGAAACAGTTCTTGGATTTGGTCCTTGGTTAATAAAAGCAATTCTACAATACAAAAGTTAACATTTTGTACATAAACACCACAGATGATGGTTTCTAAATAATTTTAATACTTTTGTTTTCTTGTTTGTTTTTTTGGGGTGTTTTTTTTTTGTCATGAGGTTTGCCGAAAAATCATCTGATTTTCAAACCCTATTACAAGCAGTTTTCGTCATGGTTTGTGAGCTTTCACTCCTTCGTGAATAATGATAAACAAAGTGTACAGGTTTGAACACGAAGGGCAGCCGGAATATGAATAGATCTCGCAATTTACATATCACATGACATTTATTCGGTCATTGTAAAATGTGTTAAAATATTTTTTTTTATTATTTAATGGAAGCTGTGCGTGGTTTTCATTCAATACATATTCTGCATATGTAATTGATATTTTTTTTCTAATTGCAATTAATTTTTTAAATATCTAACCACTTACAAAGCTTTAAATTAAAAGTTAACAAAAATACAATCGGTCAGAGATCCCACCACTAAAAAAAGGGGCCTACGTGGCCGAGTGGTTAAAGCATTGCGCTCAAAATCACAAGGCCTCTTACCTCGAGTCTAGTCTAGGGTTCGAATCCTGCTCGCGCCGATATATTTGAGAAAATTTGTCAGTTGTGTGTGGCGGAAAACAAACAAAACCACCACTAAAAATGAAATAAGAAATCGGTACAAGTTTTACCGTTACTAAAATTATTATATTCGACCAAATAAGGAAATGTACAACTGTTTACTGTAAACAGACAATTTAGTTCAAACCCTAATTATAAAGTACTGCATATACGTCACAAGTGATCTCCAAAATTTATAGAACACACACACAAAACACAAACACTCACACACACATACACACATACACCACCTTTTCTTGTCTTCGCACCGACACTTGGGGTAGGTTTAAATTCTTTGGGTGTTTTTTTTACCAAATTACAAATAGCTGCGCTCATATATATTGGAAATCATTTATGGAGAAAAAACAACTTAGATTTTTAATCAAAATGATACCGGATAATAAAACTGAAAGACTTAACTTCAAACAGGTGTGATTTCCACGCCATTTTGATTTTGATTTATTTGCTAAATAATCAAACAATTCAGTACAAAATAGAATACAAACGGGATGCGATGTTTTGATTTAATGTTGCTACTATATATATACCAGAATGTGTTACATACAATAAAATGCTCAAAACAAAACCAAATGATCTACATGAAGTGTGTAAAATTTCAATAAAGAAACATCGATCTAGTGCATTCCATTTTTCATATAGTGTGAAAAACGGAAACATTTAATTATTTATTTAGAAAATTAGATTAGAAACGCGTATCTAGCTAATTTACAATCTGTCAGGGAACACGTATTTTTTGCTCGTTTTTGTTTGTTTGTTGTGTGTGTGTGTGTGTGTGTGTGTGTGTGTGTGTGTGTGTGCGAAATCATTTTTTTAAATTTCGTATACAAAGAAGAGGATGCGAGAAAAGTGACTATGAGTGGGTGGATAGGTATGAAAAAATAAAGTCACGCTCCAAATGAGTTAGAATTCGTCAATTAGTTTTAAAGTATGTATATTTACCATGATTTGTACATTTCATTGAAATACTCCAGTAATTCAATTAAAAGATATATGATAGAAAGTATTTTTATTACAGTATGTAATTCGATGAATAGGCATTTTCCTCCCCTTGTTCGCCCATCTTCTTTGCATTCTTTGACTTCTTGGCTGAAGTCCAGAATACAGACAAAGTAGTTCCGATAGAAATATTCGCCGTAAAATGGCTGAAATATTGCCAACACGGCGTAAAACCCC
Organism: Ostrea denselamellosa; assembly: GCA_024699665.1. NCBI lineage: Eukaryota > Metazoa > Mollusca > Bivalvia > Ostreida > Ostreidae > Ostrea > Ostrea denselamellosa. The sequence goes on along the minus strand of JAMZEH010000071.1, from coordinate 167,871 downwards.
AATCAATCAATCAATCAATCCGACAGAAATAAAATTAACCCTAATCCAATCACTCCTTTTACAAAAACAGTACTTCAGCACCGATCTACTTTGTGTACTGGATTTGAACCACACTATGCACCCGTAAAAGGAAGTAAAGATCTTCATTTGAACAATTTTTTTAAGAATCACCTTTATCGGTTTTCCTTGTCTGTTGTACATCCCATTCGATAATGTATCACTGGTATTGAGAAGTCGCCAGCTTTATGTGAAATGTCACGCATTTTTACGCTTGCAGCTGTAGTAGGTAGGTTCTTTATCCTGCCAACACCTACCGCGACAAGGACCTGAGTTTTGAACACCCTTGATTTCGCTTTTAATGCCGAGTGTGATGGAAGGAACTGGTATTTTAAAATTCTTAAAACGAAAGTCTTAAGCACTGGGCTAGCACGACTGATGGGTGTTTTTGAGAAGAAGTTCAAAATGAAAAGCCCCGTGGGGATCCGGGTTGTTAGAATAGATCCTCAGTACCCCTTGCTTGACGTAAGAGGCGACTAAATGGTGCGGTCCTTTGGATGAAACCGCAAAAACTGAGGCCCCGTGTCACAGTAGGTGTGGCACGATAAAGATCCCTCCATGCTCAAAGTCCATAAGCGCCGAGCAAAGGCCTAAATTTTGCAGCCCTTCACCTGTAATGGTCACGTCTCCATATGAGTGAAAAATTCTCGAGCGGGACGTTATATGATATATAATCAATCAATGAAAATGAAAAGGCTAAGAAAGCTATCAGTATTCAATCTAGTTATTCCTATAGAAAATACAAATCAGAGAGATAGCAAACACGGACCCCTGGACATGCCAGAGGTGGGATCAGGTGCTTAGGAGGAGTAAGCATCTCCTGTCGACCGGTGACTCCTGCCGTGAGCCCTGTATCTTGATCAAGTAAACGGAGTAATTCGCTCTAAGAATTAGTGTGCCAAGAACGGTCTATCAATTGGTATGAAACACATCAGACTGCATTTGACCTAATGGAAAGTTGTACTGAAAAACTAGATCGTTATAACTACTATAAAAATGTGTTTCGAAGTTTAGAATCGACACAAACTTTGATCAGAAAAAGATAATTGCTGCAACCCACGCAAGGACAGAGAAGATTTTTCAAAACAGAAAGCGGTGAACCCCGAGGAGTTGGATTTGCATATTAATCTGATACTCCAGTAATTGAGTAGCAAAGCTCGACTGATTTGATTTCTCATATGGAAAGGGCGGACACAAATGTGCTCCCTCCTCCCGTCCCTTTTCTGCTGCTCTCCTCCATCCTCTTTCTCTCCTTTTTAGCAGGGGGTCTCCGTGGCAGAGTGGTTAGAGCATCGCGCTCAAAATCACTAGGCCTCTCACCTGTAGTCCGCGCGGGTTCGATTCTCGCTCGCGCCGATATACGTGAGAAAGTTGCCAGCTTACTTTCGGAAGGTCGGTGGTCTCTTCCCGGGTACATTGTATCTGGGTTTTCTCCTTCACCTACAATAACTGAAAAATTGTTGAGTGTGGCGGAAAACAACAAGCAATTAATCAAGCCTTTTTAGCTTACCTGGGCCTTCGGCTCAAGTGAGTTTTTCTGATTACATTTTGTACATCAGTGGGTCTGTATCTATGTAAACATTTGATATTTTCAGCTTTTTCTCCATAACCGCTGGGCTAATTTCAATCAAATGTGCCATAAAGCATCCTTGTGTGAAAGGGATTCAAATTTGTTCAAATGAAGAAACATGCCCCCTTGATAGGGGAGGAGATCACAAAATGCAAAAATAGGGTGGATAATTTAAAAATATTCTTCTCAAGAACAAATGGGTTGGAAAAGTTGAAATTTATACAAAAGCTTCCTGATATAGTGCAGATTCAAGTTTGTTCAAATCATGGTCCCGGAGGTAGCGCGGGGCCACAATAGGAGATCAAAATTTTACACGAGACTATATTGTGATGATCTTTAAAAATCTTCTAAAGAACCACTGGACCAGAAAAGTTGAAATTTACATGACAATTTCCTAACATGGATTAGATTTAAGTGTGTTCAGATCATGATTCCCGGGAGCAGGGTGGGGCCACAATAGGGGATCAAAGTTATATAAGAAAAATCTTTAAATATACCTCTTGAAGAATTTAAGCTAGGGCTTTCATATTTCGTTTTTATTATATTTTCAGCAGTGAAATACTGAAATTTATCATTTCCATAAAATTGATATTTTCACAGTTGTTATTTTCACAACCGGAACTGTCGTAAAATTCTTCCGCGATAAATACGGTTACCTTTATTTTACGTAACAAAAAGTACTTTATCGTGTTTTTACTTTTTACTTATAATAAACAGAAAATTCAATCTTTTGTTGTTGGATATTGAATTTATTTCACTTGTGAGACGGGTTTTTTTTTTTGGGGGGGGGGGGGGGTTGATGATGATGATGATTTTCACGAGTGCTTTGCAATAAATTCAATATCCAACAACCAAAACATTGAATATCCTATATATATATATATATATATATATATATATATATATATATAGATATATATATATATATATATATTCACGGCAAGACCTTTCATGTGATGCAAAGGTGTGTGATACAAAGGTGTGTGATGCAAAGGTGTGTGATACAAAGGTGTGTGACCTTGTGACCTTGAGTTGAAAGTTTGACCTACTTTTAATAAAAATCTGACCAATTCAGTATGTCCTGGACTATTTAAGATAGGACTTTTATATTTTATATACATTTCTTATGGTAAGACCTTTCACTTCATATCATGAACCTTGACTTTGTGACCCTGATTTTGGATTTTGACCAATTTTTAAGAAAAGATAAACTATTACATGTGCGGAACTAACGTAGGCAAAGCTTTCATATCTTGTATATTATGGATTCTTTATGACAATACCTTGTGACACATTGGTGTTTGATCGTTCAACCTTTGAGTTTGACCTACTTAAAAAAAAACCCTGATCTATTCAATATTTCATGAACTTTTTAAGGTAGGACTTTCATCCTTTGTGTTGAAAGTTTAAAAATTCTCACATTTTCTAAAGCACCCTTTAAAAATATATATGCCCACTGGGATCAGTTTCGTTTCGTCCACGCTACATTCATCATCTAACTAACCTCGATGTAACCCTTCCCGTCTGCATTTATTATGATTTACGGAGCAGCTTTTCCTGCGCAGGGTTCACTTATTATATCTCGGGAAACAGGGGTGTCGTTGTTTATATCTTTTAATATTAAAGAATTTCTAACATACTTCCCACTACACTTTTACCAGAACTCACCTTCAGACTTTTAAGCCTATCAAATTCCCATTTAAACTGAAAACTCACAACTTCATTAAATTTTCCAGTTTGTATATGACACCAGATTTGTAGACGGATTGCAGCTCTCTGGTCGATTTTTACACCCCCCTTTCCAGAAAGCTACAGTTCTGCAACTATATAGTATGGAGTATGGTTTCAAAACCCTGTAAATATTGAGACACATAAATCAAATACTGTAACAAATGCTGAGGCATAGTCAGCCACGCGGGTATCGGCGACATAGTCAGCCACGCGGGTATCGGCGACATAGTCAGCCGCGCGGGTGTCGAAGGAATGCCGTACGGCCTCTGGAGAGACAAAAAAAACACATGGGCAAAATTATGTGAATGTCGTGAAAACGTACGCTACAAATGGATTTCTGAAACCATAGGGATCCAACGTAAGTAGACGAACTGACTCTAATTCACATAGTATTTTACCCATTTGTGAAAACGTTGAGGATCTATGTATGCATGGGATTCGGAGCGCTATGGAGAAGGTTACATGGAAATGTGGCACAGTGGGACTGGGAATAAGGTGTGCCACACCTGAACGCAGTTATCTATACTGAACAACGCACCGCTAAAAAAAATTTTTCTCAAAAATTAAAATATATTTTATCATAATTCCAATCGTCCTCTTAATGCACCCTTTAAAGTTTTTATCCAGTAAAATTTAAAGGCCTTGTTCAATCAAGCGCTTACGAACTCAAAAATATTTTGAAACACCTATTTGCACGTGCAAAAAATGTCAATTACACTGAATGAAAATTAAAACTCGTTTTCTGTGTCTTCTAACTCCATCTTCAGAAGGAAAGTCTGAAATTTCATTTTTGTTGACAAATTAATGCGTTTTGATGCCATGCTTAAACACTGATGAGCGCAACCAAGCTGTAGGTATGCTTCATGCAGGCCTTTCCATTCGAGATGTTGCGAATCATTTCAATTGCCATCACAGTACCATGGTCCTGTCTTAATCAATGTTTTCTTGCCACAAATTCCGTATCCGACAGGCAGACCAGGTGCACCAAGAGTTACCACCCGGCAGCAGGACCGCTTTATTCGACTTCAGCATCTTCGGAATCGTTTCTTTACAGCTTCACAGACTAATAATGTAACCCCTAGACGCAACAGACAAAGAATAAGTAGCTAGACTGTTCGCAGAAGGCTCCGTGAAAATGGCCTTAATGCTCATCGCCCGTATAAGGATCCTGTACTTACGCAGGCGTCATAAACGTCAACGGCTGGAATGGGCACGACGTCATATTCATTGGACACGTCAACGATGGGATGAAGTCCAGTTTTCAGATGAATCACGTTTTCATCTGTCTAGATCTGATGGTCGTACGTGCGTATGGAGAAGACGCAATGAAAGGCTCGCATCATGTATACAGGAAGTTGACCGTTGGGGTGGCGGTAGTGTCATGATCTGGGCATCAGTATCTTTCCGCCATCACTCTGACTTGCACTTTTGTGACAATAACCTTAATGCTCAAAGATACAGGGATGACATTTTGACAGCTCATGTTGAGCCCATTTTTCATAACCACCAGGACTTGAGAGTTTTTCAACAGGACAATGCTCGTCCCCACGCTGTTAGACTCTCGACGGATTTCTTGAACAATGCAAGCATTCCAGTAATGTCATGGCCTTCTTTATCGCCTGATATGGCACCAATAGAGCATGTTTGGGATGAGTGAGGACGAATGGTTAACAGGCCCGTTTAAGCCGACGACGAAACCGGAACTTCGAGACATCATTAGGTCAACGTGAAGCCGTTGCACAGCATGTATCTACACAAGAGGCGGTCATACCAGGTACTGACTTAGTGACTTTGTGTTGTCGACGATTCAACACCGTATATGACGTAATTCTTAATCAGATGCCTTTGTGACCTTGTTATTCTAAAGCCATTAAACAAATAAAAATGTTGTGATATAAAATTATGAAATACAACGAATAAATTTAAACAAAAATTAATTTCTGTTTTATGGTGCGTTTTTTATGTTGTTAAGTATATTTATGTATGAAGAAAATTTTGTTATACTGTACGGGTGGGTTTAGAGTGGGGCATTCCCTCTTTTCCTCCCGTACCTTTTCAGACAAAGGCAAATCATTATGAAAAGTTTGATAAAAATCAATTAATCAGTATCGCACACGTAGTGTATGCATGTGCTTATCATTCCAACAAGTACAAAAATAAAGATAAAGGGACTGAATACAATTCATTTTTATAGCCCTGTCGTTAGACGGGACGTATTAGGTACAGCGATGTGTGCACGTCCGTCCGTTCGGGCCCTCTTTCCATTTTCATTTCTCTATCACATATCAAGCTGAAACTTGCTATGTAACTTCTTTGTGGGCCACTCCAGATCAATTAATTTTTGGAGGAAAGTGTAGGTTGTTGAACTTGGCCAGTTTTAAGGAAGTATTATATTAAATAAAGGACAGGGTTTGTCCTTTTAATCCTCTCACTTTTAAAACCAGGCCTTTGTAAATGACCTGAAGACGTGCGTGGTGCAGGGATATTGATTCTCGACCATTTTTAATTTTTAGGTTGTTGAACTTGCATGTCAAAGTTGGGGATATATTTTACACGCAGAACTCTTCGCTTTTCTATCTACTTCCTATCACAATTTTTATGCTAGGACTTATTATTCACATGCTGCAGAGAAATTATGCCACAGCCAGATGATGACTGATACTACCTGAAGCAAAGTTCTACAAATCATGGCTTAAGAAAAACACCTTATGTAAGCTTTTCAAGGGCGTATTATGTACCGTTTTCTGTACTATTGTTGTGTAAATACATTTGATAAAAAGCAGACCCCATGTCACAAATGGTCGCGTAGCTCAGTTGAAAAGCGTGCAATTCGTGACCGAAGGTTGTTAGTTCGAGCCCCGCTTGTGTCATTGCCGCGTCAAATCCAAGACGTATATGTAATTGTTCTTTCGCCAAACGCTCAGCATTTTAGAAGTGCAAAGCATGGGTCCTACTGATCTATGTGACCTTAAGGAGGTATACTACAGCGTCATAATGGCTGACTTATACATGAATGAAAATATAAATATAAATATCAATATAGATTTTTCTCGATTCCTTAATGATTTAATCATCTAGCTTAGTAGTTTAGTTGGTCAGCATGTCGACTGCAGAACTGTAGATCCCGGGTTCGAGACCATCATGGATTTTGATTTTTTTTTTCCAGATTACTTTCTACTAAAACTGCATTTCTGACTATATACAGCAAATTGAAAGTTTTCAATTTCAAAATATTGTTCATGTCGTCCATTTTTCATCCACATTAAATTTCTGTGGTGTAACACTCCTCTTTAAAAACAGGGGTCGCAGTAGGTGTTAACACGTTATATAACCTTTACAGCCACGACCCTGGGCGCTAAACATACGTCTAAATTTGTGGTATTTCAACTACAGCTGGTGGCATTTCAATATCAGTAACATTCTCGGAGGGGTGTAAAACAAACAAAGGAAAAAGTCTTAAATGCCCCCCCCCCACCCCCCAGCATAATTAAATGTTCTGGATCCATCCCTGCATTGAAATTATTTATTCACCCACAATATAATTAAAAGAAACAGTGTTATTATGAGAAACAGTGTTAGCAAAAATACGCAAGTCCTAATACACTGTGATAGGAATTTCCCGAGCTTTCACTATAAAGATTACTGTTGATATCAGTTTGATGGGTTTTTTTTCTTTGATGCTAATGCAGAATGCAGATAAAATATGATATGCACATGGATATAAAAGTATAAAGCTATTTGAAGATGCATAAACTTCCGTGCATCACAGTTCGTCTTTCATTGTACTGTCCATAGTCCGATATTCCTTGTTAAAAGCTTCCTGCAGCTTATCGCCGAATCCCTCGCTTATAGGCATGGATAATTTGGTGAAATCTAACGCGCTGTCCAGTTCTTTTTGGAATTCGGGATTGCGTGAGGCTGACTCGTAGAAATTGACATTGTCTTTGATGGCGTCGCTGAGCTTTGTTGGGTTCCAACTCATTTCCTGGTCTGCGGAAGATATATCCACCGGTCCCAGTGTTACTGTTGGGTAGAGTATTGGTACCGATTCCGCAGTACAAGTAACAGGAACATCCGGGAGGTTAAGTTCAGACTTCATTGCCTCAAGCAACTCTAAGAGTGTTGGGTTTTCCTTGAAAGCTAGATTGTACGCTTTTCCGTGAGCAAAAGCTTCCGGGCTTAGCGAACATATGTGTACTATTAACTCAGCTACGTCATCAGAATGTACCAAACTTAACGGTTGATAACATACGGATTTGGGTATTCTCACTTCATTGTTCAGGTGGGTATGTAGGCGGATCTGAAGCTGATAGATCCACCACCGGTACGTGTTGTCTCGGGGCCCTATTACATCCGGTAATCTAAGCGATATGAATGGCACTCCCCATTTCATATTCTGCAACTGAAGCTCCTCTTCACATAAAAGTTTTCTATGGCCGTAATTATCCTTTTTAGTGTATTCCTCGCGCTGAAGAACATTTCGCGGTCTAACAGCATCAGTTTCATGAGTAAAGCCGTCATGGCTTTTGTTGCAAACTTCGTAAACAGAATCGGAACTGATGAGAATATACAGTCCAATTCTGTCCTGAAATATGTTAAAGACGTCTTGAATTTGAAATCTTTCATAAGCACTAAAATCAACAACCACGTCGAATTTAAGATTATACAAAGCTTCCATATTTTCGCATTGCGATAGGGACTGGTACCGATCACAAGTCACGTGACTTACACGTGGCTTGATTCTAACATCAGAATCCCAGTACCAGTTTCCCCTGTTAACAATAGTTACACGATAACCGCCAATGAGAAGCTTCTCTACTGTCGGAATTCCCATGAAGCCATTACCACCAAAAACCAGGGCCTGTGCATTCCTCTGCAGTTCTTCACACTCGTTAATTTTTAAGTACTCCATTAACAACACAGTGAGTAAAGATTTCCATACTGACCAGCTAAACATACCGCCATTCATGACTGCTGATGCGCGTATGAAATGTACAGGGTCGTCTAAAAGTGAGATCCTGCTGTACAAGGATGTTTATTGTAAAACGTTACATAAAACTTCCGGAATGTTAACTAGGTTATCCGAAAGATGTCGCAAAAATACACATTTACACTGAGAATAAACCATCGAAGTTGGAGAGTATAGTTATAGGGAAACAATGTAATGTGACTCTAAAGGGGTAGGCTAGTAAATTTCATGCTACTCTATATACAACGTGGATTAGAAATAACTTTTTATTAATTTTTGCTAGCCAATGGTCACGCCCCGCGATGGTTCTCTAGCCAAGTGTGACGCTCTTTTTGAAAAAGAAACGCCGTGGAGCGTCACCCATGACTGGCGAGGATGTATCAAAATACATAATAATAAATAAACTATCTGGGTTCTCTGTTAGCAGTCACACTGGAAATGGACCTTCTACTATATAAAGATTTATAATTATTAAAGGCCTACCAAAGATGTTGATCATTGTGAATCTGTTACAGCTATGCATTATGAAATTTATTTCTTGTATTGTGTATTAATTTACAGTCTACTTTCATTTCTTTTAGAATTCCCAGTTGTTAAAATAGACGCACTATATTTACTAAGAAGTTCTGTTTTATTCGCGCACTGCAGCGTGCTCTTGAGGAAATGAAATGCCTACCACTGCAATTCAATTTGTAAAGATATTTATAGAAAGCAAAAACATTGGAAAAGTAAATACACTGAGTCAAAAAAGAAACTTCACATTCTCTTGTCAAGGCACTTAAAACGAACAAGAGATAATAGGATGGTGCCAGTGATTTTATTTCATTGCTGAGATGTGTGTGATGTAATCAATACACTGACAGTGCCACAGATCTGTTCAGTTAGGCTACACGCCGTTCCAAAACATTTGTACACAGAATGTCAAGTCACAAGAATGAAACGTCGAAATGTCTGAGTTCAATATTGAGTATGGCCGCCTCTCGCATTCACCACAGCCATGCACCGTCTCCTCATCGACTGCCTGATGTTTGTGAACACATGGTTGGGGATTCGGCGCCATTGATCTTGCAAGGCAGCGCCAAGTTCCTGCAAATTCTGCGGTTGGTTCCTAAGTTCACGAAGCCCTCTCCCTAGTGCATCCCAAACGTGCTCGATGGGATTAAGGTCAGGGGACCTCGATGGCCAGTCCATGACGTTGATGCCAGCATTTTGAAGGAAATTTCGTGTCAACAACGCGGTGTGCGGTCATGCATTATCATGCTGGAACTGTAGACCTGGACCATGAGCCGCCATGAAGGGAATGAGTTCAGGGGTGAGTACCTGATCGCGATAAGCAGCAGCTGTGAGGTTTCCATGGATGACCAGAAGTCTGGAACGGTTGTTCCCACAGAAAGCACCCCATGCCATGCAACTTCCGCCCCCGAATCTGTCCACTTCCTGCACACAACACTGGGCATACCGTTCATTAGGTCGTCTCCAGACTCTTAGCCTGCCGTCCGCAAATGTGAGGGTAAACCGCGATTCATCACTAAAGACGACTCGATTCCAGTCTCTCTGGGTCCATCGGAGGTGACGTTGGGCCCACAGCAGACGCTGACGTCGATGAAATGGCGTCAAAATTGGCCCACGAGACGGACGTCGAGCATGGAGATTGGCAGACCGCAACCGATTTCGGATGGTCTGTGCGGACAGCCGACCTTGAAACATCTCAGCTCTGGTTCGTGCAGCCGGCAGAAATCGGTTACGAAGGTGACGTAGGACGATGTTCCGGTCTTCAACTCGTGACGTTACACGTGGACGACCCGACCTTGGGCGATCAGCAGTGGTGCCAGTTTGTTGTAGACGATGTCGCAAGTCATACACAGTACGACGGCTGCATCCCATTGCTGTTGCGATGTCAAAAACTGATCGCCCCGCTTGCAACATGCCAACGGCACGTTCACGTTGCACATTTGACAATCGCGGCATTTCAAGTACTGTTACAAATGTGGCTTAAAAGTGTTTTTTTAATGTTCGAGGCCATGGCAAACATGTGCAAATGAATCCAACTTCGATGTGGCGTTCACAACATTGAATGCACGTGCAAAACCTGATTTGGCACGAAAGGCATTTACACAAGAAATGGATGGCTATGAGTGGGTTTGGCTAACGGTTTTCCAGAGTCGACAGATAGGGATCCCATGTTGGCTACACAGGTGTATCATCAAGGGGAAAGTATTCAATATTTTACAAAATTAATTTTTTTCTTCCTAGATTTTTATGATTCTACAAGTATCTACTGGTGAATTGCTAAAAGAATGACACCGTTCATTGCATGATCAAACATCCCTTTTCATAAATATACTTTTACATATTGTAATTCATTTTCAATAATAGATTTTTTTTTTCTTAAAAGGACATTTGTTAAAAAAAAAAAAAAAAATGCTAAAGGTGGTGAAGTTTATTAATCATCATTATTGATAGCTAATGTGATATAAAAAATGAAGTTATTTATAGATATTCGTAGGACTTGAATATTCTCCAGGTGGATTGATTATTATGTTGTTTTCCGTCACACTCAGCAATTTTTCAGTTATCTGGTGGCGTCCAATTTTTATTGGTGGAGGAGAGAACCCAGATACAATGTACCAAGAAAGAGTCTTGTCCAAAATAGTACGCATTTTCTCATCGTAGGACTAACTCGTCGACAGGTTTGCTGTTATCTAGTAATTTCATTGAAACACTTACCTTTGATAATAAATCCAATCACAAGTTTAAATCCAGCGGTAGGAATATTTGAATAAATTTTAGGGATGATTTTGGGGAGCGAACAAACCCAAGATTTGTTCGTGTCATTGATCATATGGTACATGTGCTTTATATCATTTTTGTTTTTTACCATGACTTGTAATATTGTACCACTGTGGATCAGCCCATTGGACGAATAGGAAGTGCCCCAATTACCCCCCAAAACATATTGCTTGGCAAGCCGAAGACAACAACCCTACAACTGCAGTGTATATACCTGTGTATATTTAATGCTAACTCTTTTGTACATCTTTTACTTATGTAAAAGTTCTTCGTTTGTCCTGAGAAAGGGTCGGGTCGCTCCGAAAAATTGACATTCTAAGTGTGTGTGACGTTGATCGTTCTCTCTCTCTCTCTCTCTCTCTCTCTCTCTCTCTCTCTCTCTCTCTCTCTCTCTCTCTCTCTCTCACACACACACACACACACACGTGTGTGTGTGTGTGTGTGTGTGTGTGTGTGTGTGTGTGTGTGTGTGTGTGTGTGAATTATTTTCGACGTTCTGATATGTAATCAAACTTATAACATAGAGACAAGTATTTTGGAAAGGAATGAATTTTCATGAAATTTTGTAAAAATCAAAGAAAAATAACTCTCTTGAAAGTTCCTTGTTGACTATACTCTTTTCAACTTCAGAATAAAACAGAATAAATATATGAATATAAACAGAATAAATAAATATATGAATTATTTTTGACGTTCTGAGATATATATATATATATATATATATATATATATATATATATATATGACAATCCATATCCTCTTAATTAAACTTCATGTGGGCATCAAAGGCCAAGTACCTGCCAAATATTTAGGCAAAACATTCATTTTACAGCAGTATTCCAATTATCATATTACAATTTATGTCACCAGAATTTTTCAATTTCACTGTTTGTGTAAGAGTTAAGAAACCTGGAAATACGTGTATAGCTTTTTGTAATAATAGAAAAGTCCTGGTTCAGCAATTTAGATTAAAAATTTCTCGTCTTCATAATCGGGAAAATGAATCCGAATTCTCGCTTGCAAAATATGAGGTACGAACGACAACTCTGAGTATATGTAGTGAAGAGGTTGATGCGGTGCACGCTAATAGAGAGACACGAGATTCAAACTGGAATGTTTTTATGAACCATGATTTAGATTGTTAACTTGGAATGCAGCAGTTCTAGAGCGATTTCAAGGTCTTTAAAGGCCACGTTGGACATAATGGAACTGCGGTCGCTCCGAATAGTCCTTTACTTTACGCACATTTGAACAGCTCTCCGGAGAAACATACAAACATTTATAGTGTTTCTACTAGTGTTTAAATCACATAAGGAAAAAAATTGTTTGAATGGAAAGTGGGGGATATTCACAATAAAATGTTTTAATCGAAGAACAATAAAATTTACTTTATTTTGATGAGAATGTTGTTCTAGATAGAATTAATTGGGAAAATCCCTTCGAGATTTGAACTCGCAGTCTATACAGATCAATCTACTACAGGCTAAGGAATAAAAATTAAAAGGGCAAGAAATATATCTGTGGCTCGAAAGAACGTTGACCATAACGATGCTATGCTGTTCCTTCTTATATACATGCACATAAAACTTTAAAGAAGTGTCACCACATTTTTAAATTGTCAAGGAAATGTAATTATTATTATTATTATTATTATTATTATAACATTTATATAGCGCTAAATATAATTAAATTACTCTAAAACGCTTTACATGTAATGCTAAAACTGAACTAGGAAATTACTTACGGGTAAACACACCGAAATCTAGTGATGAATTTCTTTACAATGACGTACAACGTGTAAATTATGGTTCATGGTTTGTAAAGTTTATATTAATCATTTTCATCTTTGAAGCTGTATTGTACAGTTGTTAAGATGTATACGCGTGCACTTGAAGAGATAATAGAGTTTATCTATCAGTGAAGGAAATTTCCATTGCGTTTTTAAAAAAAGGGGGGGGTTAATTGTTATAATCAGCGACATATTGACTTTTTTTGATTGATTGATCGTGGTTTTACGACGTTTTGGCATTATTTCAGCCTAACTAATTGAAATATGTTCGCTTGCGAGTTTTGGGGTTTCCTGACGGCTCCCAGTGAGCCTTCTCTTTTTCGAAAATCAAGGAAACAATCTTTTGCGTGCCAAGGGGTAGTGATCCCTGCTTGACACTGGGCACCCTAAAAAAGTTGCATCCGACGGACATAAATGTTAAAAATACCTGTAGTAATATGCAGTGATGGTATTTTTATAAGGGTTTATTTTGAGTTATTTTGGATTTTTGGGTTATGCAAGATAGTGATGACATGCTTCACAGAGATTTTCATTAAAAAAAAATTAATTTCAACTCTTGTAGGTTGTAGGTTATTCGGGGGGGGGGGGTCTTGAACCCAAGTACCTGTAATAACTATCGCTTAAAAATAGTTTTCACAATAGTTTACATTGTTTTGTATGAAATGGTCTTTTCAAGTGCAAATTATTTCATTCATAATCGTGAAATGATCATAAATTCCATTGAACTTGTAGAACGAGTTAACATTTTTCCAAATATGTTTAGTTCCGTTTTATTACACCTTTAGATACGAGCAGAAAATACATTGTGTTCAAAATGGAATGTAACTTTGAGATTTTCAATAACAGAATAAAGAATATTTCATGAATACAAATTCCGTTTATTGCTACATATTATTGTCATGAATTTCTTCGTTTTGTGATCCCATATTTGATGAGTGACGATTTGACTGGCAACCTTCATTTACGAACGATCTGCTGAATCACTTCATTTCCGTTTGGAACATGATTCGTATCGAAACAAGGAACATTGTTTGTCGCGGAATTTGACAGTGAATAAGGTTATATCAGACTGCAGAAGACATTGTAAGTATTGTAACTTCTTATTTGATCAATGCTTTGCACTTTGTAGGTGTCCTAAATTGTTTTGGACATATGCCAGAAATACTTAAACAACTTCGACTCTCAAGAACACTTGAAAAATTAGGAATGATTTTGTTTACATCAGCCTCCTCCCAGTTTTAGTTAATTGACATGATGTTTGTAACATAGGAACCGGGTTTTTATGATTCGTTGATTTAAACTTTCTAGAACCTAGCAAGACTTGAGTTGTATAGTACGAAGAATCCCTTTTATATTTTCAAGAAGAAATTTTATACATGTGATTGCCATTGGTACATCAGGCAAGCTAAGTTAAGGTTAAGAAAATACAACACCTGAAACAAAACCAAGCATCCATAATTTTTTTTTTTTACTGCTGTTTAACATAGCATATTCTGAAGGGTTGTTTCCCTTTGATGGTATAAGCTGTGATTACCCTACATATTTCACTATTTTCTCCTGTATAACTGAACCAAGTGTTCAGAGTAATGTTGCAGAGTAAAATTGATATGGATTTTTTTTTTATCCTTCTGTATATGACATTGCCCCATAAGTGGGCAGTAAATATATATAGAAAAGTATTTGATGGGGTTACTTGGATATTTGATACAGCTAAGTAAGGCTAAGTTACAAAGACTGTTCAGGGAAACCTGAAGATTGCGCCAGAAAAATGGAGTTGACTTTCATTTATAAATGTACAAGTCATTTATGTTCGCAATGGTGCAAGAAAAATTCAACTACATACTCATACAATTAAATTTATTATTGAATGATTCGAAAAGTCATTCGTGCATCACACATGTACATTCGTCAAGTAATTCTATCCCAGAAATGTATCTAGATATATACTGTATGAATGATCAGTCTTATAACCGTATTGACAGATTTTTCTCTTACTCCCATAAAGAAAATGGTTTATTTCTGTAAATGATTGGCCATTTTAAACAAGTTTGCAGTTTCTTATTTCCATTTATTGTACATGTATAATTTATGTCTAGTATGAAAAATGAATCGTGTTGATGAATTTTAAAAGAAATGAATGTACTTCCTTGAATTGCAGGATCCTGAAATCAGAATTTAAATTGCTTTGTATGAATGACATTATGTACTCACAGAAGTCTGCTTTGGTACATCACATCAGCTAATACTTGATATTTGATTGTGAGTGGATAGTGTACCTCAAATTATTTATAGAAGGATGTTCTTTGTATGATTTTAAAAACCTTAATGTATTTTGTTGTTTTCAATATTAGCATTAGAGAATTGTAACTACATTTACACTGTCAGTTCTACTTCAGGTGATGAGTGTTTCATTTTATACAGAAAGTAGTTTAATGCATGTTCTATTTGAGTGGGGTTTTTTTTACAGTGTTTATAAATACATGTTTTTCCTTTCTTTTTTTGAGCCTTTCTGTTTTAGCCTACAGTCCTTTTGAACATCCAAGTACCTTTGATATATATTATAGAGAAAGAAAGGCTCATACTTGTAATTCCTGTTCAGCAATTAAAATGATTATTTTAAAATTAGAATCATGTTACACTGCATTCTGTAGCTTTCAACATGCATATAATTAATCTAGATTTTCACAAAATTTCATAAAAAATTTAAAGTACTTCCTGTAATATCAATTAAAACAAATTGACTAATTTATTCAACATTAACCTGGGCCCAATGAGCAACTCAGGTTATTCATAAGTACTTGGATATTGACTAATGCAGTGGACAATAACATCCTATCACCTCCATTTAATAACATTTTGGAATGGAAAAACTAACCTCAGTTTGAAAATACTTGTGTCAAATAGTTCCAGTGAAAAAAAATATCTCTTTTCAAAGCTCTGCTTTATAACTAATGGCCATTGTAAATGTCCTATGTGATCCAGTTATATTGCTCCTTTACTGTTGTATGAAAATGGCTGCTGGTTGCGAAGTGCATCTCAGAAAAGATTTTTTTTTTATGGTCAAATATTGGAACTATTAGAAACACATATCTTTGAACTAAGGTGAGTTTTTCAACTTCAGTATGTTGTTAGGTGAAGGTATTGGGTATATTTATCCAATGCAGTGCAAAAAAACCATCTCTGTGCACATGAAACAATGAAATGTGTAGCAGGTCCAGGCTAATGTGTAGAAAATAAATCAGAAAAAAAATTAATCGATTCTCAAAATATCTTTGGAAGTACTTGGGAATTCTTTAATGAAATTTGGTAACAATCGAGATGAGATATACGAGTCAGAATAGAGTATAAAATGTGTTTATTTATTTATCACTGAAAATGAGTGCTTTATAATAAGAGTTACATGTGTTTCTCTGTAATACATATCAAGGTACCCAGTCATTCAGAGGACCTGTATATCAGCCATTAATTATGAGCATCCTTTTTCTTACTCAAGCCTAAGATGTCAAAATAGGTAGTGATTGCTCCTTCGTCAAACACTCGGCATTTAGAAGTGAGAATCACAGGTCTTTCAGATATGACCTTAAAAACGGAGGTCCTGTGTCATGGTAGGGGTTGGCATGTTAAAGAACCCTCACTTCCCTGAGCACTAAGCATAGGTCTAAATTTGTGGTACTTCACCTACAGCTGGTGACATCTCAATATGAGTGAAAAATTTTCTACGGGAAGTAAAACAAACAATCAATCAATCTTACTCAAAACGCAGTTTAATATAGGAAATTTTGATATAAACATAATAAAAAAATTAATACAATTTTTGTGATGTAATATGAAATACTTTCCCCTAAAAAAGAAAGACTGTGAAAGAATTGTATTATATTTTCACACTGTATCATTCACTTGCCAATAAAATAGGAGACTATGTGATCTAGATTAGCTGCGTACACATGAATGCGGTCACAACCAGAAACAATCAGGGAAATGTAGGGTAGCGAACAAAATGTATAGACCTTTAAATATTGAATGACATGATAGTACATCGTAGTATTATACCTTATTAAAAAGAACTTTGTACATTCCTATAATAATACATTACACAGTAAAGAAGTGAAATATTATACATGTTAGAAATGTAAATCATTTTTATATCTTTTAAGTAAATAAGACTTTTCAAAGTGTGCATGTACCTATTTTATAAACATTTAAAATGTAAAATAATGGATTTCTTATTCAACTGATAGTTTAGATTCTAATGATAGACAGAATTAAATCCAAGAATTGCTATTTTTAGTGAAAGGTTGTGAAATAAATACTTGTATTAAATTGTGGATTTGCTACTTGTTTCTAAATACTTGATATTTTTTCATTTATAATTGAAGAAAATTATAACAATCAAAGTTGTTCCCTTTCTCTTTTTTCTGAGATCAGAAAACCTTCAAAGTGCAAAGCCATGTCAGTAAGGGGTGGGGTTAAAGAAAAAGAAAACAAGAGAGAGTTCATAGATAGTGCCAATTAATGCTTTAAACCTGAAATGAGACAGTATTGATAAATATTTTTGAAATTTCTTTCCATTTCTTTAAGTCAGTTTGACATACCCAGTCAAATTTTCTTGAAGAACTAATGTACATATTAAGTCAAAATTAGGGTTTTTTTTTTAATTTGATACTGTAAAAGCCAATAAAGTTGCCTGTCAGATTTGAACTAACCATCTATAGATTTTTATCCTTTTACCTTAACCACCAAGCCATGGAGATCAAAGTACAAGTTAGATGAAGTATTAGATCTGTCATGTTGTGTGAATTTATCTTAAATGGCAAAATTTCATGGTGTCTGTACACATTAAATGAAGCAAAAAAATGAAATGGATAAATGATATATCAGGCTCATTTATCTCCATCACAGAACAGTTTGTTCAAGACAGTTTGAGTTTCTTTGAGATCAATATTTCTTTGTATTGACCTCATAATTAGACAAGATTGCATAAAAACTGTCTCTGGTATTTTACTGACAAGAACTGATAAATTTTGTTAACGATCTGGACATCTGACCAAAAAGAGACTGTGGAAGCATTACACTTTCCTTTAGTTTAAAAATAGCAGTGATGTAAGACCAACTTTTACACAGGCATCAGCAATAGTGACGTGTTTATAGCAGGGGAAGGAAGTATTTGATTTGTATAACTATGTGTACCCTACAGTAGATTACTAACACAGGGTTTTCGTAAGTACACTGATTTTTGTCATGTTTTCCCTGTTGTGCCACTGTTGATAAAGATAAAAAAAAAGACGGGCTTGGTCTCATTTTTATAGGAAAGGCAATATTGCAATACAGTACTGATGCAATACTGATGTTGTTTTTCCAGGTATTTATGGGTGTGTGTTTTATGAGTTGGGTGTCTGTGTAGCTTGCAAAAAATCACTGGTCTACTTTTATATAAAGAGTACACAAATATGAGTTAGGAGAGCTGTCCTGGCTTGTAGTGTTTGTAAGACTAGAAGACAAGTTCTTTTATATGTCACGAGAATACCTTGTAAATCTATATCACAGTAATAATTGGGATTAAGATTGGACAGCAATTAAAGTATTTACTGATAGAGCCACTGAGTGCTATTCATTTTTCCCCCTCCTTTATATTCAGAAATCTTTCAACTAGTAAGAGGCATTAAACCAAAACTTAAAATACATATATTTTAGCATGTTAAACAAATCATTGGAGAAAGTGTTTTATTTACTAAATGCACAAGAATTTTTTTTTTCTGAGTTATGGTATAGAACCTAGAATAACACAATTCTGCAGTATCTCTCGCTGATTTAGATCTCCCCACCAGACACTGCTATATTTCCCAGACTAAAGTCCAACACCTAAATTTAACCTCAATGTAGATAGTGAAGGATAAATTTGTCTTGTCCCCTTTATGCACTTACACATTCTGTTAACACTTTCTGTTGGCATAGTGAAATATATGGGTGTATGAAGATTTAGATGAGAAATGCCTAGAATCATGTCTGATGATTATGTAAATGTAAGACACTCAAGTATATTTTTAGAAGTGATTGGATCTGCAAAATATAGGGGCTAGGTGTCCGGTTACCATATTGATCCTGAATAAATTAACCAAGGTCTTAATTTGCTTATCTCTCAATACGTAATCGTCTGAATTGCATTTTTTTTTTTGGTTATGTACTTTCATTCCCAAATTTGAGAGGTACTTGTATACTGATTATTCTTCTTAGAGTGTATTAGTGTATTATGGAGTTGTTATCAGTACTTGATCAAAGTTATGAAATGTCCCTAGGTAATCAAGATTGAAGGTGTGTGTCCTTGAGCTCCTGCGAAAAAGATAACGGTGACCAAAAGTTCAGATAAACTGTTAAGATTTTTGGTGAAGATCAATGTGTTTTACAGGAGATAGGGTATAGAGAATTTAAAGCAGATTCATGTAAGCATTTATTTAAAAAATAAATTTCTCTATTGACAATACATGAGGGTATGAACTGCGACACTTCACGCAGGCATACTTCATGAAGTGCTGATGAGCTTCATGAAAATTATGCAGGCATGAAGTGTTGCAGTTCATACCTATGTATTTTCAAAAATGAAATTTATTTCTTATATCTACTTTCATTTCTGTCACAATTTCCAAGTGTTAAAATAGATATACTATATTTATTAAGTAGTTCTGTATTCATAAAGACACTGTTTACAACTGCAGTGCATTCATGAGGATCAAAATACCTATCATTATAATTTGTAATTTATCAAAGGCAAAAACACTGAAAATGTAAATATAATTACATATTTAATTATACACCTGATTACATGTATAATTTCCATTGTGGAAAGGTCCATACACCTGTGTAATTTATCATACAGTAAAACGGTTCTGGTGAACCTCCAGGGCCAGAACAGAATAGTTCATTAAAGCGAAACGTCGTTATATCCAATAAAATTCTGTTGTTTTCTTCGTAGACTTCACAATAAGCATGAATTCATTATAAGTGTGTATTACTGTATTCTCAAATTTGTGCACATGTGAAATAAGTTTGGTTTTATTATTACCTTAGAAAGCTTTGACCTGTATAATCTGTGACAAATATAAAATTTTCCTGAGCATCAACCCATTTAGTTATGGGGTTTTGACAAATTTAATCAATAAAACATACAGCATTCATATCTGAATAAGCTGAGGTAAATGGTTTTTATTGTAGTGTGTCAAATTGTCATGAATGAAATGTGAATGGTTTAATCTATTTTATTTTTTGAAGCCATAAAGATTGAACTGTGAAATGACATTTAGATCTTCACATGTCATTGTGACCAAGTTCTGTAGTTAGTAGAAATCATTATCAATTGCACTAAGAAATCTACATGTACACAGATGTGCAAGGATTTAATGTCCGTAGTTAACTGTTCAGAAGCTATGGAGAGACAGATGTAGGAGAAGGTTTCTCAATGCTGACATTGTCTTTGATCCTGTAGAATATCTGTCTTAAGGAGTTCAATATTTTCTCTGATCCCGTTGACTTCACATGTTGCCTGTGAGACAGAAGTACATCATTGATTACAGAAAGGAGTGGTTGGAGAGTGTTTGTTTTACTTTTTTTTTTTTTACCTTTTCATTGATGATCTCCAAGTCACCTGCAATACAAGGTATTGTGTACAATTTTTTCATCTCTTTGTCAGATTTTAAAGTTCGCAATCTCTCAATTAGGTTGACATATGTGATATAGTAAGTTGTAGTTCTGTTTTTTTTCCTTCAATTTGTATTTCAAAATGGAAATTCTCAATATTTGGTCCCTGTTGTGTGATTAAAGCTCAACAGGCATTAAAGACACGTCAACTTCCAATTATGAGATGTTCTCTTCAAATATTGCCTGAAATTTTTGTGAAATTGTTTAACCTAGGGTATTTAGATAAACATTGAAACCCCACGTTATATGACTTAGGTATTTACTTGATTGGCTAATCTACATAGTGTAATAGAACACAGTAGAACACCCCCCCTGTCAACCGTTTTATTAATCAATCAACATGCTGCATTACAAGTGGTCATATAATGATGCACTTTGTTGTTTTAGAGTCACTTGGATGTTTTAAAATTACAAAGTGCCTTCTCACATGTTCCTTGTTAATTGTATCTGATTTGATGAGATTTGTTGTATTTCTTAGCCAGTTATAAGGTGAAATTTATTTTTTTTTTGCTGCTGTGTCTAATTAACGTGATTTATGTTTTTTTGTTTGCTTGAGTACATTGTTACATCATAATGTATTCTTGTGTGTGTAGTTGTGCAAGTAATGGAGTTAATAAAAACGAGGAAGAAGTGGTATATATTTCATCATGCGAAAACCACAAACAAACGTCCAGATTGCATAGAGATTGAAAAACAACCTTGAAATTAACATAAATTGTGTGTTTCTGTACTTTTGATGTTTCACAATATATGTGAAGTTCATTATCTAATATTCCAGGCTTTAGGTGTAAAAGTTCTTTGGATCATACTATTTTATTTCTTTCCCCCTATCATATATCATAGTTAACTGATACACTGCGGAATGCATATTGATGTAATTCAATTGTAACAGAAACAATACTAGAGTGAGTCACCATATAACATTCATTTTGGTTTAATATTGGGTGACATAAAAGAATTATTAATGTTTTAGATGTTTTCATCAATATCTAATACACCTTATAAATTATTTACATACAAGCATTTTCATTTAGCCAATGCCTGGACTTGACTATTTATTATATATATTAAAACTGTTATATATTGTGATATTTTATGCTTCGAAGAATGTTTTGTTTAGCTTTTTATCCCATAGTAATTAAATCCTTGATCATTGCATGTAACTTCGTATTTCCTATCTAGTTTGTAAGACAAGTTTTGATTGATTAACAAGCTGAGTGTCTTTCTGGTTGGTTGTGTATTGTTTTACATCCCACTCAAGAAATTTTTCACTTATATGGAGACATCACCATTGCCGGTGAAGGGATGCAAAATTTAGGCCTATGCTTGGTGCTAACAGCCTTTGGGAGGGATCTTTATTGTGCCACACCCGCTGTGACACAGGGCCTCAGATTTTGCAGTCTCATCTGAAGGACTGCCCCATTTAGTCACCTCTTACAATAGGCAAAGGGTACTGAGGACCTATTCTAACCCAGATCCCCATTGGACTGGTATCTTTCTGCATGCCTTAATGAAGTGTTTCTGTACACCGTATCAAAGCCTTTATGGACACCTTAATGAAACTTCTATGTACAACTTAATTAAACCCTTCTGTACACATTGTTGAAGCCACAGTTGAATAATGATGTTACAATGCAATGTGTACCTACAGTTAAAGAATGAAGCTAATTTTGACCTTTTGTTATATGATATAATCTAAGTGGATTATAATTATTAAGTGTAAACTGCACCAAGTTTGATTATATCATATAAAAAGGTCAAAATTAGTTTTATTCCTTATAATTTAATACTGCATTATACAAGTCTTAGTTTATAATTTATATGTAAAATAGAAAATTGTTGCATAGCGTAATGATTTGCTTAGCAACACACCGACAAAGTATCAAACGTTAAAGAAGCTATCTTGGTTCATCACATAACTGTAACATGTCCTATGTTCATGAAATTTGAAAACGTAAGGTGGAGTTTGCAATGAATCTTAGTTACAGAAAATATACGTGGTCTACACATGAAGGCCTAATGTTTACTTCACAGCGCAAGTTGCTCAGACAGAAAGTTTAGATCTGGCATCACACAAAATGCATTGTGTAGAAAACCAGAAAATGCAATATGATTTGTGATATAAGCATTTTTGATTCACAGAAGTTTTAAACTACATTATAGCTCACCATAGCATGCAATTAAATCCAACACTGTAAATCATGTAAACCTTCACAGGTCTATGTCAATCGATGGGATGTGACATCATGTAATACACATTTTGTAAGACATGATGTATTTTTGTACCTAGATAAGCAGATCAAACAATCTCTCTCTCTCTCTCTCTCTCTCTCTCTCTCCCCCCCCCCCCCCCCCCCCCCCCCCCCCCAAGTAAAACTATATTTATAATGAAACCGCAAACTTTGCAAATACTTGATATACAATTATTTCGCATATGATATTGTTGTGTCAGAATTTGTATAGTACTTTTTTCGTTAATTAGGCTAATTTATGTTTTGTGTAATGTTACTTGAAAATATATGTCTTGTTTGACATCATAAAAAAATGTGTATAAACAAAATGTATTTTATTGTACACGTTTAATTCCGTTGATTTTTAATTCATAGAAGTTTTACAACTCAACAGAACTATAACTGCAAAAAAATAGTGCCGTCTTCGTTGTCAAGGGGGCGTCTCCCCATACCAAGTTACATTATACAATATAAACTAAATTTTTTCAGTGTGCTCAGGCAATCAAATTGCATGCAACAAATAAAATGAAATTTTGTACACATAACAAGAAAAATTTTGATGATATTTGTTCCTTAGAATATTGTATTTGTGAAGGTTCAATGTATTGTGACGTTGTATTATTACATCCGGCTTGTATATCAGCAGGGGTATATTTAACAGAGATAAACAACTCCTACAGAGCTGTGTTTACCGCTTAAAATATGTGGCGATCCATAAATTGTTAATTTCCTTTTAATAGTTGATAAGGCCAAAATAAATTATATGTGTTTACCAGTTTTCCGACCCTACCTATGTTTTTGCTGCTATCCCTAAATATTTTATTGACAGTTATATGTAAATAAAATTAAAATTCAAAATTTTCAAACTGGAAATTATTTTCATTTTGCTTTTGAATGTGTCTGATTTACAATTTGACTACTATTGATCTTCAAAATATTTGAAAAGTAAATGTAATAGATATATATATATATATAGATATATATATATATATATATAGATATATAGATAGAGATATAGATATATAGATAGAGATATATATATATATAGATATATATATATATAGATATATAGATAGAGATATATATATATATATAGATATATAGATAGATATATATATATATATATATATATATATATATATATATATATATATATATATATATATACATACAGCCCTGTATTCAAAGCATATAAAACGAAGATTTCAAATAAAATGTTTTAATAGAATAAAGTGTTTTACCTACTTGCTCTACATAATATTTTTGGGAGTGAAATAGGAAACACACACATAATTTATTTGGCCTAAGTTGATTTAAGTTTATTTCACTTCTGTCATAAATTGGAATCAAATGTAACAAGTTATGAAATGATTTGATAATCAACAAATTATTAACGAAAAAATCATAATTATGTCCTGAACTCTTGTTTATTTTGCTGACTTTGATTGATGTGTTGCTTTTTGAAACTTCACTTTCATTTTACTTTGAAGTGCAACATCTTCTGGAAATATTTTATCTCGAATGATTTAGTGATAGATTTTGGAAAGTTTGAACTTGATATCTTTCATTCTTAAGTCAATATTTGTAATTTAAATCAGCGTGTGCATTTTAATGGAGAAATGGGGGACCACGAAATACTACGAGACTCGGGGAGGTTTCTAATCTGTTATATATGTCTCTGAATCAGATATGAATTTCCTTATTCTAATCACTATATAATTACATGTAATATCATTTGTTTATGTAGAAAATAAATTCATTATTCAGGACCCCAAAGTAAATTCCAGTACACCTTTGATTGGGATCTGAATAATTAATAATATCTTTAGAACTCAGTGCAAGTTTGAAACTTCATACTTGGGCATTTGAAAAATTAATGTTAATGTTTATTCCAAGTTAAATTTCAAGTTGTTTTTCTGGGGGTTTTTTTTTTTAAGGTCAATGATCAAATTAGGCATCATAGATCTTAGCCACGGTCAGGGCACATCATATTCACTGCAGATCCCTGAATTATTCATTAATTAGAATTAAATTAAGTTCTTAGGATATTTTCTGCTGCTTACTGTTAGTAAATGAGTATAAATTTTTTTTTTTTTTTGAGAAATTTCTTCGCAGGTGTTTCCTACATAAGACTTGCAAAAATGAAGTCTCGTGACAATTTTCAGATCCAAAGAGTCAGCCATTGATAGGTTAACTAAATATGTGTACTCCTTATATCTAGTTAGTACTTTCATGTCAGGTTGATCTCTTCTGTCAAAGTTCTTTCTCAAGGAAAAACAAGTCCTACTTAGTCCATACTTATATGGATAAAGTGTTTAATGGTCCTTCGGATGAGATCGCAAAAACCGATGTCCCATGTCACAGCAGGTGTGGCACATAAAAGATCCTTCCCTGCTCAAAGGCCATAAGCGCCGAGCATAGGCCTAAATTTGCAGCCCTTCACCAGCAATGGTGACATCTCCATATGAGTGAAAGATTCTCGAGCGGGACGTTAAACAATATTTAATCAATCAATCAATCTAATGGAATATGCCCCAGTGAAAAGACCCTTCATAACTGGATTACATTTAAGGACATATGCGACGTTTTTCAATAATATATAATTTTTGTGACATTTACATACAATTCACTTGCATTCTAGCTCATTTTTACAAAAATATTTTGGCATATATTACCAGGTTTGTTTTAGAGTTAGCATATTTTGATAGTTCCTGGTTGTTGCAAGTAAAACTCTAAAAGTCTGCAGCTCTTATGTATTACAGTAAGTTGTATAAATGTAGCAAAGAAGGAGAGAAAAATCTTTAGAACAATCAGGTATTGAACCCAGAACCTTAGCATTACCAGTTAGGTGATCTAACCACTGAGCTACCAAGGTTGATATACATAATATGATAATATTACTACAATATAAAATTTAAACCTATTTCAGAAACCATACAAGAACTCTTCATATCAAGGAGATGCAAAAATCATATCAGAGAAAATGTCAGAAATGTCACATATGTCCTTAAATGAAACACATGCAGTAGGACTTTACTGTAGTAATGTGAAGTAGAACTTGTCTATTGTAATGTGAAGTAGGACTTGTCTGTAGTAATGTGAAGTAGAACTTGTCTATTGTAATGTGAAGTAGAACTTGTCTGTAGTAATGTGAAGTAGAACTTGTCAATAGTAATGTGAAGTAGAACTTGTCTATTATAATGTGAAGTAGAACTTGTCTATTGTAATGTGAAGTAGAACTTGTCAATAGTAATGTGAAGTAGAACTTGTCTATTATAATGTGAAGTAGAACTTGTCTATAGTAATGTGAAGTAGAACTTGTCAATAGTAATGTGAAGTAGAACTTGTCTATAGTAATGTGAAGTAGGACTTGTCTATTGTAATGTGAAGTAGGACTTGTCTATAGTAATGTGAAGTAGAACTTGTCTATTGTAATATGAAGTAGAACTTGTCTATTGTAATATGAAGTAGAACTTGTCTGTAGTAATGTGAAGTAGGACTTGTCTATTGTAATATGAAGTAGAACTTGTCTATAGTAATGTGAAGTAGGACTTGTCTATTATAATGTGAAGTAGAACTTGTCTATAGTAATGTGAAGTAGGACTTGTCTATAGTAATGTGAAGTAGGACTTGTCTATTATAATGTGAAGTAGAACTTGTCTGTAGTAATGTGAAGTAGAACTTGTCTATTGTAATGTGAAGTAGGACTTGTCTGTTGTAATGTGAAGTAGGACTTGTCTGTAGTAATGTGAACCTTTTGGAGGTTGTGTAATGATCTTCTTCTTTCTTTGGTTTTAGGTTACTCTTCTTAGTGGGAGAAGAGACAGACATTGGAAATATTGATAGACCTGTGTTACCTACTCCACTTCTAATCCAGCAAGGTCTCCCTGTGTTTCACAGGAGAGAGTACTAAAATTCAAGACGCCGTTCGCACTCAAAGTCCAGATTGTATATAAAGGTAAATTTCAGTGTTTTATAGGGTATCACATTGGAATGAAGTTTCATATGCAAACATATAATCAATGTTATTTTAAGTTGTTGTTTTGTTTTTTTCCTACAGACTGGGTCAGCTTAATCTACACATTAGTACATTTACAGTTGTTCATTTTGCATGTAGAATTCATATGCCATCTACATGTATGAACATGATGAACAATTTTATTTGCTCTAACCTTCAGTCAGTTTGATCAAGATTTGAGGTCACAGGTCCATATTCCAGAATTTCACTTGTTCCAAAATCTTGTCACAAAAGGGACTGAATCAGTATATTTCTTGAGCACTGCTGTAATTTGCTAAATTTACTTGTTTACTTAAAATTATTTGTTTATAATACTTTTTGTATGTGTAAATTTCTTGACATATGGTAACATATAAAATTTTTCATGAATTTCATTCAAAGTAGGCAAATGATTTGTAAGTTCAATTTCAATGTGTCAGGTATGGCTACAATAGTCAAGAGTATATCCGTATTGTCTTTAACCACTGACTTTAGATGTACTAGTATTCCTATATGTTAATATTAAGGGTTTAGTCATTATTGACTGTGTAAATTGCAAGTAAAAGTTAGAAGAGGTAAAACATCTACTTAAATAAGCACACTGTAAGTTACATTTTCCTGTCTGCATGTTGTTAGCACATGTACATGTTAAAAATATCCTTATTTTTACGATATGATACGGAGTAGTGAAATAGACTGGGATATTTACCATGGTGAAGAATGTCTATTTGTATTCATGAGACATTTCTTGGATAATACTCGGAGCTGAAATACATTTGGTGTGCCTATTCCTTGAATCTTTATGCATGTTAATCAAAAGTATTATAAACCGATGACTCATACTATGAGCTCTTGTACATTATTAGAGCTTTGCTTGGAAGTAAGAGTGGTGAAATAATGAGGCTATTTCACCCTGTTTGGTAATGTCCGTCTATCAGTAGGTCTGTATTTTGTGACAATCTTCACGTGGTTCAATATGTGAGTTCACCTAATGGAGTTCATATCACATCAAAGTCACAGCAGCTAGGTGACCTAATGTTTCTAGAGCATCACAGCACTGATGTATGTATAAATATCATAGTACTATAGTAAAGTGGATGATCAAATAAATGACATATACACGTCTTTTCATTCTTGAAGATCACTATACATGGTTATTGAAGTAGACTGAGTGCTTCGTGCATCAAAGGTATGCTGACATAATGCATTGCTGTTCATATCCTCATGTATTTTCAAAAATGAAATTTATTTTTATGTCCGTCTTCAAAGAAGTGGGGCATGTTGATTTGCACCTGTCTGTTGGTAGAGCACATGGTAAAATATTGTCCACTCAATATCTTGAGAAGAACCCTTTTGTTAACAGACATCAAACGTGTAACACTAATATACCTTAAGGAATAAATAACTTAAATTGATTTCAAGGTCACATGGTCAAAGGTCAAACTGGACATAGGGAAATACTGTCCACTCAATATCTTGAGAATTCTTTGTTTAACAGACATTAAACTTGGTACACTGGTACATCATAAGGAGTAGTTGACCCATATTAATTTTGGGTTCACATGATTAAAGGTCAAGGGTCAAAGTGGACATAGTAATAATTGTCTCCTATATTTTAAGAATTATTTGTTTGATTGACACCAGATTTGGTGTACTGGTACATCCTAAGGAGTAGATGACCCCTATTGATATTTAGGTCACATGGTCAAGGGTCGGCCCACTCTAGACATAAGAAGATATTGTTTTGGTACTTTTATCAATTAAATGATGCATGTGTATAACCCTTTTTAATTTTGCACCATGGGGACATATATGTTTTACAAACAGTTCTTGTTTATATTTACATTTTACTCTCATTACTGTTGGAGTATTTCAAGCCGTTAAAATAGTCATACTATATTTATCAAGATACCCTGTGGGGACCCGGGATAGAATAGATCCTCAGTACCCCTTGCTTGTTGTAAGAGGTGACTAAATGGGGTGGTCCTTCAGATGAGACTGCAAAAACTGAGGCCCCGTGTCACAGTAGGGGTGGCAAGGTAAAGATCCCTCCCTGCTCAAAGGCTGTAAGCACCGAGCTTAGACCTAAATTTTGCAGCCCTTCATCAACAATGGTGATGTCTCCTTATGAGTGAAAGATTCTCACAAGGGACATTAAACAACATACAATCAATCAATTTATCAAGATTCATACAAACATCATTCCCATTCATGAGGAAATGTGGCTATCATTTCAACTAGTAATGGAAATGGAAATATAAGATATATAATACTCTTCAAAATTATTTACAACACACACACGCAGAGTTCTAACATCAACATTACCACTGAGCATTGTGAATAAATACATTTGTGCAGTACAGCTTTGTTGAGTTGAAATTAATTTGATTTCTAAGACGAGGAAGAAGTAAAAGTTTAGATTATTCATTCACATCTTCAAGGAATAAAGGGGAAAATCAAGTCCTTTGAATAGTTAGCATTCTCTGTTAAACCTGTGAAAGATAAATGAATATTCATTGATTTCTGTATCGTTAAGATCATCCTCTCAATTGCAAGGTCAAGGTTAAAAGAGAGAATTTGAAGACTGAAACAATGTGATGATTACATGATTATGTAGTTTGTTAAGATAATTCCTTTGTTTTGAGGAAGAAAGATGAGTGTTCAATGTATAAGAGGCTTTCTGTAGTGACTGATTTACTTATCATGGTATGGTACTACATATGTATAAAAAATAAAGTGCATCGTTATGTGTAATCTTTGTAGTTGATTGAATCTCTTCTATCCTATCATTTTCAAATGTTGAAAATAAAGGTACCCAACTTTTAGTTAAATACTATGAGGAGGTAAACACTGGAAAAAGAAATGTGTTTGTTTTTATCAGCACTGACAAGTCAGAATTGTTAGATCAGAAGGTTAAGATAAGTACTGCACACAAGTACTTTGTTATACAAGTTATTACGTGATAAGTAATTCAGTCAGTGAGTGTAAACAGTTTATCATTTTCTATAATTTGTCCAAAAGCAGAACAGTTTTTGAAATTTAAAACATGGTCTTGTCACTTGCAAGTGAACAGACTTCAAGTGGTTGGATCTTCTGTGTTTAGAAAAGCATATACATGTAGTGACTGCAATCTCACTGTCGGGTACTTCGTGGAGAATCAGGAATTTGGGTGATTTAGCGTGTCTGTATTCCGCTAGAAGGTCGACATCCTGTGTGCTTCTGTTTGATATTTCTATCTGACTTTGGATTTTTTTAAAATTCTTTCAGGTAGGATGTGCATGTATTGTGAAAAGTCCATTTAGCCCATTGATAGCCCTGAATTTGCTTGCACATACCATGTTGCCCAAAGATTGCATAATTTTTCAAAGCTGTATAGTTAGGGTGTCTCATTTGGATCAGAAAATTTTATTACATGCTGTCTATAATTAGATTATGTTTTATATTAAAAATCAATAGGATTTCCTGAACAGCAAATTAATGACTACACAGTCATTTGTGTCATTATAATAAATAAATGTAATCGATACAAAATGAAGATTTTTAGAGTCAACATGATATTGCAAATCCATGCTTTACTCTGGTTTTCGAAATAGAACTGAATTGGGTCAGATGATAAAAGCTTGATAAAAAAGTGGGTGACTACATGTGACACTATGGTATGCAAATACATAATTACTGTGGAAAGACTGGCAAAATGAGGAAAAGCTTCTGTACTTGTTTTTTCAATGACATCAGTCGTGTTGACACGTTTTCCAATTGTTTACTGTTATCATGATTATTTATATTTTCTCGATTACCAGCTATGTGTTATGTAATGTGAATATTGCTGCTGTGAAAAGTTGGTCAGAAAAAATAATTCAAGGGCTTTTATTATTTCTGTGCATATTTTTAGCAGTATGTGTATTTGATTTCCAATATTTCTTCTATAGAGGGACAGTTTATGACGTAGCAGCATGGCCTTCTTTGGAAGAGATAATCATGAGGATCTGGTAAGTTTATGTTTAAGAATACAGAGTTTTTAATATAGGTTCTGATAATCTACAGAAATTGATGAGAATTTAGGGTCTGGTAATGTAATAAACTGGTAAGAATTTAGATTCTGATAATGTAATAAACTGGTAAGAATTTAGGTTCTGATAATGTAATAAACTGGTAAGAATTTAGGTTCTGATAATGTAATAAACTGGTAAGAATTTAGGTTCTGATAATGTAATAAACTGGTAAGCATGTAGATTCTGATAATGTAATAAACTGGTAAGAACATGTTGAGGGAATTTAGGTTTTGTTAATGTAATAAACTGGTAAGAATTTAGGTTCTGGTAATGTAATAAACTGGTAAGAATTTAGGTACTGGTAATGTAATAAACTGGTAAGAATTTAGGTTCTGATAATGTAATAAACTGGTAAGAATTTAGGTTCTGGTAATGTAATAAACTGGTAAGAATTTAGGTACTGGTAATGTAATAAACTGGTAAGAATTTAGGTTCTGATAATGTAATAAACTGGTAAGAATTTAGGTTCTTATAATGTAATAAACTGGTAAGAAGTTAGATTCTGATAATGTAATAAACTGGTAAGAACATGGGATAGGGATTTAGAATTTTACTCTCATGATAATTGATTGATTTTCACTTTAAATTTTTTGAAGATTCAAAGTTGACTAATCTTTACATCCAACTGGGGCTTTCTCAGTCAGCAGTAGTAATTAATTAGTGTTACTTAGATCCTGGTCAAATTATTACAGATAAAGTTTGACTAATGCTCAGTGTCTAATGATTAGGGCACTTGATATCTAAACAGAAACATGGATTCATGGGTTGATGTATATTTTGGCATTGTGTGTTTATAGTAAGTGAGTACAAATGTAAAATTCCTAAAAAGTAAGGGATTTGTAAATCTTCTATGATGTTCAAAAGTTGAAATATATATTGTCCTCCCTATAGAACTCTATGCAAATCCCCCCCCCCCCCTCTGTTTTGAACTTAATTGAGAAATCAAGAGAATAAATTACATTCTATATGGTTTTGAACTTAATTGAGAAATCAAGAGAATAAATTACATTCTATATGGTAAATTGTATTTTTTAAAAAAATAAATGTACATTTTTATCATTTTTTTTATTTTTAAAAAGTTTGTTTGTAGCCAAGTGTTGTTAAGGAAGTAAAAACCTACATGCATATGCTAAATGTGACTTTGGGTAACTGAATTTTGACACCTTATGTGGGTTAATGAGTCATAGAACATTTAAGGTTCATATAGAATCAAACTGCTTCAGCATATAGCCTATAATATCTTGGTTGGTTATAAAGAATGAGTATTGATTGGTGGCGTTGAGATTTGAACCCCCAACTCATGGTTGAGTGGCCAACCAAATAAACAAAAAGGACTCTGTTTCTGTCAAATACTTATAAATCAGTATTATTGGAGTTCAGATCTTTGTCTGACTTACACTTGCATTCTTGTGCCAAAAGAATTTTCTATCAAAGAAAATGAAAATGTAGTTATTAGTGCCTAAATCAATGTTTCAAGATGAAATAGAAAATACAAATTTGAGTAAAATCAATTTATTATGATAAAATATATAGTTAACGTGTTAGTATACATACAGTGACAGCTAAATTAAAATTGAGGTAAGGTATGATAAAAATTTGGTATTTTATTGGTGATTGACTTGTGTGAATAGTGCATCTAACATCATGTCCATTTCTTAGGACTTATTTATGAATGTAGCAGTATGTTTCACTGACAGCACTAGCAGGGAGAGCCGGAAATGAAACACAGCAGTCCCCAGTCCAAGACTGTCTGGAAGTGTTGTAAATTATAGTCAACAGGAAAACACTGATCAAATAGAATACACTACTTTATTATGATCTCTCTATAGACTGCACAAATGATAATATCTATGTACAATAACTACTTGTATACCATTAAATGGCAAATTCCTCCTAAACATTCTGTACAAAATACAACCTCAAAAAAACCACCTTATATGCAAGCTTGCTGTGTGTCCATTTTGGTACTTTTAAATTTTAATTCAATACAGCTGTCAAAACTAGAATTTGTTTGATGGCTAGGCTTATTGCTGGCTACAATGGATTAATAGGCATTTCATGGTATGATCAAATTTTTGTCTGATCTGCCATCTGGTAAAACCAAATAGATATGCTGATCTTGATACAAATTCTTATAGCCACATGCAAAAGCCTACACATTGGGGGGTGTATCTTGGTAATCAGCCTATCTACTGCGTATCCTGCGGTATCCAAAATCGATATCAGAAGCAAGGTTCGAATTGCAGCGACACTCAAATCCACTATCCAGTGGCACCAACAAGCAAGACCAATGCTTTTAATTTGTAATGAACAGATTTGTCATATTTTTGTTTGTTTTGTTTCTATGTTAATTTTATGGCTCCTGGAGTGGAATGTGAGGTTTTTGTTCTGACCATATGCATTACATTCTATCATCTCTCTGTCATTTGCAGCTAAATGGGTGTAATCCTTGTAACAGGACCTTTCTAGCAGTGTTATGGTCATTTTATGAACTGTGACCTTGAATGACTTTGACCTTTTAGTCATTTCTTGAAAACTCTAACACAGAACTATAAGTAGCTTGTAATTATTGAAATTTATAATGTACATTACCCTTTATTTGACATTTTGTCATAATTCTAACAAGAGCCCAGCAAAGTGGGGCTTTCCCTTGCAACATCCCATCCTTCTGAAATGCTCTTCAATGCTTTTTACTCTTTCAATTTTAATTTTAAATTCAATAAAAATTTAGTGTTATGATGGGGATAGCATCCTTGCAAGAGTCATTGAAATCAAATGCAACACACACTCAAAACCTAGCTAAGTTCACAAGGAATCATGCTCAAAACCTAGCTAAGTTCACAAGAAATCACACTCAAAACCTAGCTAAGTTCACAAGGAATCATGCTCAAAACCTAGCTAAGTTCACAAGGAATCACGCTCAAAACCTGGCTAAGGTCACAAGGAATCATGCTCAAAACCTAGCTAAGTTCACAAGGAATCACGCTCAAAACCTAGCTAAGTTCACAAGGAATCCTCTTCTTGAAGACTTGTAGAACTTGGGTCTATGTACTAAATATTATTGCTGCAAGTGTCAATGAAATGATGGAAATGAGATTCAAAATACCAAAATACACTCGGTGTCTTGTAATGAAGGAGTTTCCGGTTTTCCCCCTCCACCATTGATTTTTGTGTTCTACTGAAATTCAATAAGGATGTTTCTGAAGTGTCATGAAATATGTTCATTTCACCTCCCTTGACCTTAATCTCCATAGATGATTACCATTAACCTTGAAAGCCAATAGCAACCAAGGTCTGTGTCCTAGAATATCTGTATTTCATCCTCTTGCACACTTTTTATGCATAGTAGAATTTTGTTTTGTATCTCATACAGATAGGAATTTGTAGAATTTTGTTTTGTATCTCATACAGATAGGAATTTGATTGGTTGACTGTATATTGTTTAATGTCCTGCTCGAGAATTTTTCACTTATATGGAGACATTACATTGCCACTGAAGGGTTGCAAAATTTAGGCCTTAGTGATCAGTGAGTGATCTTTATTGTGCCTCATGTGCTGTGACATGGAGCCTTGGTCTTGGAGGTCTTTATCTGAAGGACCACCCCATTTAGTCGCGTTTTACAAGAAACAAGGAGGTACCGAGGACCTATTCTAACCCGGACCCTCATGGGACTAAAGGATTTCGGACTTTCCTTTTCAGTTCCCTTTACATTTTACATCTAACCTCGATTACCAACTCTTGATCTTTATGCAAGGGTCTAAATTAGTTTGAATAAAATTGATAAAAATCTTGTATGTAGGGTTATACTGATAATTATATTGAATGCTCTAATAAATGTTCAAATTATCAAGCTAGATACTATTATCCCTCCACAGCTTTGTTGTGAGGGGATAATCAAATGTTGTTAGAGATAATTTATAATATCAACCCCATCAAGAAATCAATTATACGAGTGATGGAAAAACACAATCTTAACAGTGATATTACATTGTTATTTAATTAGCAGAGGTTTCAAATTGCTGTACCAATTTGCCATTCTGATGCCTTAGTAAAAATCAGAAATCATTGCTTGGTAGGCTTTTGCATCATATCAATACATGTAATAACCAATATTAATGTATTGTTTTCTGTTTGCCTCTGAAGTCAACCCAGATTAAATTACTTGCTCAAAAAATAAAAAAGTTCATTCTTAGTTAATTCAGAAAAGTCAAGGTATAGTTTGATATTGTAAAAAAAAATCAAGGCCATTTTCAAAGTTAAAATTGCCACAATTTGATATTAGTTATGCTTGGGACAAACATGTCTTGTTATCGCAACCACAGAGCAATTCTGTTGGTTTCCAATGACCAGGAATGCTGTTGAACTAGATCGTGGGTGATTGTGTTGTGAATGACTTGGATGTTGGTTTTGTCCTGTCTACTTCCTCTGTGTATTGTAGGTAATTGGCCCCTATGCCAGTGATGTAGAGCTCTGTGTGGATGAAAGGCTTGATCAGAAAAAAAGTTTATTTCCGAAAGTCCCCAGTAGTTGCTTGCTTTCAGTGCCAATAAATAACATTGAGAAATCCAATTATGTAGAGGCTTATTGAATGTAACAAATCAGGTCTGAGGTATCGACTCCCATTGCTTCCCTAGGATTGTGTGTGTAGTAAATGTTTTAGCACATTGGTTATTCTCATGAAAAAATTAATAGTCAACAACCTCAAATTCATCAATTGAATAAACATGTACTATGTTTGCAATTTAAATCCCTAATACTTTGATATTATCAACAATGGTGCACAGGGTTGTCTCTAGTTTGTTGCCTTATATTCTATTTATAGACCACCAAGGATAAAAATATCTTGGCAGAACATTGTGACCATTTTCATATGTTCGATTTTTTTGACAAGGGTTCATTACACTTCAGCTGTCAGAATGACTGTGTCATTGGCTGTGATTTCAATCACCTTCATAAACTGGTAGCCAGCCTTAAAGAGAAAAAACATGCACTTTACTAAAGTATATAAACAGGTACCCCATTGTAGACACTCAGAAGTACATAGTGAACAAACAAGATGATAAGATACTAGTGATGTACACTGATAGCTGTGTGATAAATAATGCTTACCTTTGTTGTTGTTTGAAGGTGATGCTAATTAATTAGATGATTAATTACGGAAGCGTCTGTTTGGTGTGTCCCTGGAATGTGTTTTTGAGTTGATACTTTTCGTTACAAGATTTTGACCAGGTGACATCGCCCTAAAGTTGAACAAACAATCTCTATTGCGTTAATGAACACACACTTTATTAGTGTGGAGTTTGGAGCTGTATATTAATTGGTTTTGTGGACAGTTAGTCACAGTGTTTTTGTTGAAGTCAACAGAGTTAAGACGGTGACTGACATCCCTTATATATTGGCTAGTTGTGGTAAAACAAACAAAAAGCTTGCTAAAGACAAGTTGCCGCATAAAAACTAAGGAATAACGTGTGTATAGGTAAGACAATTTTAAATTGGAAAAAGCTGGGTTTTAATAATCTACACAAATATTGTGGCTGGTGATTTTTAGGTAAATCATGGTAATTTTACATGGTTAAGTGTATCATTAGTCATTGGAAATATTGCTCTGTGAGTAAACTTTCTTCATCTCAGTTGAACTTCATGCTCTACACAACTCATGATTTTATGTATTGTTATTTTCCTTCAGGCAAAAGAAGCAATGCATAGAACACATAGGATTTGTTATGCAGTTGTGTATTATATCGGTCATTGTGTGCACAGAAGAAAAAAGGCTAATTGTCTGGCCTTTGTGCATCACAGATAGAGAGAGTCAGTTTAGGGAGAGATACAAATAGGAGGAATATTATTATTTTTATTATTACAAAGTATTTATAGAACACATTATCTAACATTACAACTATTACTCGACGTGCTTTACAACATGCATAAAGCATAATATCTCAGAAAAAACAAACCAAAGTTACACATAAAATGCTAAATGGAGTATTTTAAACAAATATTAAATTTAATATCACAAAGATGAATAAGAAGACTAACTTGGTTCATTTAATATAATAATTTATATAATAGAATGGTGCCTGTGATCCCCTCTCTCCTATGTTAAAGACATTTTAAAAAGTCTTCAAGTGATAAATTGGGGGTAATATCATGTTATTCAGATCCTTTATTCTTGGTCATAAAATATGTAACCAAAAGGTATTTTCATGATATATAACAGTAAATATTGGATAGGTAGGCAATATTGATAAGGTGTAGAAAAAAACTGGTAGTTTTAAGTGGCAGCAGGACCTCTCCTGTTGAGATCAGGTGGCACCAAAGATTTGCTCATTGAAAGACAACTTGCTTTTAGGCAGTTAGACTTCTAGGTAGTATATGTAAAGTGTTAGCATAATTTTTTATCACCTTCGTAATCTTTTAACATGTTTCAGTGTGACATATACATGTATCAAAGATTTTTTTTGTATTATATAAATAAGTGTAAAGTGAACAAAGTCAATGGTGCTCACTCTGTAAGGGTTAGCTGAAAGTTTGAATATTATTGTAAAATAAGGTAGATGATCAAGCTTGAAACTGATTTCATTTGGTATTGATTTAACGGTCTTGTTATAATAGTGTCCTTCCTGTATGCAATATGTAGCAGTGGTTCTCCTCTGTAAATACTGGCCGGACGATCGACCATACACATTTTATGAAGTTTTACTCTCCATTAAAAATGCAGTTCTGTAGTGACCATTGCCGCCTTTGTTTTCTTATTACAGAATTATATTGAGGACCAGTCCACAAATTCCAGACACGTGAACTCCACCTCGTTCCTGCTTGATGTGTCCCCTGACTTAGCCACTGGGCATTCCCACTCTTCCCCAGGTGTTTTAACACACACTCCCACAGAAATGCCCCGCCCTGACCAGTCCCTCGATCACATTGTGGACCTGTTTGATGATGTGCAGAAGATATTTGAGCGGTATCCCCCCTTTGATGTTAGTGCTTTGTCGGCAGGTTCTGAGTTGTTGGCATCAGAGCGTGTGACGTCACGAGAGGGAGATCGTGTGATTCCTGTTAAGGATACTGCGGTTTTCACGGAGGACGACTTTAGCAGTGAGTAACTAAAACAGGGTATTAGAATTGTACTTGGGTATCCATGTGAAATAAAAGAAATCTCATTTTACGTTGAAAATGTGTAAACATAGAAAGCAAAAGTTATTCCCAGAAGATTTTAAAGTTATTTGACATAGCTATAAAATATAAAGTGTCAAAATATATCAGAAAAAGTTGTGTCCTAGCCAAGTAAGATAGACCTCCTTCTTGAAAATCTTTCTCGCATATGACAACACTATCTCACATGTGTAGTAATGTGTGAAATGGCAATCTCATAGCCTGGGAGACCATATGAAGTATTTACATGGTTTATATGAGCAGATCATGGTTTCTCTGGTAAGTTATGGCTGTTAACTGCATATTACTGTCTAATACAAGTGTTGTGAGCTGTGGTGTAAAATTGATGTGACTTTCTTTTGACCGATGCTAAATGACGAAAAACAGTACCTGTTATTATTGTGTGTCTAGCTTAATCCAAGCTTCCAAACTGATATGTATTTTAACTTATCATGAATAAAAATGTTATTTTAACATTTTGTTTTGTAGTGCTCTGACTTACGTATTAACTTAGGGAGGATCCGTGAAAGACAGATATTTCTTTTGAAAACTAAACTCACGATTAAACTTTCTGTTACCAGTAATTGTATATCTAAGGGAAAAAAAAAAACA
The DNA here is from genome assembly GCA_024699665.1 of Ostrea denselamellosa. Lineage (NCBI taxonomy): Eukaryota > Metazoa > Mollusca > Bivalvia > Ostreida > Ostreidae > Ostrea > Ostrea denselamellosa. The sequence goes on along the minus strand of JAMZEH010000071.1, from coordinate 129,231 downwards.
ACAGGATATTTTGTACTTGTATGAAATATACATGTGCAACAGTTTTTTTCAGTGATAAAAAATATACCATTATCTCTACATAATATTTTAAAGCAGTTATTTTCAGTGTCCTATATTGTACATGTCTGACCTTTAAAGTATGATGTCTATTTTTAGTTACTATAAGTAACTGTTACCGATTGTGCAGTATACAGTGTCATGAAAAGACTTTGACAGTACAAACAGTAATAGCGTAATATAAAAGGCTGCACCCAATCAAAGCAATAATGCTTCAGGGCTATCCTTAAGTATTGTGAGTAGTGTTTGACATAGTGAGCATAATTATTAGTCAATGAGTGGTGGTGGGGGTGGGGTGCAGTTCATTCTATATAAAAAAAAAAGAACTTTTTAAAAAAAAAAGAGTTTTGCAATGTTTCGATCCTCTTTTTTGAAGAAAAATAAAGATTCTCTAAATAATGAAGTGATAGGCATACTTGAAAATGGTTTGGGGACACTGTATTATATATGTAAAGACCTAAGACAGAATTCTGGTATATTCAAGTGTTACAATCAAATAGATTTAATATATTGGATGTACTAATCATGTTAAACAGGATAAACTCCTTGGGTTAATTGAATGATTTTTAAATTAAATTTAAAAACTGATCCATGTCCTTGCATGGATTTGTTTGTTGTTAGTAGTTCTCAATGAATTTCTCTTCTTATTAATTAGGTCATCGTAGCAATTCATTCCCTCACATACACCACCCACTGCGACCTCTCCGAAGTAAATCTCACAAAAACGTCAGGCACACAGACCACCACAAAAAGAAAAAGAAGAAGAAGCGACGGATGCATGTTACCAAAAGCTTCCCTTCTAAATCTGCTCTGCAGTCACCACCCATCCCAGAGGATGATGAAGAGGTAGGTATGAGGAGTGGATCCATGTATTTTGTATGTGGACAATTTGAGCAGTTGATATGTCAAGGATGAACCTCACAATTTGATATATATTATCAATAAGTAATGAGGATTTTAATGGAGAAAAGCATTTTCAGTTTCACATACATGAGCATCATGTAACATAATGTTTTTAGTATTTAAATTCTCAAAGTGGATTTGCATTGATCAAAACGAGAAAAAAAGGGGGGGATAAGAATTTCCTGTCAGCTTTACAACTGGTTTAACTTTGAAATACCTGATTTGTTAAGTAACAGTCTCCGTGAAAACTATGCAGAATTATATGGATGAAAATTTTCTTATTTTTTTATGTTTAAAATTTGTTGCACATCACTAAGGAAATACATTTGTACTATCAATACCAAATTTGACCTTTTCAGATGCATGGTATATATAATCTGAATTATACCTTATTGTCTCTCATGAAGCAAATAACTTTGTATTTCCTTCAAATTCTTACATAAAGAATATAATTCAACACCAATGTTTTTATAGAAAGAAGGCTACAAATATTTGTTGATGTTGTATTGGCCTAGAATACTAGATTAATACTTTTTAAAAAAAATTGATATTTTTTTAAAGATTTTGTGGAGAATGCCTTGGGTTTTACTGAGCCATAAAAGCCCAGGTGCATTGTCTGATAAGATATTGACGTAAACACTGTCTTTGACTGAAAAAAATGAACAAATGTGCACTTCTAGAATTAAAAATACATATAGAATTAGAAAAATGTGAAATAAAACGGTTGCTGGCTGAATATCAGAAAGTGTATAGCCTTGTTTATTGTGCAAAATTCGGACCTCGCAAACTTGTTCTGCTTTTAACCTGCAAAGACCCTGGAATGACAGTCCGTTTTATCGCATAAAGGGCAAATAATTTTAGTTCTGTGTATGACAGCAAATTTATGAAACATGCATTTTTTTAGACAGCAGGATATCTAGAAATATTGTTTATTTCATGATACACACCCATAGTACTTTAAAGATTTAACAATAAGTTTTTTTGGGGGTGATAAATCAAATGATAAAACCACTTTATCCTAAAATTGGTATATTTATTTTGTGGACTGCTACTTGCCATGTGTTTGCAAGTGATGAAGAAACAGGGGTATATTAAGAAGCTAAAGTTTGATAATATAATTTTGTTTTAAACAGTATTATTCCTCGTCTGATTCTGAAAGTGATTCATCCACCAGTCGTCGCAATAGTCAAGACATGCTGGATGGGCCTCTGGTCATCACTGAACTGGATGACTTTGACCCTTCCTCAGGAATTGACCTTGAGAGGGTTCTTGGTGATCTACCCCCCGAGCCATCAACCACTTCTACCAATAGTTCACAGTTAGAGGCACCTAAAAGTGCAATGCCGGAAAGGAGGTCTTTTGGTAGAAAGGTATGTAAAGTATGTTCACAGTCTTTTGGTAGAAAGGTATGTAAAGTATGTTCATAGTCTTTTGGTAGAAAGGTATGTAAAGTATGTTCATAGTCTTTTGGTAGAAAGGTATGTAAAGTATGTTCATAGTCTTTTGGTAGAAAGGTATGTAAAATATGTTCATAGTCTTTTGGTAGAAAGGTATGTAAAGTATGTTCATAGTGTTTTGGTAGAGAGGTATGTAAAGTATGTTCATAGTCTTTTGGTAGAAAGGTATGTAAGGTATGTTCATAGTCCTTTTGGTAGAGAGGTATGTAAAGTATGTTCATAGTCAATCATTTTATTAAAAGAATTATTAAAATAACAGTGATGTTAGATGTAACAGGAACCAGTGGGAGAAGAAAATGTCATAAGGTTGATTTTAAGTAATAAAAAATAAAATTTCATAGTCAGAAATTTTCTCCCACCTGATCTCAGAGAGATTTAGCAAATTTGTATCACATATATAATTAACAAAGTAATTTTGATTTTATCAAATGATTAACAGGTCGCAGATTTCTTCATCGGAGAGAATGAGTCCTCACCACCGCGAGAAGTCTCATCAACCCCCTCAGTAGAAAATGCACCATTCGACTTCACAGCAGATACAATGATGACACAAACTTCATCTAGCATGGAGGAGCAGTTCCAACTGTCTGATATTGGCAACACAGAGCAGGAACCGCTTCTATCCGAACAGGCCCAGTACAGAGTGGGAAGTTCAAGGTCACTGCTTGATGACGGCAGAAGTCGTGTCCATTTCTCAGTTGGTAATGCATCTGTTAAGTTCAGTAACTCAATGTATATTGAAAGATGAAAACAAAACGTCTCAGTAAACTTATATCTTGTTGGATCAAAGTCTTACAAGTGTACGAACAAAACAAACTTAATTTTTTTGTGAAGAATGTCAATTTTAAAGGGTTGAGAATTGTTTAGGTGGAGATGACAGCTCAGTGAATTTAATGAATATCAGTAAGAATGAATCTGCCCCCTCTATTCCGTCACTGAACAAGCACAGCAAGACATCATTTGGTTCAGAGGGAAGTGGAAAGTAAGTGGATTTAAACCATTTTGATGTATTAATTTAAATTTTATAGATAAGACATTTTTATGGTTCCTTGTTTTGTCCTGTCATGTTGATCTGGTGTAAGTGTAGTCGCTTGCTCAAAGTATGGTGTGATTAGGAAATATTCATCTGCAAAAACACAAAAAAAGGATTCAAAGTAAAACTAAAAGCACCAGATAATCTGCATTATAAGGTTTCTATGAAATAGAAGCTTTCTTGTTATAAAATATGTAGTTGTGTCCTGTATTCATGTATATTGTAAAAACAGTAGTGTCTTTCACATCTTTTTATTTTATGTGAAGTGTAAAGGTTAAAATTGATTGCTTACAAATAAAACCAGAAGCTGTCAGGTATATATCAGTATGTGATTGCTGTGTGTGAGCAAAGAATTCTTTGATGAAAGAAATAAATTTTCTTTTGACTGAAGTGTTTTAAACACCCTACATATTTTGTTTAGTTTTTGTTGAGTGAATGCTTGTGTTGCACAGTTTTGATGATGAAAAGTGCTGGTTGCATTCCCAAGTTTTATGGTAACCTGAAAATAGCATGTAAGATTTCAAATTAACTGAGTAGATTTCTTTCCCCCAAACATTACCAGTGTTATTATAAAGGAACACAGATTTTAAAATGTTAAATGCAATATTGCATTACTTTAGGTCAGGCAAATCACATCGGCATAAGCGTCATCATCACCATGATCACTACAAGACGGAGGATCTGTTGCTACGACGACAGAAGGGAAGTGAGGTCCATTTGGACATCATGAAAAGCGAGCCAACTGAAGTGGATGAAGCCAAAATGTTACATAAAGCGGACTTGGATGAGATGGCCAGTAAGTAAATCTAATCCAGACTTATAAATCCAGACTGATTTAGATTTAATTATTAATTAAATTTAATTATTTAATTAAATTTAAATTAAATTATTTAAACTCTGATTTAAATAAAGACTGAGCATGTTTCAACGACCCAAGATTTTTTAAATTCAGAAATGAATGAATTGTTTGCATGGTCTTTCCTTCTTGGTAAATCTTATTCTGAATTTTAAAGAAGTCTCAGAAGCATGCATTACTCTTAAGATATTATGAATTCACAAGTAAGCACCATGTAACACTTTGATATGTATGTGGTATGTATAATTTTCACAGGTCATAGATTGGATAATCTCCATGGAATGCGGCGTCATCGACTGACCAAGAACCATAGTGCCATGTCATCCATTGTCCATATCGGCAAACATAAAAAGACCAAACACAAAATCTTTCAACCAAGGAAGAAATTCGACCATAGGCCACATGAGGTAAAATCATTACACAGAATTACAGATTTATTTATAGAACATTGTAGGTGTATTTATAGAGAATTGCAGATTTATTTATAAAGTATTGCAGATGGATTTACAGAGTACCTCATGATAGATATATATGTTTGTAAACCTGTTTTCAGACTTTTTGAGTCTTCCCTTTTTGAATTATATCAGTTCTTTCACAGGAGTTCTTGAATTAATCCAATCAACTTTGGAAAAAATGTGAGAAAAATAATTCTTCATTATGCACTTGTGTGGAATCAAGAACAAGAGTTGCCCTCTCTGAGATTCAGCAAATTTTGTTCCAATTCCACACTCATACTATTGAAAAATTCTATTTGTCCTTCTTATTCAGCAGAACCTCCTTTATAGTCAATTTTTTCTGTATATTATGGCAATTCAACTACCACAGTTGTGTATCAGATATTTGTGGGTTTGAAATTTTTGCCCATCAAGAATACAGTACCTCCAATTCTACAGTAGAATATACTGATTTGTAAAAAGGAGTCATTGATGCCAAATGTTTTGTTAATTTATTGGTTAAACAACTGTTCCTGTGTTGTAGATGTTTGTGGAATTGGATGAGCTCTATGAAGGAGAAGGAGAGAACTATGAGTGGAGAGAGAAGGCCAGATGGATCAAGTTTGAGGAAGATGTGGAGGAGGGTGCAGAGAGGTGGGGCAAGCCTCATGTGGCCTCGCTGTCTTTCCACAGCCTGCTGGAGCTGAGGAGGGGCCTGGAGAATGGTACTGCACTGTGTTTGTTGTCTCACATCATGTGAAATTGGGTACTTCTGTATTTTAACCAGAAGTATTTAATGTTATGCTGGGGGGGAGGGGGGGGGGGGGGGGGGGGGGGGGCACTTCGGTAGCCCAGTAAAGGTGTGGTTTTTCCTTCAGTGATTATCCAACCATAGTGCCACCCTTATGTGAAAGACAGGCATCCAGATATTAGAAGGAAAATTTGGCATACTGCCAATATGATAAGCAGATGCTTGCAGTAAATCTATATTGTTTCTACAATTATACCCTATGCATATATAGTCAGAAGTCGTTTGACTCTCAAGGCAGGCTTTCTCTGAGCAAAGTGCATTAAACAAGATGAAACTTTAAGATCAGCAATTTTAATGGAAAAAGTGATTGAAACATTTAGTAGATTGGTAAAACATTGTGTACTTTTATATTTCATTGAAACAATAAAACCAGAAAATGAAATTTCACAAAGCACTGCATAACAAAATTGAATATGACTTGCAGGAACTCTGATCTTGGACTTGGAGGCTGAAGACTTGCCCTCCATTGTTAATTACATTGTGAATGATATGGTAATTCATGACCACATCAAAAGTGAACACAAAGGCAAAGTACTGAAGACCCTGTTGATGAAGCACAAGTACGTATTCCTACGCCTACACCAACTGTATTTAATCAAGAGAGTTCATTATCATAGATCAGCTGTGTATTTGGAGAAATATTTTAGATTGAGGATATATTTTTTAGTGATCTGGAATAGTTTAGACAGTGCATGATCTGTATATATAGATTTAAAATTTTAGAACTAAATAAGGATTTAGATACAACATATTTTTATAATATAGGAGATTTTTTTTTACTTTAGTTATTTTCTGACTAAAAGCATGTGGGGAATTTTGGAATAGGTTTACGTAATTTTTTTTTTCAAGAATTTAATACATACAGTGAATAGGAAAATGACTATGGCTTCTCTAATGATATTATTTGTCTTGGAGCATCTAGCTGCTGTTTAATAATGGTTGTAGGAGATAATTTAAGTTGTTTTTTTTTTCATTTTGATTTAAGGGATGATTTCAGAAATATGTTGAAAATAGGAAAATCAATACTTGTACATGTATATGCAATGAAAATCTAAACAGGAAGCATGGAGTTAATGAAAATGTTTTTAAAATGTTTAATGTTGTCGGTGTGTTTGTTGTTGAGTATAGTGTACTAAAATGTTTATGAAAATCGTTCACATTTTGATATACATATATTGAATAGACTTTTAATTTATCAGACATAGGTAAAAACAGATGAAATTTTGGGGTAAAAAATCCAGATAAATTCAGCTTTGGCTCTTAGCTACTGTATGTTTCAATTTGGCTGTTTTCACAGATTTTCTTGTGGGAAATTATAGAGCACTCATTATTTTATCTTACTAATTTTCATTTGAAGTTAGAAATTCAACATCCCTTTTTACCAACCTTTTCCTGTGTTACGTGAAAATAGATCTATACACAATTTATATTGGTAAAGCATGTGCCTATTTTTAATTGATGGGAATGCAGAGGAAAACAACAAGCCAAGTTATATCTGAGTTGTGGTATAAAACAATTGAGGGACACAGGTTAAATTTTACCTTTGTTGTGTTTATCATTTATCATAACTATGGCGGCTTCAACAGACTTCAACAGAATTAGAAGACATTGTTGTTGTTTTCTTCTTGTGTTATCTTTTGATATTAAATATTAAAACATTTTTTGCCATTGAAATCTTGATCAATGTGAAATGCCAGTTTTCAAGCATGAAATTCTATTTATTATATTCCAAAGCTAAAATATTCATTACAGTATTATAATTAATTTTGATAATTCATATGGCATGCACTGTATCTCTGTCTGTTGTTGTCAATCATCAAAATACTACAGAATATAAACTAATCTATCAACATGCATTTAATTCCAAACCATATTCACCATTAATAAAATAAAAAGCTTGAAGTTGTTTGACTCATAAGATTTGAAGTTCTGCAATTTAATGATTTAGAATTAGGGGGAAGATGACAAGTATAAGGGGTTTTTGTTTTGTTGCTTTTTTGTGTGTAAAATACCAAGACAAATAGGCAGTGGATCAAAGATTTATGTAGGGAAGTGGAAAAGTCTAGAGATATGAAAGTTTCTTTCAGTATTTTTCCTCATCTGTGGACTTATTACCTTGCTTTCAGACATGTTGGAGACAAAATGAAAACTTTTATTCGTCGCAACATTTCCTACATGAATCTGAGTGGACTTGACAGCAGCACTAAGAGCAGGTTGTACAATACCAAATCAAACGTGGCCGCCTTCGTTGTCAAGGGCGGAAACATATATTGCCATGGTTACTAATATTCATACATATTCTCTTCTTTGTTTTACTGGTGATGTGTTTAGTGATAATCATTTTGTCTGGTCTTCCATTGTCAAGCTTTTTTAGGAAACGTAGCTTGTTCTTTTTGACAGGAAGTAATTTGCTTAATTCAATATCTATCTGGTAGGAAAACCTTGACAATTGTGAAGATGCAGATGATAATCTTTATTTACTTGGCTTCATTTATCTCTCACCCTTCTGTAGCTTACTCCCTTGTCTGATTGCCAATGGTCCTGAGAGAGTATGCTCAAGGATTTGTTGACAACTTGTCACACACACTGCACAAAAGATGTTTGTATATGTCACAATATAATGTGGTATTCCTAGTTTAGTATTTAGTCCCACTTATTTCAAATCCCTGCTATGGAAAATCTCAACTAAAACATCTTAACATTGCAATAGTCCCTGGTTAAGGAAGCAAACCTATATTTCAATGACACTATCTAACATTTAATACCTGCACCATGGGAACACTCTTTGTCTTCCTGTAGCTCTGCCCAGGAAGTCCTTTTATTGATTTATTGCTATTTAACGGTCAATACCCAGTTGATTATTATGCTCCTGCATCAATACTTTCAACTGGAATTAAATTTCACACAAATACAAGAAAATTATTGCAAATTTGTCTTGGGCTTAATGTACCAATCTTCTCTAGAAAGACTCCCTATGACCTTTGGAAGTGACAAGAACCCTGTCTGAGGTCATTTGCACAAGGTCATGTTCCTTGAAAGTATGAAGTTAACCTGTTTTCTGACTAAAAATATCAATTTGAGAAGAAAACACTCTAATACCCATAATATATAAATTCATAATTTGTATGTACTAATACAATCATAACAATCATACATAAGATTAACCCTCCATATTGAATGTGAAAGAAATATGGAAATCAAGTATGATTGTCTGGACCATCAGACATCGGACCACCACCCATCAGAAGTCATGTTGATCATATTCATAGTAACTAATGGCTGCAGTGGGTAAACTGCTGGGTTAAATGGTCTACTTTCTTTCTTTACTTACATGATTGTATCAAACATATTGCAATGTGAAAATAATTATCCTCGGGAAATAATGAGTGCTGATTTGTAAATTGCTACAGTGAAACTGTGTTGTATTTGGACTGGCATGATGAATGGGAACAGGGCTGAGAGATGGCGATGTTTGGAGCTGACATATAGAATATAGGCTATGCTCGAAGCTACATTAGTAGGCAACCATACTAGTGGATTTTTGTCATTTTTATATATGGGATAGTACTTGGCAGAAATTAAATGAGCAGTTTTGGAAGACCAGTAATCATTATGTAATAAGACACCTTCATTATTTGTGTTTTACGAAGTACATGTATGTGTTGCGTAATTCTTGGCCAGTGCATGATTAAAAAAAACACTTCTTCCTGTGGTCTATGTGTTTTTCCTTCGCAGTGCATGTATTACATTGGTTATTGCATGTAGCATGTATTTTATGTTTTTTCTAATGATACAATTTTATAGTTATATTTTAGCTTTATATTTATATCATACATGTTTGTGATGTAGGGCTGCAACAATACACTGACCTCATAATCTGATGCCTATTGAGATATTCAGCTAATAATATGATTTGTATTGTGAAACATGTCACTTTATAAGTAAAATAAATAGTATAAAATACAGTTATAGTGACCCTCCCGGGCCAGCAGAATATATTTCATTAAAATCAAACAGTTATAGCAAATATTTAAGTCCAGCAAAATACAGTTTCATTATACAGTAAAACACACTTATAGTGAACCTCCAGGGCCAGCAAAAGACATTTCATTATATCCAAATTCCATTATACAGTAAAACAGTTATAGTGAACCCCCAGGGCCAGCAAAACAAATTTCGTTATAATCAAACAGTTGTAGCGAACCTTCAAGGCCAGCAAAATACAGTTCATTATAACCAATCTTCATTATACAGTAAAACACAGTTATAGTGAACATCCATGGCCAGCAAAATACAGTTCATTATAACCAAACTTCATTATATTCAATCAAATTTTTATATTCATGACATGGGGAAATTAATTACACTTCACAGTAAGATAAATGTATTTGTTATAAGTGTGTTTTACTGTAAGTCAAATTTTACGTATTGTTTGGATACCTCAATAAAATAATGTTTGCTTATTAGTAACACTTGAAATTTTTTCTTATCATGTGTATTACCCAGAATTTTCTCATATTCTTTATTTGTGGATTGTAGGTGGCAAAATTAAATGAACTTCTTCACCTGTCTTTCTCGGAAACCATTTTGTAAATGGAAAATTTATATGAATTCAACCCAAATGAATTGAAAACTGAAATGTGGTGCATTTTATTTTTTTTTAATCACTTCAATGTTTATTGTTGCATCCTTATTGTGATGTATGTAGAAAATAAATATATGTCTGTTATTAATAAATCATGTTATTATTATATGAAGAGAAATGAAATACCCTTTATTCAATTCGAAAAATGTGTTCTACAGTTGACTTGTATATGTGTTCAGTGCTAGAGTGACTGACGAAGTATGTGTTTAGATGTTTCAGGTACTGCTACAAAGAACAATGACATTTTTTACATATCAATGAAGAATATGTACCATCATTTTATCTTGCGCTCTTTTTCACAGTGTGCAGTGGAAATTTTTACCCCAGTATTGTTTATTGCTGATTTTGTCTTCATTCCAAATAATCGATGAATTCTCTCGTGACTTTGATGTAGAGAAAAGTGGCTCTGGTTACAGTTCAGCATAGCTGAATTAATTTTCCAATGTGTTTGGGTGAAAATTTCCCTGTAAAACTGTGCTAACAAGTTAAAACAGTTAAATTGCCTTAAAGCTTCACTGTTGCTGATCTACCTAAGTAACACTGATCTCTGCACCACTTTCAGACACCAGAAGGAAAAGTCTTCTTTAAGGCGATCTATAACGTCGTCCAGTTTTCGTTCCTCGGCATCGCTGGAGAAAATTGTGGACACGCCTTCGGAGACAGCACTGAAGAAGGAAAAGGAGGCTTTGCAAAAAGCAAAAAACAATGAAGTGAAAAACCTTGAATTTGTGAAAGTTGATGTGGACAATAACATGGTATGTAATGTGTAGCTGGGTATTGTAGGAATTGTACTCGATAAGCAGTTGTGAATACAATTCATAATTTGAGAGTCACGCCTTCAGTTAATTTTTTCTTTATTTATACATACATTAGATATTTTTAAAGGAGTCGAGAGTCAGTGAGCATTTTGTTAAACTCTTTATGATTATAAACATTTTTAAAAGTTTAAAAGAGTCGAGAGTCAGTGAGCATTTTGTAAAACTCTCTATGATTAAAAACATTTTGAAAAGTTTACTGAAGTCATAAGTGACATTTCTGCCATTTGTTTCTTAAAACTTTTTTTTTTCATCTCCTTGATATGAAGATCTCCTTTATGATTTTGCCAAAATAGGTTTAAACTTTATATTGTAGTAATATTACCGTACTTTTTATAAAGACTTAGTTAGATCAGTAGTTAGATCACGTACTGGTGATGCAAGGGCCCAGAGTTCCCTGATGATCCAAAGATTTTTCTCTTCGTCTTTGCTACTATAACTTAACTAATACCCATATATACAGCCTTCTGTAATATGTAAGAGTTTATTTCACATTTTTACTTCTACAACAAGGAACTATCAAAATAATATCTAAACCAAATCTTGTGATATACTCCAAATTTATTTGCAGAAAAAAGATAAGGATGCAAGTGAATTGTACCTGAAATGTCAAGAAAAATTAAAAATGATTGAGAAAAGTGTATGATATTAATTGTCAGAAAGTGTTAGTATGAAATATTCATGTATTTTTTTTTAGCATGCTGATGGTGTTCATATCGGGATCACTACTAATGAGAGTCGCCAGAAGAACATCCAGGACATCATGAGGAGAATTCCCAAGGATGCAGAGGCCCTGACAGTACTAGTGGGCTGTGTGGACTACCTCACCAAGCCTGCTATGGCATTCGTTCGCCTGGCAGAGGGACAGGTGCTTGATAATTTGACAGAGGTTCCACTTCCTGTGCGTTTCTTGTTTGTACTTCTAGGTCCAGAGAATGCCATGGACTATCATGAAGTTGGTCGATCCATTTCCACCTTAATGGCTAATCAGGTACTGTAAAAATAAGTGAATCTTCTTCTTTTTTTTTTTAAAAACTGTTGACATGTGAACCAATATTTACTTTTCAGTAAATCAATTTTGATGTGGGAGTTTTAGAAAAAACATGTATAAATGACATTGTGTAAAGAATAATTTATCTTCTTGAAAATATCCAATCTCAGATTATGGTAGAACATGCAAACCTGTAACTACCAGTACTTGTTTATGTACATTTATTCGTAAATCTGTGTATTTCAGCATTTTCACGACATTGCCTATAAAGCCATTAGTAGGGATGAGTTACTTCATGCCATCAATGAATTTCTGGATGAATCTATTGTGCTGCCCCCTGGTGACTGGGACCAGAAGACTCTACTACCTATCATGGACATGGCAAGAAAAAAGGCCAGGGCCATGAGAAGGAAAAAACATAAAGAGGAAGAGAAAATAGGTGAATGTACTGATGTACTGTATGTGTACTGAAGTACTGTATGTGTACTGGAGCACTGTATGTGTACTGATGTACTAAGTCTTGTTATGATACTGTCATGTGCTTCCATCTCAAGCATTTAGTAAACTGGATTATGTAAAGAAATTTAATTCCCTGTTACATTTGGCCTCACTTATGAAAATGAATATTACAGAATATGGAGTACAATACATCTCTGTTTTGTTGTAATCTCTACAGGCAGCAGTCGATTTGACAACTCATACTTTCTTTTCTCTTTGACAGCTCTTTTGAAAAAAGAGGAGGAGGACAAAATTCCACTGGACCCCATCAAAAGGACTGGTCGATTGTTTGGGGGGCTGATTAATGACATCAAAAGACGATACCCTAGCTACTGGAGTGATTTTAAGGATGCACTCCATTTCCAATGTGTTGCGTCCTTTATATTTATTTTCTTTGCTTGTTTATCACCGACAATAGCCTTTGGAGGTTTGCTAGGTAAGTGTATGTGTGTTATGTAGTGTAGATTCTATTCACTCCTTTAAAAGAGAATGAAAGTTATCAAGTATATGAACTGAAATTTGGTAGAAATATCCAAAAATGTACATGTAAAAGGCTTCACTAATTTCTGCAAGCATTCATTTTTGTGCACATTGTTTGTAACATTATTTTCTCCCCTTGCCATCCTATTGAACATAAGACTCCAGTTTACTATTTGTCCATTATCTGTAGGCTGCATGTCTGTGAACTTTTCACAATTCCAGCTTCTTATCCAGAACCACAGGAAAACTTCAACCAAACATAGCAAATAACAATTTTCATCAGTCAGTGGTACACCAGAATGGTTCCTCCGTAAACCATGCAATTCATAGTGAAAATGAAGGTCATTTTAAAGTCACTTTCAACCACTCAACCAGACATTTAATTATGTTTGAAAGAACCAGGAATATTTTTGGGAAAATTGAATCCATGTATAGGAATTATCAGATTACAAGAATCCTTGTGTAGCAGTGGTCTGTGGATCTAAAGAAGATTACACTTTGTTAAAATAATCTGTAATAATCCTTGCGTCATGTGAATCCTAGTCGTACAAATCATGGGCTATAGCTCACAGTTATATGATTCACTTCCCTGTCTCAGATTGGTTAGGTTAAAAGTCTGGGGCATGTTTTACAAGAAAAAAAAAACTTCTGACAAAGTCACAAGTTTTAAATTATTTTACAAGTTATTAATTTAAATGAATTAATTTGCACATTTATTGGTTTAAATGAATTGATTAAAACTTCTGAAGCTCAATTTTCAACATTTCTTCTTTACTGTTTTGCATTGAAATGAATCAGCTTACAATAAACTGGAAAATTCCAGTATGTAAAGTTGGTCATAAGTGGTGAGTTCTTTTGTAAAATGTGCCCCTGTTGTTGCTATACTAGGTGAGAAGACCAACAAATACATGGGAGTGACCGAGACCATCATTAGTACGTCCCTCAGCGGTGTTCTGTTCGGCTTGTTCTCAGCTCAACCATTGATGATCCTAGGAGCTACAGGACCCGTGCTGGTCTTTGAGGAATCATTATATCAAGTATGAACACATTACAAAACTAATATTTTATCTATACATGATATTATATTCATCTCATATGTGATTGTTAAGTACAGGTCTTTTTTTTTTTGAGGGGAAGGGGGGAGGGGAGGGAGTGGATTAGCTAGTAAACCCTCGTGTATTTTGTCTTGAGTTGCAATTCTTGATGCAATAACAATTTTATAGAATACATTCAGCGGGTGACTTATCAGTCAGTTTTACAAATAAAAATACAAGATTAAAAATCTTAGGTAGATGAATCAGGAATCCAAGTTTTAATATTCAAAATTCGAATTTTTATTAAAGTTTTGCATAAATTTCAAAAAGCATGTTTCAATGTAGTCGTAAATAGATTTATATTTATGCTGCAAGTAAAAGATTGTGACTAAATATAAATTATCTCATATGTACGTATTTGGCTCCCTCTGAAAAGGGGAGTGGAATTTGATAATGAGATAGGGTTGTGGTTGATAGGAGAGAAATGGACTCTTCAGAAATAAGGTTAATCTTACTATGTTCTTACAGATATAATGGACATATAATGTTCAAGTGCATAGGAAACATGGATGACTTTAACGTATGCCCTTTCTGTGCATGTAATGAACACACTTTGGAAATATTTTGGAGATTTTAAAGCAATTCAAAACGTTATTTTGATATTCTTAAAACAAACAAACGAACAAAAAAACCATCATGATGTTGTATAGAAAAATGGAACATTTCTTAAAACTATATTGCTTTCAAGTGTTTTGTATGTGTGTATACACACACTAACACACACAGATATATATATATATATATATATATATAGAGAGAGAGAGAGAGAGAGAGAGACAAACTTGAATTTATTACATTTCTTTGTAAGCACTTTTGGCTTTAATGCCGCTTCAGACAGTTATAAGAAATTTAATTGTCTGAAGAAGCATTAAAGCCGAAAGCACTGCCAGTGAAATGTAATTAATTCGAGTTTTGTGTTTCTTGACTTTTATTATTGTATACATTTGCTGTATTAAATACTGGATTTTTTTACAAATTATATTATATATATATATGTATATATTTTATTATTATTATCATTATTTTTTTTACAGTTTTGTGATAGTTATGACATTGAGTTTCTGCCCATGCGGTTTTGGATAGGATTCTGGGTTATGTTTATTACCTTTGTTGTGATTGGACTGGAAGGCAGCTATCTTGTGAAGCACATTACTCGCTTTACTGAAGAAATTTTCACCATAGTCATCTCACTCATTTTCATCTATGAGGTTGTCAAAAAGATAAAGGCGGTAAGTACATGAAACAGTGTATGAACTATTCATTATTTCATATTCGCTGAACTCTGCAGATGATGTAGAATGTGCCAGTTTTTCTGTCTGGTACACATGTAAATCTCCAGCTCAAACACACAGCTGTGGGTGGACTGAGGAAATGTATTGAGAGTATTTTTCTGGGATGCAGTACACAAAGATTCATCTTACTTTCTGGGAATTATACGGATTCTTATTCTGGACTAGAGCAGCCTTCTACATTATGTTTGCTGAAATCAACAGGGGTTACTCTAATCCATGTATTGGTCATGTGAATGTTTTAAATGACGATGAAGAAATTGAGCATTAACAAAATTTTGATGCATGACAGCAAATTCTTTCAAGAAAAGATTCTCATGAATCGCAGATATTTATTGCGTGTGAAGAAATGTTGGATTACTGTATTAAATATCAAAGAAAATTGTGTATTTAGATTTGTGTGTTTTTTTTATTAAATGGTCAATATTGAATTATTAATACAAGAAGTGAAGGAGGAATGTATGATGAATATAAATGTTTTGATATATTGCAATATTTTCTTCCAGACTTTCATTGATCATCCTTTACTAGAATCCTACACAGACTGTAATGCCAATACTTTCAACGTCTCATCCAACATATCAATCAACGATACATCACCATACTTAACGGTGTCCCCCACGGAGAACCTCTACTCCGTAGAACAGGAGCCACATCCTTACCACGATGCCACGCCCAAACCAAACACTTCCCTTCTGTCACTGGTCTTGATGCTGGGGACTTTCTTCATTGCTTACTTTCTGAGAATTTTCAGAAATAGTAAATTTTTAGGCAGAAGTGTGAGTAGTTTTTCTGAAATTACAAGAGTTATGGTTCTTTGCATAAAAGATTTTTTTTTTTTGTAGGAGCTGGTAGGGGACATATATTGCTTTTAGTAAAACTGTCCTGCTGCTTGTGTAGCTTTATAAATGAAAGTTTCAGAACTGGTGAATCAGTAATCGGTGGTGTTTGAATCAGTAATCGGTGGTGTTTGAATCAGTAATCGGTGATGTTTTACAGGCAAGAAGAGCTTTGGGGGACTTTGGAGTGGTCATTTCCTTGTTTCTTATGGTGCTTCTTGATGCCATAACACCTACAGTTTATACTCAGGTACATTTTTACAATGAAATATACAACAGATTGCTGAGATAACATTTGATGTATATTCCACATATCTCTGTCACGTATATCAAATATTAAATTCAGTATATCCATCAAGTATCAATAGACATATATAGAAAAGTAGATATACATTTATATTTCTGAAAACTGCCATAAGGGGTTAGCGCTCCACACCAAATACAGTCCATTCACACCCCCATGACAGTACTACAGAAGGACAGATCCCCTTCTTGTAGCAGAAAAGATACATTTGTACATTTATAACCACACTGACAGTTCATAAATCAGTTTCACATTTAATCTGATTTCTGATGTCTTATAAATTTCATAGTAATATAAAAGGTTGTTTTTGACTGATATTTTAACCCTATGTCTGTTTCTGATATCTGTTCAAATCTTAATTTCATTTTTATTTTGTATATAAAAAAAGCAGTATTAGATAACAATAGATTTAGAAGTTACGTGTTTCGATTTTGTATATAAGAAAAACAATATTAGATAACAATAGATTTAGAAGTTACGTGTTTCGATTTTGTATATAAGAAAAACAATATTAGATAACAATAGATTTAGAAGTTACGTGTTTCGATTTTGTATATAAGAAAAACAATATTAGATAACAATAGATTTAGAAGTTACGTGTTTCGATTTTGACAAAAAAGTAAATACTCTGGTATCATGTGATTATCACATAGGTATATATAAAGTGGACATTTCAATCATTTTTAAACTTTTGTTGATATGTAAGAAGGCCAAAAAAAAATTATGAAGATGCTATAAAAGCATTTAGAAGAAAAAAAAAACGTGTAATGGAGACTCTTATTTGTTCACTAAAATCTCCAAACACACATGCCTTATAAAGTTGTTTACCTTCTGCGTAAAATTGTCTCTACTAATTAAGTTTGCTGACTAAAATACATCATAATTAAAATATGACTTCACTATTAACTCTTCAACCTGTAGTGGTGCACAAAATGCATATCGTTGGTGTGGTCCGATTTGATAAAAAAATATTAATAATAAAAAAAAATTTAAAAATTAGAATGATTTCGTCATATCTTCTGCGGCCTAATATCTTTAACGCTTGCGACAATTTGCTTTCTTGTACAGTTTTGTTTATGTATCCTAAATTCATTTCCGTGTGTGTGTGTGTGTGTGTGTGTGTGTGTGTGTGTGTGGACATTTCAATCATTTTTAAACTTTTGTTGATATGTAAGAAGGCACAAAAAAAAAAAAAAAAAATTATGAAGATGCTATAAAAGCATTTAGAAAAAAACCCACATGTAATGGAAACTCTTACTTGTTCACTAAAATCAGCATTTAAGATTTAATTATAAAAGTAATAACTAAAACTAGGGAATACCACATTACTTTCAAAATGATATGAACAATTTTTAAAACAAAATGACTTATAAGGGTGATTCTCAATGTCTTGAATTAAATCTCTCAAAGTAAAATCACTGCCCCATATTTTTTTTTCTCTATATAACTAAGCAAATTTACTGTTAATTTCTGGAGTTTCTGATATTTTGAATTTCTTTATCTTTCAAAGTAAAATTTGGGTCTAGTAAAACGTTTTTCATTGTTTTCCACACTTGATTTCTCAGAGTGGTGGTACATGCCATTGATCAAGCATATAATTATTTTAGTTTGGACTTGACCTGGATAATGATGAATACCTGGGACTAGGGTGGATGTGTTAATTATATTTTTACATAGATGACGCCACACACCTGTGCTTCCTTATGGGGGTGATAATTATTTGTTTAAGTAATCAGTTGGAACTTTAAAATGATGTTTCCTTTCAGGGGAAGATAATTAAGTGATTTTGTTTGGGCTTAAAATAAAGATAGTATTCTTTTTTAGTACATTTTTATATACATCCTGCAATGAAGCTCATACAAAGTATATATAGCAAGTAACTGAGAGAGGTGGGGGTGGGGGGGGGGGGGGGAGGGAGAGAGATAGAGTTGCAGACAGTCATCATCTAGACACTCAGTGAAATAATTGGTTCCAGCAGGTGTCAAACATATCTTATTCTCCAGCAGTTCCAGCAGGTGTCAAATATATCTTATTCTCCATTTTTATATGCAGTATATTTCTGTGTTTCATAAAATGTATTCAGTAGTGATATCACAGCATCTATATTCAGTGTCTATGAAGACAGTAACTTTAGAAACATGCCATTAAATATTCTTATAAATTATGAATTTTGTTGGGTTTCATTGCAAGCCTAGGATGCTAAAAATCTATATTTTCAGTTACTGTAAAATCTTAACCATAATGGTTGGGCCTTTACTTTTTGGATTTAATTCAACAACTCTTGATCTCTCGAAGCTTTGTTTATGTAACTTAAATTTCAAGTTATCAAAAGTCACCCAGTTGAGGATGTCGTTTAATTATGACACCTCTAAACTGATATGATTTTGATGCCTCTAAACTGATGTCATTTTGTATTTGTGACAATTTTAAAGAAAAACATGGTATTTGACATTTGTAGAATTTTGATGTAAAACACACAGAGTAGATGTATGCTTCAGCGTCATTAAGTAATGTAATGTGCGAAATCACAGTATCAGTGAAAAAATATGAATACAGTAAATAAATGAAGCAAACTTGTGCTTTAGTCTGCACTCTGTATTTACAAAAATTGCCAAAAATATAATGAATGTAATTGAAAGAATTATAAATCTTTAATGTAACTAATACTGTTATGTACAAATTTTGATGGGCGTAAAATTGTATTAGTTACATGTGAGTTAACTAGACATTTCAATCATTTTTAAAGTTTTGTGGAGCAGATATGAATTCAATTTAATTTTCATGCAGAAATTATTGATCTCTGATGACTTTACACCAACGGACAGCTCAAAGAGAGGCTGGTTTGTTCCACCAATGGGGATTAATAAACGGATGAAAACAGACATGATCATCGGAGCATCACTACCAGCTTTTCTTCTCTTTATTCTTCTATTCTTAGAAACTCAAATCACAGAGTAAGTACCATTTATGAATCTTCATCATTCACAAACTTTTAACCACAGAACAAAATCATTATAAGAATTTTTACACAAAAATATATATTATTAGCTAACCTGAGCTGAAGGCTCAATAGAGCTTTTCTGATCAAAACGTTCCATTGTTCATTGTCTGTGTTGTTATCGTCATAGGCATACACAGTTCATGGTTTCATTTTCTCCAGAACCACTGGACCAATTTTAATCAAACTTGACAAGAAGCATCCTTGGGTGAAGGGGATTCAAATTTCTTCAAATGAAGGGCAAAACCCTTCTCCAAGGGAAAATAAAAGCAAACAAGTGAAAATTAATGACAAATTTTGAAAATCTTCTCCTGAACCAGCAGGCCAATGTCAAACAAACTTGGTAAAAATCATCCTTGGGTGAAGGGGATTCAATTTTGTTCAAATGAATGGCCATGCCCCCTTCAAAGGGGAGATAATCACGAAAATGCAAAAATAGGGTGGTATCATTTAAAATCTTCTCAAGAACCACTGAGCCAGTAAAGTTCACATTTACATGGAAGTTTCCTGACACAGTGCAGATTCAAATTTGTTAAAATCATGGCCTCCAAGGGTAGGGTGGGGCAACAATAGGGGAAAAAATTTATGCAAAAATATAGAAAATAATCTTTTAAAATCCAGAACCACAGTGACAATTTCAATCAAACTTGGTACATAACACCCTTATGTGAAGAGAATTCAAATTTGATCAAATGAAGGGCCATGCCCCTTCCAAGACAAAGTATCACATAAATTCAAAAATAGGGTGGGGTCATTTAAAAAATTCTCAAGAACCATTGGGCCAGAAAAGTTCCAATTTACCTGGAAGCTTCCTGACATAGTGTAGTTTCAAGTTTTTTTTTAATCATAACCCTAGGGGTAGGGTGGGACCACAATAGAGGATCAAAGTATTATATGCGAAAATATAGGAAAAAATCTTTAAAAGTCCTCCTCTCAGGAACCACTAAGCCAGAAAAGTTCAAATTTACATGACAGCTTTCTGATTTTGTGCAGTTTCAAATTTGTTAAAATGGCCCTGATAGTAGGGTGGGGCCACAATAGGGGATCAAAGTTTTATATGAATATATATATATATTATATGAATATATTGGGAAAATTTTTAATGTGGGCCAAGGTGGCTTGGGTGAGCAATGTGGCCCATAGGCCTCTTGTTTTTATTTTTGAGTCAGTAGAAGGTACTGTTTTGTAAGTGTAGAGAGTATTCAAATACCTGTGGTACTGCCCTTCTGTAAGTCTAAGCAAACATTCACTGGCCAAAAACTACAAGTTTGTGTGACACTTGCAGGCATTCTTTCAGCAAGAAAAATTTTCTAGGAAAATATAAATAAAAAGGCGTGATATGTTGCAAAAAATATCTAAGTTGAGATTTTTATTTTAAATGTATTGTTCATAATGCATAAAACTATGAATAAATCCTCTATGTGTACTTTCAGAATGACTTTGAATAAAAAGGAATTCAAAATGAAGAAGGGCTCAGGGTATCATTTGGACCAGGTGTTGCTAGGGGTCATCACATTTATTGGGGGACTGTTTGGATTGCCATGGATGTGTGCTGCTACAGTGCGAACGCTTTGTCATGTTTCATCTCTCAGTGTATATAGTCGATTTCATGCGCCTGGTGAAAAACCAAAACTTGTTAAAGTTCGGGAACAACGGGTCACGAATATTGCTGTCAATTTGTTGTTAGGTAAGACAAAGAAAGCGTAAAATCCACTCGTGTGTTGGAATATGTATCAAATTCATTCATCTGATCCACGTATGAAAAAATGGAGAGGAATCTCAAGATCTGTCTTTCCTTATCAGCCATCTGAAGAACAATAAATGAACAATAATTGGCCTATTGCTGCTTATGCTTGTCTAATATTTTTAAAAAAAAAAAAAAAATGTCAACCTGCAAACTGTGAGATTCTTACATATGGGCACCTCTAAAAGTATATAGGTATGTCTAACCATATGTACACACTCCATTGTGATGGTATTGACTGTGATGTATATATTACATTGTAGGTTTATCCTTGTTATGGGGTCCTTTGTTGCGACTTGTACCTATGGCGGTCCTGTTTGGTATATTTTTATATGTGGGTGTATCCGCCTTAAGTGGCCTTCAGTTATATCGCAGAATCAAGTTGTTATTTATTCCCAACAAGCATCATCCTTCCACTGGATATGTCAGAAGGGTAAGTGACAACAAACAGAATTTTCTTTCCCTCATTTTAAAATTAATTATTTCAGATATGGTAAATATCAACAACAACAAAATTCATTAGTCAAAATATTTCCCTGTTAAGTTACTATTGTATAAAAATATTTTTAGCTTTCTAAACATTTCCACCTTTTTCACACTCTCTCTAAACTGTGGTTTGTGATGAGACAACCCTTGTGTAAAGGATATGGGGAAAATAATTTTACTCCTGTATTTCGTGTGACCAAATGATAATTACTGCAGGTTCTAGATATATGTTTAATATGGTGATTCTACAAAAAAAAATAATACAAAATAATACAAGTTCACATATATTGGGACATTCAAGCACAAAATGTCGGGGAATTATAAACCATTAAATATATGTGTAGTAAATCATCATGACACCAAAAACACCTACTATAATTACTTAGTACCGTGGAGAAGAAAGGTCAGTGCTTAACCATTCCTTATATATAATTTCAAAAGTGATGTCTGTTTGTTAATTTAATTAAGATATATAGTAGTAAGGAAAAAAGATGGATCCTGTAGAATGCAAAGGCAGTTTAAAGAAACTATATTCTTAGTGATAGATTATTATTCTTAAGAATACCATGTAATGGGTATTTTCTGCTGTTGAAAATTTTTCTGATTTGATTCGTAATGGTGGCAAATTATATTCTGCGTATCCTATTTCTGCAGTTGCATTATACCTATATGTACCTATGTGCATGTATATATATTTTGCGATGTTATTTCTGCGGATTTTTCCTATCTGCAAAAATTGGACAACTGCAGAAAATACCCATTATACAGTATTGCTGGGATGGAGAGTTGCTTTGTCCAAGAAAACCTGCCTGTATTAAGTATGGCCTGAGAATCCAAAAGATGAACTTTAATTTGCATTGGTTATAGATAGTACTTGCAGTGGTCTATCATTTATTAATAAGTATTAAATTATTTGCAATGTTGATGTAATTTTGCATTAAGTTCACTAATTTTATGTTGATTTATTTGTAGGTCAGAACCAGCAAAATGCATCTCTTCACCATTATTCAGGTTCTGCTCCTGGCATTAATGTTTGGTCTCAAACTTTCTCCAGCTGCTATTGCCTTTCCGCTCTTTGTTATTTTACTAATTCCAGTCCGACTTAAAGGCATGGGATATTTCTTCTCTGAACAAGAACTTCATGAGGTGAGCCTAAAATAAAATATGTGTAAGGTTGTCATGTATCTGAAGACACATAGGTCATTTTAATTGCTGTAGGACAGTTGGGAATCGCATTGTATGTTATTCCTAATGTAATCCTCAATTGCTATAGCCATGCGTTTATCTTATACAAGTAATGGACTGTCGTATGACACACTAATTATGCCTGTAATTTCTTAACAGCTTGACAAAGAGGATGAAGACAGTGATTTTGAAGATGAGGATGATCGAGACTTTTACCAACTGGCTCACATGCCAATTTAAACTCGCGCAACTTTTGAGCTCATTAATTGCAAATGTTCAGCATGGAAAGCCATTACCACTGACTTTTCTGTGTGAATCGAAACTTTTTCATGCCATTTTCTGTCCAAATTGGTGCAAATATTGTGATAATGAAATATTGTATTTTCAATCATGTTGAATTTTTGTGGGGTTGAACAGTTGAAGGGTACAGTAGATTGGCTGTAGATGCCATATGTATGAATTTCAAACCTGCCAAATTTTTTTTATTTTGAAGCTCTATATGTTTGTGAAATCCATTGATTTATAGCTCAAGTATGTCATATGTTTTAACACAAATATTTATTTTTTGAAATATTTAAATTAAGATATGAATTTTCTTCTTGTCTCCAAAACACATGTACAAAGTTATTATAGTCCCACAGAGGAAAATTTGGGAATTGATCCCTGGGAAACGTTTTAATATATGTGGCTTTGGGGTTACATGCAGAAAATACTGATGGACAGGTTGTTGGAATTATCATATAACGGTAACACCAGTACTTGATAGAAAGAAAGAGTAACACTAGATGATATGCTGGTACAGGAATCTGTTCATTTTGTGTATTGTATATGTCCTTCCTTGTTTGTAATGCAAGTTTTTGTGATAATGTTCGAAGAGAAATTGACTGGTACCTTTATACAGCCACAGAAATATGGGATCTGAACAATGTCACAAACAGCTTCAGTGCATATGTGTATATCCAGAACAAAATCATGACTAATTAGATAAATTTATTATCCCCGCCCAACATAGTTGAAGGTGATAGGATATGATAGAATGTAAGAGTGTGTTTAACACCAATACATAAGTAATAAAATACATACTATTGTAATAGGATGCTCTGCTTGATGATGTTTAATCTGTTTTGCAGTTCAATGAACAAAATATTTTTCATGTGTTAAGATGTGATGTTAGGCTAACAAAAACAGTGAATCTGCATTTTGTAGTAGCTTGGTGCATAGTAAATGATACATATGGGTGCTAAAAGTAGTTATAAGCAATAAGAATAAAAGTATTAATGGGCTAAACAGTAATGTATTATCGCTGTATTATTATATGCTCTTTGATGGTTTAAAAAATTTTCAATTGTAGTATTTCATAGTTTACAGTTACATGAAATTTATCATAAATGGCAAGAGTTAGAATTGAAATATATAGATTTTATCGGAGTTTTATATTTTTAATCTTTTCCTTAATGAGTGGGTAATTCTTAACAATGATTTAAAAGAATAATTAATAGGGGGGAGGGTGTCGTAAGAATCAAATCATGTTATCTTTCTTCTGTCAGATTGACATGCTCAAAGAAACCCTGTGCTGTCTAGTCTTTTATTTATAATAGCTAAGTTTTATCAGTGGACCTGCAATATCTAGTCACTAATTTTAAAAAAAAGGCATTTACCGAGGTTACAGTTACAAGAAAATTGGTAAGGCAGGCAGCTAGTAGGAAATGGTGATTTAAGTTTCAGTTTCCATTTTTATCTTTCTGGCTGATTTAAGATGGGTATTTATCAGAAACTACTATAGAAGTGTGCATTTACTATTGTTTATTTTTCCGTTTAAATTTTTTGTCTGATTTTGGAATTTTCATGCAGAAAATTTACATGGTTTTGTTCATCTAAATGTTATGTTATATGTAAACTCCAACACAAATGTGTTCATACTGCAGACAGCAAAAATACAAAGTGCATTTATTGATCAGAGTAGAAAATGTGTCAATCCACTTTCATCAGGGTATTTGTAAACTGATCTTTGTATGGCTGTGGAAGATTGAAATGATGTTCATGCATTTAGTTTTCTTTTGTTGTTGTTGGTTTTTTTTCTTTGGTTTTGATTTTGGGTGGGGTTTTTTTCTTTTTCTTTTTGATAATTGAAATATTTGTATATTTCTTTCTCTAGCTATTACCTGTCTCTGTCTGCAAAATCCATTATTTCTGTGAATATGAAGTATTAATGTAGCTTCTTTAGATACGAGATCTCTTTTTTTGTTAGGTGGATCCATTTTGTGTGAGGTGGATCCATCAGAAAGTGATTGATAAGGATTCTACCAAATTTCTTATGTCGAGATATACAGAAGCTCTCAAGTCTTGCTCAATATGAAACAGTCCAACATTTCTTTTTTATAACTCCCCTCTTTTCTCTAACAAAGAGCATTCCCTTAATTTGTATGTTTGATCATATTGCTGTAAATATGGTATTGTGAACAATTTTGTAATATATATCTGTATATTTATTATTATATATATATATATAAACAGACAGCTACCGTGTATGCACTAGTATTACAGAAAAGTTGTTTTCTGCGTCTTTTTTGTTATGTAATTTTATCTCATTTTCATGAAGAATTAGGAAAGTAGGTTAGTATGACTGGCATTTACATGTTTTCTTTTTCGCACTTAATATATTCAGCCAGATAGGCAGTTTGATAGTCATTTGTTGTTTACTGTTTTTGTTAAGTTATAACTGTAGCAGTTGTGGAGAACAGCCATTGATTCTATGTAACTTCATGTCTCTGTATATTATATTTAATTATCTGTATTGCCTGATACTAGCGCTACACGTTTTTGCCATATGAAAACAATTGCGAATGAAATCATGATTTTTTTAAAAGATTGTTAATTTCAGGTTTTATACCTTGAAATTTCATAGAAAGTCTGTGATTAAAGGTTGTTTTGTTTTTAAAAAGAGGATTTTCTTGTCTTTCCCAGTTTTGTGGATTTTCTAGCTGCATGTGTTTGTACAGCATTTGCAGATGTTTTAAAGGAAAAAAGTGTTGCAAAATTGGTTAGATTTGGGCATACACATTATACAGATTCACAATTTGTGGAATACCCTAAACCAGTCTGGTTTTTTCGAGTATGTAATGAGGCAGAAATTAGCCATCAAGGCACGATCCTCATGTTTTCAGGAGGGCAAATCTGAGGGCCTTGTCTTTTGGGGAAGACAAAACTGAGGACCTCATGTTTTTGAGAGGACAAAGCTTGGAGTCTCGGGGGGGGGGGGGGGGGGGGGGGCAAAGCTGGAGACCTCATGTTTTGGGGAGGGCAAAGCTGAGGGGCTTGTGTTTTGGGGAGGACAAAGCTGGGGCCTCACATTTTGGGGAGGGCAAAGCTGGGGGGCTCATGTTTTAGGGAGGACAAAACTGAGGGTCTTGTGTTTTCTGGAGGACAAAGCTTGGAGTCTCATGTTTGGGGAGAGGGGCAAAGCTGGGCACCTCATGTTTTGGGGAGGGCAAAACTGAGAGTCTCATGTTTTGGGGAGGACAAAGCTGGGGGTCTCACATTTAGGGGAGGGCAAAGCTGGGGGCTTCATGTTTTAGGGAGGACAAGACTGAGGGTCTTGTGTTTTGAGGAGGGCAAAGCTAAGGGCTTAGGTAAGGAGAGTCATAACAGGTCATCAATGCTTAGGTCTTGCATTTATGAGAAGGACAGTAGTTACAGGCCAAGTTTGTGGGGAAGGACAATAGCTCTCGGCCCTCGAGGCTTGGATCTCATATTGGGTGGGAGGCAGCATTTGTAGGCCATCAAGGCTGAGGGAGCTCTGTTTTTAAAGTCTTTTCACTACTATGAACTTGTAATATCTCTCCATTTCAAAGTTCTCGCCCATTTGTCTTTGACTCTGACCTTGATTCAATGACATTTCATACCTAACTTTTGTTGGGCCAATTGCCACCAAACTTGATAGACTTTCTTTTGGTAAAGGGGATTGTAAGTTTGTTCCAGATTAGGTTATGTTTTCATTATAGTAGGTCAAACTCCGGGTTCAAGGTCACGAAGTCAAAGGCCGTGATAAGAAATGAAAGGTCTTGCCATAAGAAATCTATATACAAAGTACGAAAGATCTGCAACTAAATAGTACAGGACATATTGAGTAGGTCACATTTTTTATAAAAGTAGGTCAAAATTCGAAGTCAAGGTCACATAATACACAGCATTGCATCACACTTTTCTTTTATGAAATAGGTCAAAGTTTCAGGTCACAGTTACATATTATTATATCATACAAAAGGTCTTTCCGTAGAGATTGTATATACATAATATGAAGCCCTAGCTCATAAAGTATTAAAGGGGGAAATCCTATATATCAACATAGAAAACTTTGATCCCCAATTGTGCCCCCCCCCCCCCCCCCCCCCCATGATTTATACAAACTTGGATCTACTGTATGTTATGTAGAAGGCTTTCGTGTAAATCTGAACTCCTCCTGTCCAGTGGTCCAATCGTTCTCCAGAAGAGTTTTAGAGATTTTCCGTTTATGTTCGCATGTAAAACTTTATCCCCTATTGTGTCCCCACTCTACCCCCGGAGG
Source organism: Ostrea denselamellosa (assembly GCA_024699665.1). Classification (NCBI taxonomy): domain Eukaryota; kingdom Metazoa; phylum Mollusca; class Bivalvia; order Ostreida; family Ostreidae; genus Ostrea; species Ostrea denselamellosa. Next base: position 101,748 of record JAMZEH010000071.1, on the reverse strand, counting down.
CCATGATTTCAAAAACTTGAATCTGCAGTATGTCTAAGAGCTTTCAGATAAATTTCTGCTCTTCTGGTCTAGCGGTTCTTGAGAAAATGATTTTTAAAGATTTTCCCTAATTACACGCATGTTAAGTTTTGATCCTCTATTGTGGCTCCACCTTACTCCCGAGAGTCATGATTTGAAGAAATTTGAATCTACACTTTATCAGGAATCTTTCTTGTACGTTTCAACTTTTCTGGTCCAGTAGTTCTTGAAAAGAAAATCTTTAAAGAATTTTCCTATATACTCGCATGTAAAACTTTGATCCCCTACTTTGGCCCCACCCCCATCCCAGAGAGTCCTAATTTTAGCAAACATAAATTAGTATTATGTCGAAAAATAGGTATTTAGAAATGAGAATCACGGGTCTTTCGGATATGACCTTAAAAACGGAGGTCCCGTGTCACGGTAGGCGTTGGCACGGAAAGAACCCTCACTGCTACGACCCTGAGCGCTAAGCATAGGTCTAAATTTGTGACGTCTCAATATGAGTGAAAAATTCTCGATAGGACGTCAAACAAACAAACAATCAATCAACTGAATAGTCGCGCTCATCAATTGCTGATATCAATTCATTTGAAGAGAGCAACAATTCAATATAGCGTGCATCAATTTAGTAGGATAATTAATGCTATCATCAATTCAATTTATGCTATCATCAATTCAATTTATGCTATCATCAATTCAATTTATGCTATCATCAATTCAATTTATGCTATCATCAATTCAATTAATGCGCGCAATATTTCAGAACTGAAGATATCCTTGATTTAATTATTGCGCACATCGAATTCATTGATGATATCGTCAAATTATTAAATATATCCTCAATTATTTGAGTTTATGTTAATCTGACGTCCCATATGCTAAAGAAAGTATATCACAGTCGGATTATGACGAATACTACCATAAGAACAGTTCTACATCTTATGGCTTTAAAGAAAAACAATCTACAAAAGCTTGCGATAGGCACATTGCATATACTATTTTCGGTGTTCTTGTTTTGGAATCAGCAGCGTCATGGTTAAATGTAGTTAAATCAACATCCAAGCATCATCTAGTGCCCCTTCCAATCGTGAGCATGGGGACCGGGTCGGATGGGGCCTCAATAGGGCAGTCCTGATGCTAAAGCCAGGGCTAGTTAGTAGGAGGGCCTATTCTCTTTAGAGATCCCTGATTCTATTTAACAAGAAATATAGATCTGTGTGATACACCGGGACCTCTGGGACAAGAGTGCAGTGTTCTACCGATCGAGCTAAAGGGTTAATCCGATACTCAGAGCTAGTAGGAAGGTCACGATGTGTCTTTACTCTACCACGCTATTGATGCATGGGCATCTTGTTCAATATTCAAAACGGTTGCTGTAATGTTATGGAAACATTTTTTGTACGAGTTGTTTAAAAAACTTGCGGAATAGTCCGGGTTTGTTTTGTAGTTCTATTTAACTGTGTAAGTTACCAGATCAATATTTATCAGTTTCGTACAACTTATTGTGAGTACTATTTTTCAAACAATTCCTTCAAATACTGTTGGCTTAAAATGTTGCAATAGTCAAGCGTTTTACCGTCCTTTCGAATTTCCTCAGCGATTTTATACGCCCAGATTTTACACTGAACCTTGTCATCTCGCCTGTTATAGAAACAAAAATCATTGACACATACAGTGGATTTTATGAAATACTTATATATTTACATTTTCCTATGTTTCATATTTGTATGCATGAAGAGAAACAGATTCCTTGCATTTTTTAAATTCAATGACACCTTGCGATTTATTGATGTGACAGTACACTGGGGAAAAAAATTGGTTAATAAGATATATGTTAAACATGATCTGTACTCTATGTTGTTGTTAATATAAATGTTTTACATACAGAACATATTTCAATATGATCACTTTCATGTTTCACACATTAAATTCCGTATTATCGACACTTCATATTCACATACTGTACATGTGATAAATACAGTGAGGGATGGGATGCATGAAATCTTGCTCACGTAAGGGTGAGAGTTGGGGGGGGGGGGTGAGAGTTGGGGGGGGGGGGTGGTCTTGGGAGATATTTTTATCAAGAAATTTTGACGAATTTTCTATGAAATACTCTTGAATGTATGCACCTCCTTTTCAAACTTTATGTAAACTAGAATAAGGTCATCATTTATTGAAATAATATGTTTTTAGATGTGAACGTTGAGATGACCAAAGACCCTTAACATTCTGCAACAAGACTTTAGACTTTATCTGCTTTATATTCATTAAATGTGGGAAATAATATGCAGTTGCAAAATAAACAGTGCAGTGCATGATATCATATTTAGCTTCAGTGATTTGAATTTTCTTTCAAACTAAGCAATATTATCAACAACAAGAACAAAACAAACTAAGAGAAAATTTGTAAGGTTATCAAAAATGTTTGTAGTACCTTTCAAACAATTTATTTTCTCTACAAGTTTTTAGTTTTTTGATGAAGTACCTTAATGACAGTGACATTATTCTGGAGCACTTTGAGTAATCTCAATAATTTTTCAGCTTAGAGCAAATCACATGACACACATGTAATCATTTGAGCAAGCTTGTCATGTCGCTTTGCAAAACAAGCTTTGCTCACTGTTAACATTGAAACCGGCTAAAGATATCAAACTTGAGATCAGGTCACTATGCAGCAAAAAACAGCAAAGGGACAAGTATTTATCAAATATGCCATGAAATGTTAAACATACTTCAGTAATTAATGATATTGGTTACAATATCCAAGTAAAACCAGATCACCTCAGGATGGCAGGAATGGTTTAAGCCACATAAATGGATTGTTAGATTCTCATCCCAGTCCGCGCCTCTCAAATGCCCCACCCCATTGTTTTTTATTTTACTTTTAAAAAACAGATTGAGAAAAAGTATCGGGGTCAGTGTACCAAATATTCAGAACATTTCTGTGACCTTTATTGCATGGTGTTGATCAACATGTTTCTGATTATAAGGGTTCACCAAGATGTGACAGTGTTTAGTGTGATGTGTTCTGCATCAAGTGACTGTATATGTAGATCTAGCTAAGAAATGCCAACAAATAGGAAAGTGTGCAACACTGCATTATGCCCTGTGTTTAAAATTTGTTCAGTTTGAGTGTTTTGCACTAGAAAATGAATGCAAACTGAATTGCATGATGTCTTGTGATACAACTGAAGTGACAAATGCTTTGTGGTACATTGATGGCAATTATAATTCATTAGCAGATATGACCTGTTCCTGCACCTGCTTGCACATTAAAAAATTCACTATTGTCTCAAAAATCACAACAACAAAAATGACTGTTCTGTACATGTTACTTTAAAAGTACTTCGAAATCACTCTACAACAATTCTAGAGCAATTGATGTAGAAAGAATGTAAAATAAATATTCTGAAAAATAAACGCCCACCAACTCCATTTTTTTCAAATCAGGATGAGAATCTAAAAATTAATTTTATGTGGTCTTAAATGGTTCTTACTATTCAGATTTTAAAGATTCAGTGACAGTGAAATCTTGGAAATATCAGAGTACAATATGGGTTAAAAAAGCATGAGACTTGAGCACAAATCGTGAGATATCATATGTATATATTTAGTCTAATGTTTCACACATATATTCATAAGGTTATCACTTCATGATTTCAGATCTTTGTGCATATATCTTCTTTTTTATCCTTTGTTGTCATGTTCCAGGAGTCAGATACACATGGTATTGTCACGAACTCCATAATACCACAAGTGGAGACACTAAAATAAATTTGGGAGACCTGCTTTCGATGCTTAGTGTATTATTTCAGAAGGTTATGCATGTAAGCCACTAGGATTTAGAACTCCTAAATAGTATATATTATGTTCAAGATTGAGGTTTATCACTCAACAATGTTTCTAGAATGGCTTAACCAGTTTCAACCAATTTTGGTATAACAGCTAAAGGTGAAGGTGAGAACAAAAATTGTGAATTTCATGGGCCTGAGGGGTGTGGCCAAAACCATCAAAATGAATGTTATCTTCAAAAGTCCTCTTCTTCACTCCTGGATTGTCAAACTACTAGTATTATCATAATTATAATAGGAAATGAACCCCTTACCAAAATTGTGAAATTCCTGACCCCTGAGTTTAGGGGTTATGTCCCAAGATGGGACTAAGTTGGTCGTATATCTCAAATTACATTATATATTACAAAGTCTTATTTACTTCTTTACAACAAGCAGTCAAACTGTTGGCATGACTGTCATGAGCAGTGAACCCTATACCAAAACTGAAATTCATGACCCCTGGGTTCAGGGCCCATGCCCTAGAGTGGAACTAAGTTAGTCATACAATATAAATGCATTATATCATGGAAAATCTTCATCTTTACTTCTGGACTAGCAAAACTGAAATTCATGACTTCAGGGTTCAGACTCAAGTGAGGGGCTAAATTGGTCAATTATTGAAAATGCAATGTATTGAAAATGCAATATATTGAAAATGCAATATATCTCAGAAAATTTTTTATCTCTGGACATCAAGGAGGCAAATTGTTTGCATTATTATATATATTGAGCAATGAGCCCTCTTTAATTCCTTTGCCCTTTTACAACTCGTATAGAAAATTGTATTTTCCTTTGATGTGATAAAATTTACTCACCTATAAAAGAATTCTGAATTATCAAATGTATATGACAGTTATACCAGCATATCTTTATTTAGAGCAAAGTATAAACAATTGAAAAGGATAAAAAGCACACAAGTAACACATTGATTTCTAAAGAGTAAAAAATGTGCACACTCAGGTGAGCATTCAGACCCATGGGCCTCTTATCATGTAGTGTCACAGTGTTAGTGACTGACTATGTGCATGAGGTCAGGTTCAGAATGTTAGCATTGATATTGTGTTTACTTTCTTATCAGAAGATCTTATCTGTTAATTGCACCCATTTAGTATGTAGGTTTTGAGAAAATTAAAATAATTATATGCATAGATTTTCTGTGCATTACACTAAAATGAGGGCATTTTTAAAGCTGCATGATATTCATGCTGGAATGGAATTTATCCAAGAAGATTCTGTGTATATTATTAAATTCAACCAGTCTATAGATAGCAATCGACTTCATTAAAAATCGGTGCATTAGGATATTTAGTGGCTATAGTGTATTAAGCTATTCATTGATGACTGATACCAAATAATGCTTCAGATAGCCTGGGATATATCTGCCTATTCCTACTATGGAGACATGTATGTGCATTATCATTTATTTATTAATTCAGTGCAAATTTTACCTACAGTGTCCTGATTTTTGAGTTGTGTCTTGTAATGATTTCGAAAGATTTTATGATAAACCAAGGGATTAAAAAATTTATCTATTTATAGACACCTCATCAAATTTGCATCAAGTTCACAGCAGGTCTAATATTAGTTATTTAGCTAACTTGACATCAGATTCATGTCGATGTATGGGTGTTGTATGTTCAATCACAGACTTTAGACGGACAGCCTGTGGAGTTTAGCCTGAAAGTCCATCAGAATGTAGTGGTTAAACACAATGAAAAGGCATTATGCTTGTAACAAAACTAAGGACTGAGAAATACGATCAGGATTGCGTTACTGGGTCAGCTTTGAGTAGGATCATGGCGGCACCATAGTTAACAATAGTTTTCTTGAAATGACAAAATGTTTTCCTCAAAGTTCTACAGGCACCTTTTATTTAATGTTGTGCTTATTCAGTGCAAACTCAAGTCCAATGCACCACCAATTTCAGACTGCTTCCTATTTTCCCCCCTGTCACATATATTATGTTTGAAAATAGTCCTAAGGCAGTATGTAATGCATGAATGTCATCACAAAGCTGTTTTTATCATGTTCTGTTGTTAAGATTCAGGACTATGCAGAGTGTGGTTTTGATAGCTGTGGTGCAAACTCAGCAGTGTAACGGCAAAATGGAATGGAAATTACCAGACAGTTATTGACAATATGTAATAAACCTTTGCCATTTCATTGTGTTTATTTCTTGAAAACTAGAAAAAAAAATTTCCATTTATATTTCAATATGCATATTGATTTCTAGATATGGGTACATGTTATTATTATTGCTAGAAGAGTTACAAAACTAACTTTTTGAGATATTATGAAAAAAAGATTGTCCTTAGGTATTTGTAAGCCCCCCAAAAATAGCAAATTACTTTTATAAAACTGAATTATTATATCCTTTGACATTTGACTTTCTTTAATTTTTGTTCAAATTCATGAAAATATAGTTGAAATTAAATGAAACAGGAATTGTGCATGGTATGGAAAAGTTATGCCCCTTACATATATCAATTAGTAAATCCCAAAGAAATTTGAAATGTCTCGAGTAATGATTTTCTTTTCTTAGATTTTGATGGAGTTTTTACCTCAATTGTTGCATATATTGAGTTATTTGCTGCAGGAATGTAGGCAAATTTAGTCTTGAACACTTGAATTCTTTTAAATGTAATGACATTTTATGTTGTGGCAGATTTTCATTTATTTAAAGGGACTGATTAACAATTTCCTCCCCAATTTTTTTTTTTTTTTTTCACATGTTCAAAATCAACTGTGTAATGTGTTTAAAAGGTTCTACAAAAAATTAAGGTTATATATCATGACAATAGCTCATTGTAGAGAGTTTATTATTTGTTTTGTAAACAAAGATTGCAGTATGTTATTGTTTACGAAGTTTTCAGAAGAATTGGATATAGATCTGAGTTTATTATATATATATCACATCTCAAGTATTCTTTAGGTGAAATGTGTCATTTAGAGTTAAATTTGTGACTGTGCAAACTTAAGATGCTTTAAATTACAAAATTAACATTTCACTGGTTTGTTTGTAAACATAAAAAGACTCAAGTTTTTGTTTACATAACACAGAGTTAAGGCTGAATTATTGCTGCTTCTATCCTTGCATTCAGAAGGTCAAAATTTTGGCTGTCTCTCATTGAATGAGTTATATTTTTGAAGTTGAATATGTTAAACATCAAAAATGATTTTTTTTTCTTCAAAACACATGAACCCAATCCCTTTAAGAGATGATAAGAAAGAAATATATTGGATATAAGATATTAATTGAAATGGCTCGTAATACTGCTTATAACTTCATGCTCAGAGTGCATTATTGTATAACACTAAAAATTTGTATTTTGGTTTAAATTCTCATCAGGATGACACATAATCCTGCCATATCAGTCTGTTTTTATCATAAGGTACATCTGCCACTTTGGAATCCATTGCAAGTAATATCTGCATTCCTCTTAAAATATTTCAACATGCAGCCATATTCCTGACACATGATGTTTTCATGATGCCTACTCCTGAATCTGTTTTTGTGGATTGCAGTCTTCTGACTTTTTCATCTGTTCCAATACTTTGCCACTGTACCATTCATGGATTAATTTTCAATGAGTCTCAGCTCACCTGAGCTTAAAGCTCAAGTGAGCTTTTCTGATCACATTTTGTCCATCTGTCTGCAAACTTTTAACATTTTTGAATTCTTCAGAACCTCATGGTTGATTTCAGCCAAACTTGCTGCAAAGCATGCTGGGATAAAGAGGATTCCAGTTTATTCAAATAAAGTGTCACATCCTTCTTGAAATGGAGAGAATTAAGAATTATTGAGAAAAAATTTTGGCATCTTTTAATAATATTCCTCATAAGAACCACACTGGGCCAATGTCAATCAAACTTGGCACAAATCATCCTTGGGTAAAGGGGATTCACATTTCTTTGAATGAAGGGTCATACTCCCTCCAAAGGGAAGATAATCAAGAAAAGGCAAAAATAGGGTAAGATCATTTAAGAAGTCTTCTTCTCAAGATCCACTGGGTAAGGAAAATTGAAATTTGCTTGAAACCATCCTGTTAAAATGTAGGTTCATGTTTGTTCAAATCATGGCCCCAGGGGGTAGTGCGGGACCACAGTTCATTGCATTATGATGTCACTTTATTTACCTCTGGCTTCAGCAGGGTGTACAGACTTTTACATCCCATTTGCTAACCAATCAGAGCTCATCTTGCAAGCTATATAGGAAATAATGCTTTATATCCCAGTCTTTGAGAAATGTTAATTTTAAGTGGCATTGATTTGTTTTTCCATGGTAACCAGCAAAAACACCTAAAATAGTAAAATGTGACAATGACACAAATAAATATTCATGCACATAAAAAAAATAGTACATGATGTCAAACCGTTCTCCTTTGATGCTGTTTAATGTTTATGTTTCAAATGTTGTTGACTTTGACATCTCTACAAATTATAATGACAGCCAGTTCCTCATGAAGGCATTGCAGTTGTAAATAATTAGCGTATGAATACAGATAATATAGTTTGTCTATTTTAATGGCTGGGAATTCTGACAGAAATTAAAATAAAATTATAAGAAATAAACTTCAATTTTGGAAGTATGTGTCAGTATGAGCTGCAGTACTTCACACCAGCATAACTTTTCATTAATTATGTTGTGTGAAATGTCGCAGTACATACCGTCATGTATTTTCAAAATTGAAATTTATTTCTCGAGTATGCTTATGAGATTATCTGTAATCCAGCCCACTCAGTGCATGTAGATGTAGTATATTTTAATTGTACATGTGTTATCCTATGTATTTTCAGATGATCATGTAGAAACTGAATATGACTTTACCGAGAGCTGTTCGAGAATGGCTGTCTGAATTCAAGGTATATTTTTTACATAGTAGAATTTGTAATACTTGTAAGTGCACATTAACAGCAAAGGAAGCCTAGCTGGTAATTCTGAATCAATGGTTTTTACAACCACCTTTAAAATATTTCAACCTCAGTTTCAGTTTTGATGTATGTTGCATCATATTGGCTGATCTGTCCTTAAGACCATAAACTGGGAATAAAATTAAATCTAACGAACTTTTGAAATAATTTTCATAAACAAATAAGAATACTCAGTATAAGTTTACATTTAATTTAATTTTATAAACCATCAGGTTTATAAACATTTGTAATAGATAAATTTATTTCGGATAGATTAAGTAATTAGAATTTTGATTTAAAGGACTATTTTTAGTTGTGGTCACGAGGTCTGATGTAATGTTTATTGTTTGCTTCCATTTAAAGGTCATTGGAAACAATTTCTAACAGAGGTATTTTACTTTATAAACATAAAGATTGGTATGAATGAAAATTAAATTGCATATGATAATTTTTTTGATAAGAAATAAAGCTGTAAATTTGTACGTGGAATAAATTTGTTACCCACTTATCGTTCTTGATTGTGTGTGTTCGTGACATCACATTGACCTATTGATGTGAACAACACAATGAAAATAGCATAATTGTACATCGTTTTGTTTAAAGAAATCTCTCATTAATTTAATGGTTATGGATGAATTTCTGTTTTCTGATGAACTGCCAGATTTGGTGGTACAATCATATCGGTTTGAATCAGTCAGGAAACACATGGCAAGTGAGTAAAGATTCTTCATTAGAGGATGATCTTCAAGAAGAGCCTACAGATAAGACCCCCTTACCATCAGAGACTGAAGTTTAAGGATTATGTGAAAAAAAATTGTGTAATATGTCTAAAAACTGTAATGGTAAATGGTAATTGCATTTCCCTTTTAATACAATGAACTTTGCACTAAAATCATTGATGTCTATGTGTAGTGTACCCTAAACGTGTCAATCATTATGGATGCCGTATATTGTAATGAGGTACGGTTCTTCGTAATCAGGTGGTGTTTCCTTGTGTGTTGCAGATGTTTGCTATTTTTTTGGAGGGGGAGGGATCTCCTATATTTTTTAATGGTATGCTATTTCTAAAAACTGTGTGCGTTTAATTCTATAACAGGTATTGTTTTAACTTTATTACTTTATATACCCGCTGTTGTATGATCAAATATTGCTTTTTGGCCAAAACGTGATTATTCATTTTTTGTAATACAGTATATATATAGCATATGGAATATAGGCTATGATTTCTGAATAATACTTCATGATTTTCTTTTTGAATTTCAGAATGAAATGTTTATTAACAATTTTAATTTTAACTAAATTTTACATTTAATAATAAGAAAATATAAGTTGTATACTTTTGGAACATGAGTGTAACTATAATACACATATACTTATAAATGTGAAAGTACGAATACCGTTGACTGATAGAGTTTGTAATGTAGATCAGATATGAATATAAAATGTAAATCTGTGTAGCTTTATTCAAAGATGACATTCATTGATGGGTGTGTTTTTGTGATTACAGTAATCTTGCGTAATACATACTTCCAGTGCTCTTCATTTGAGCTCATTGTTGGAAACCCATGATCTGGACGGTAGGTACACTTCTTTTAGTGCCACTGACCATCGTTCTCCAACAATGCTTGAACTAATTGGTGGACTTTCTAGATTTGTTTCAGTCTTTAGAAAAATAAAGAAATGATTGGCACAGCATTTAATTTTAAATTAATCTTATTGTATCCACATTGTTTGGCTACTAATGAATGTACTAAAAACTGATTATCTGCGAAATGTTTATCATATAACCTTAAAGGGTTCATGACAACAAATCCATTGCATCGGATATTTTATATTTATATATTTCTTTTTGAGATTCCTATATACTGCAATTAAATTTAGCACACTGTGACATTTTTCAAAGTTATGCAGTAAATACTTGGTCATACAGACTCTTTTTGTTTACATCACAGTGAGTCTTTCTGGTGTCATCAGCAAAGGGAGATAAGCCACGACCATCAACGATCATTTTCATGATCAAGTACATTTGATCAACTGTAATGATGTTATATTGCATAAAAAAAAAATAAATAAATAAATAAAAAATAAATTCATATTTAATAAACCTTGATTAATGAATTCCCATGCATAACTAATTTCTTTTGAATATTGCCTCGTATGACCGTTAAGCGATTCTGAGTTTTAGTGATAAAAGTATTTTTGCATCTGAACAATGCAAAACGATGGCAAGAAAATTCAAATATTGAGGGAAAATAAGTTAATGAATAACCTTGATTAATGAGCTATCTAGTGCTCTAGCTCTCTCACTGTGATTTCATTGTAAAATGAACCGCATTCATTAACAGCTAGTTCCACAGAGAAAGGACAGAAAAATACACATAACTAAAGACTTAAACCAAAATAGAATGTAGTTTTTAGAATGCCTTATTGATTAACCAAAGTAGAGCTGTATTTATTGGTATGTGAAATCGGAATCACTTATGTAATAGGCTAGTAATGGCTTTGTGTTCCAGTTAATCCCAATGTCAGAGAAAGGATCCCTTTTATAAAATTCTGATCCCAATAAATCTAGAATAGGTCAACTGTTTTTGAGGAATTTTCATAAGTTTGACGCTTTAAGACCACAGATTATAGATATGTAACTCCATTATTGATGTGCAGATTGATGATGACTGATTCTTGGCTGCAGATATTTTTGTGAAAGCATGATTGATTTTTAAGTTATCTGGTGAAGTTCAGTTTTTGTAGGTGGAGGAGAGAATCCAGATACAATGTGCCCAGGAAGAGACCGCCGACCTTCCGGAAGTAAACTGGCAAACTTTCTCACATATATCAGCGCGAGCAAGAATCAAACCCACGCCGACTAGAGGTGAGAGGCCTTGTGATTTTGAGTGCAATACTCTAACCACTCAGCCACAGAGGCCCCCCTAAAGCATGAGATACATGATAATTTTCCCTGTAGATCATGTAAGGAAGATTCTTTGTCTATATGTCAATATGTTTCCTAAATATTAATTCCATAGTCCATTGTAAGTGATGGAAAACTTCCTGAACCAGATCCATAGACTGTCCCAGGATGGGACACCATTGGTGGTCCTTGGCGGAAGTGATCTGCATGAACATGTTCAGAGGAAGTGAGTCACTCAGGTGACCTATTGCTAATTGTCTGCATCTGTCATCTTCTGTCATACATTAACAATTGAACATTTTTAACTTCTTGATAACATACGTACCTTTCCAGTTCTTTGTATATTTGGTATGAAGCATCTTTGGGACAAGGGGAACATAAGATATAAATTTCAGGATTCCTGCACTCCAGGGCCAAAAACTGCCAAAAATTCACCAAATTTAAAAAAATCTATAAGAAAAATTAAATGCATAGTCATGTAAAGGAGGATTAATTGATGCGGGAGGAAATCTAAGTACCAGGAGGGAACCCACATGTGAGAATGGGCAACCATAATACAGTAACCCTCTCACATACTCCACTGCTGATCTTTACCCTGATAAAGTATTAAAAAAATGATTAAATGTGAAAGAAAACTTTTTGAGTGAAAATCATTAATTGAAAAAGAAATTTTGAGTGTATTCAAATGGTATCCCCTTCCCCCTTTTTCCTGGTCAGGATTGAGCCACACTTTAAAAATATCAGAAACATGAAAGCTACAAATATTCATTTTAATTTGAAAGCATTTTTATATTTTTGCTCTATTATAAACATATTTATATTGATCTACTAATTTTTGGCATGTTAACCATTTATCTGTGGAGTTGATTTTACTCAGATGAGCATTGTGGCCCATGGGCCTCTTCAGTTTCTTAAGTTCTGTGTGTGTGGGGGGGGGGGGGGGGAGCCCATTAGATCCTATTAAACCTACAGGAGTACAGAACCCAATATCTAGCTGCACCTCATCCATTTCTACACTGAGCATTCATTGCTAGAAATACACTAAGTATTCATTGCTACAAATACACTGAGCATTCATCGTTGGAAATACAATTTACAGTTCCAATGTTTTTTGCCATTGATATCTTTACCAATTATAGCGATAGCCATTTCCTCATGAATGTGAACAATGCACATATGAATCTATGACTATTTTAAAGCAATGCAAGCTGTAACTGATAGTAAATGAATTGAAAAATAAAAGAAACAAATATAATAATGTATATGTGACAGAACATTCATAATTTCATAGAATCAGGGTGTATCTGAAGCAATAAACCCATCAAATCAGCAAAAAATGTTGATTCATGAATCACTGTCATCCCGATAGTAATTCCTTCTCTTGATTACCGATGTGCACTGACTTCGGAAGTCACCAGTTCAGAGAAATGTGAAAGAGAGGCGCTGTGCATGTATCAGATTTGTTAACAATTTAATATGCCAAATTATAGCAAATTTATTAATAAAATTTCATTTGAGTGATATATTTGCATATTTTAGTTACTTTCTTACACTTATGATACTTAAAGTCATTCATGACACGTAATATTTTAAAACAAATGAAACATGTAGTTATTCACATCAGTCTTCGCCTTAGTGCAACCCGATTATGTTCGGCAATCATTGTTCCCATGTTCGTGAATACGATGCAATGGCGGTTAAAATGAAACACTCATTGTAGGTATGCTCTCAAGCAATATTCCCTTGTTTATTTGGCAGAATTTTTCTTCAGATCTTGGGGATTTTATAAGTTATACTGATATGTGTCAACTGGTGCATAATTCTATAGTTGAAAAATACAGTCAGTTACAGCTTGTATTGCTTTAAAGAAGCATAGACACCATTTGAGTTGAAATTTTTCAAATTTTATTTTTCCATTTTTAATGCTGGGAATGCTTAACTAAGGAATTTGGATGTCAGTTGTCGAATTACATGAGAGATGCAGACCTCACAATTCTTTGTTATGTGAACAAGTTTGTTTTCATAGGTTAAATATATTAGTAAAGGTTATATCTAAAGCAGATTTTTTGTAATTTACAAGTTAATTCTGAACACAATGAAATAGTTTCTAGTATTTGTCACATCTCATTTTGTTTTAAATGTGGTATTTTTTATGAAGCAATTTATATATAAACAAAACCATGGCCATGAAATCTACGAAAATTGAGCCACAGTAAAATCCAATGATTCCACAGTATTAGCAGTCAGAAAATTTGGTTCTCTTTGATTAAGTAAGACAAATTTTCTGAGGTGTATGGTTTGATATTTGATTTCACTATATAGGTTTTGAAAAACATTATTATAAAGTTATGATTAGTAGATTAGAGAAGGTGTGTGAACCACATCTGAGGAAACTGTTAGGAATGGAACGTGAAGGATTTATACAAGGAGATGAAATTGAAAACTTTCAGATTTACTGTTTTGTGAACATATGCAGTTCTAGTTGAAAATAATCAGGAAAAAAATAAATACCTGCAAACTGTAGTGGTGGTCATACACAAAATGTACAGATCGGTTGTCATACACAAAATGTACAGATCGGTTGTCATACACAAAATGTACAGATCGGTTGTCATACACAAAATGTACAGATCGACTGTGGTCATACACAAAATATACAGATTGGTTGTCACACACAAAATGTACAGATCGGTTGTCTTACACTAAATGTACAGATCGGTTGTCATACACAAAACGTACAGATAGACTGTGGTCATACACAAAATGTACAGATAGACCGTGGTCATACACAAAATGTACAGATTGGTTGTCATACATGTTAAATATACTGAACTACCTGACTAGACAATTCAGTTTTCAAAATGACAAGAAATGTATTGCAAATATATTTTTCCCATCGAAAGGAAATCAGACATTATGACGACATATTATTTGTCACAAAAGTGAACTTTGTATAACAATATATTATGTAGAACAAATCAAATGGTTAATGAAAGAACTGAGATTTAATGATTTTTACATTTGTAATAATAATACATTGGTAAAGAAAGTTTGTGGTTTACGATTTACATGCGGAGATCTTCATTATATGTATATGACTCAGCGATAGTAATTAGATCTAGAAAAGGCTTGTTGTCATGGTAAATTTAACACATCTTGATCTGAGTATGATGATTCTTGTAATAACTGTGTACAAAGGATAGAATTTCAGGTTATATTAAGACAGAGTCTGTCATCCCGGTTTTTACTTGTAAAACCATTGTGGAATTATACAAGCTAGCTTTTACATGACAATCACAAGGTCTTGAATTTTATTTAATATGAACAATAAAATGCTTTCTTTGTTGTTTTATCAGGTGATGGAGGAAGCTAGGAATGTAGACTTGCTGATTATGCAATGCTTGTCACCTTCATCAAAAATAAAACAACAAAGAAAGACATTTTATCATTTATATTTTTATGTAATTTTTAAAAATATAAACTTGATTTAAGTACTTAATTATCATATCATTGACCCTTTCATTACTTTAAACAGAACAGCCAATGCACCCCTTTGACTTTGATGACACTCCATGTTTGGTAATGTTTACGCAGACATGTGGTACTAAAAAAAACAGATCAAACTGGTTTGTGACAAGCATGTATTCATATTGTCTATGATGAAATTAATATAAATTTCAAAAGAAATATAAGAGATTCAGTAATTGTAAATATACATGGATGAAAAGAAATGCTAAAAAAAAAAAAAATTCCTTTGTTTAATGCACTCTATCAAAAATATATAAAAATATTTGAAACATTTTCTGATTAGAGTACTGTGGAAGTCATGTCAGCAGTTGCTTAAAATTGTTTCTTTTTTTTTCTTTTTTTAAATCTACTGAGGAAAAATATCCACTTTAAATGTACACAGTTGAGTAATATGTTGAAGGTGCTACCATTAGAGTGAGTGAAGCTACACATAGAAATTTTTCCCCAGGGAAGTTTTTTTAAGGGTCCATTAAAAACTAAACATCCATTGTTTTACAACTAGAAATGCATAAAAATAGGCTTTTTTTCTACTAAGTTCAGCAGGTCGTGGTTTCGGATCCTCAATCCACCCCCACCCCCACCCCACCCCCACATGTTTGTCTGATATGGCCTCCACCAATATAATTAATTAAGGAGGAATAACACCAGAGAAATTTGACATGCGAAGATATATACAAACAAATTTTGAAAATGAAAATTCTAAAATTTACTTTATTTAAATAGAAATGCAGTTTTAGTACCTCAAACCTACAATCTACAGATCAGCAGTGGACTTGTGTTAATCTATTGAGCTACCCAGCTAGGCAATCAAATTCCAAAGGAATATACAAATATTGCTGATATTTATATTTTCATTCATGTTTCAGCCATTATCATGAATGCAGTGCTATTCATCCTTAAGATGTGTAATTTAAGACAGGAAAAATCTGTACTGTGATGAAATAGAATAGAGGAATAAAAATCTTCAAAAATCTCTTGTTTAAAGCAGTGAGTCAACAATGCAGAAAATTTATATGATAATCCCCATGTACAAATTAAAGGAAAAGTTGTTGGTAAAAATTAGCCAGTGAAAAATATTCTTCAACGTGATCCATAGTTTTCTCAAAGCTGTACAATTTAAGTTTTTGGATTGCAGCATATTTGACACATACTATGCATCACTTCTGAGACAGTTATGGAAATATATTAAACTCAAATGCTGCAGAAAACTCTGTGAAGGTGTGTTGTTTCACCAGGACAATGCCCCTGTTCACAAGTCTGTCATTACCATGGCTGCCATTAACGATTGTGGCTTTAAATTGATTGAGCATCTGCCTTATTTACCTGATCTCACTCCATCAAACTTTCATCTATTTCCAAAACTGAAAATGGCCATTTCCAGTACCCTCTTTCAGTCAGATGATGATGTCATACATGTAGTGGAGGACTTTCTGAATGGTCAAATAAAGGACTTCTTTTAAAAGTGGCACTGAGACACTTCAACATTGCTGGCAAAAGTGTATAGATACTGAAGGGTATAGATACAAAATTACCCTTACATATGAGGCTCACAGTATATCAATCATCCCTTGTAGTTTGCCAGTACAACCTGTCATTGGGTCAACTGCTGTCTGACATGTTTCATATGAATTGTTAGTTTTCTTTTGGCTATGGATTACTCCATTTAACTGATCAAGAAATAGGGCTCACAGCAGGGTGATCAGTCACAGGGGATGCTTACTCCTCCTGGGCACCTGATTCCACCTCTGGTATGGCCAGGGGTCCATATTTGCCCAATTCTTGATTTTGTATTTCTTTTTAGGAGTTATGAGATTGATCACTGTTTGTTATCTTCACCTTTTTATGGAACAAAAATATGTCATTGTCTCAACATTTCTTTACAGAATCTACAAAAGTCATGGGTTTGATTATTGATTTTTTTAAGGTAACACCCAAACAAGAAGGGTTCTAGGTAAAATTCTAATTTGCAGCCAATAAGCAGAAGAATCGGTTGTTTTGAAACAAATTTTAAAACCACCTTGCACTGAAGTATCATGTACTCCACATATGAGTTAATTCAACCTTCCATTTGCTTATAGATGTTGGAATATACATATTTCATTCAGGAAAAATTGTAAATGATGTTGGAACATTTTTAAGTCACCCGAGTCACTCAGTCATTCATTATCAATTTATGTTTTTAACTTCTTGAAAACTACAAGGCCCCTTGTTACCATTTTTGGTGTGAAGCCTCTTTAGGATAAGAAGGATCTAATTTGTGAAATTTATGATCTTAGCTTCCCCAGGAACTCATGGGAGGGGCCAAAACTGCAAAGAAAAAATTCAAAAATATTCTCTACTCCCACACAAATCATGTCCGGGGGGGGGGGGGGGGGGGGGGGGGGGAACAAATGTAATGCAGCATGGATATGATGTCCATGAAGCCCTTTACCAAAGTCGTGAAATTCATAGTCCTTTGGTCAGAGCTTAGTCTGTAAGGTGGAACCAATATGGCCAAATATTAAAGATATATCAAATCATAGAAAATCTTCTCTACTCTGAGACCTGTGTGAAAAAAAATAAATAAATAAATGCATGGTTATGATGTCAATGAAGATCTCTATGTAAATTGTGAAAATCGTGGCCCCGGTTTGTGGGTTTAGGCCCTAGGGTGGGACCAAATGGCTCAGTAGTGAAAATGTATTTCATCATAGAAAATCTTCTTTACTCTTAGACATGTGTGAGGAAAAACTATATGTATGGTTATGATATCCATGAAGCTGTCTACCTAAATTATGAAAATCATGACCCCCTTGGTTAGAGATTTAGGTTCTAGGGCAGGGCCTATATATGGCTCTGTAGTGAAAATGTATTAAATCTTAGAAAACTCATCCTCTCTACTCTCACACATGTGTGAGAAAATCTAAATGCTTGGTTATGATGTTCATGAAGCTCTCTGCATAAATTGTCAAATTCATCACCTCTGGGTCAGGGATTCATGACCATGGTGGTTCCAATAT
This sequence comes from Ostrea denselamellosa, assembly GCA_024699665.1. NCBI lineage: Eukaryota > Metazoa > Mollusca > Bivalvia > Ostreida > Ostreidae > Ostrea > Ostrea denselamellosa. Next base: position 83,548 of record JAMZEH010000071.1, on the reverse strand, counting down.
AGCCATATAGTGAGATGTCATAATTCTTATAACATTTTCTCCCTTCCCACATATAGTATTAGAAAAAACTAAATGTAGTTATGATGTCCATGAGGCCTTCTACGTAAGTTGTGAAAATCATGGCAAGGTTTAGACCCTAGAGTGGGGCAAATATGGCTATATATATTTAAAATACATTAAATCTTATAAAAAATCCTTTTTTAATTCCAAAGTAGTAATTGAATGAATAGCTATGATGTCCATAAAGCCTTAATCTATAACCATGTACTTAAATTGTGAAATGCATTGCCCCTGGCTGGGTCAGGGGTTCAGACTTAGGACAGAGCCAGTATGGCTATATATTGAAACTATATTAAGGCTTAGAAAATCTTTTTCTCTACTTCCGCAGCAGAAATCTCCTTTAATCTTATGTATTGTGATAATTATTTTTTAGTATAATGATTGTGACAAACTCCATGGCCTTAATGGTCAGGTCAGCTGAGACTGGGGGGAGGGGGGGGGGGGGAGAGGAGGTAACATGGCCGTATTACAGTAAATATGTGTTTTAGGGTTTGTAGCAATAAACTGATTGCGGTTATTTTCTTTATTCCATGTTTGCTCTGAGTTCATTGACCATTTGCTCCACAATACTCCAGATTGCAGAACATTTCAAGGAGTATAATGAAGATCACTAGTTCTTATTTGAATCCACAACACTCCCAGATATGCTGTAAAATCATTAATTTTCATGGATGGTTCATTGTTGTAACTCACCTCGAAATCAAGTCCCATGAAACATGCTTATTTCTATCTCAAATTAAGAAATTTTATCCCATGAATATAAGAGGATCTGCTGTATGGGAGAAATTTATTTACCATTGTCAGTGTATTATTGTCATGTAATTAGATTATATGTTTGTGCCAGATACTATTTCTTAATGATTCTTTTTCCTGCAGTCCCTGCCAGACAGTGAAATCCACACGTATGCCAGCACTGTCCGACAGAATGAGGACCTGACCAGTAACCTGTACTGCTTGTTTGATAGGCTTCCTAATGTCGAGGTTTGTTTTGCCACTCACTAGAATCTTGCAAGAAACTACAGAATCTTACTAAACTGGGTTTCCCTTGAGATATTTTGACTTTCAGTCCTTAATCATAAATTCCAACTTTGAATCAGTAGAAAAGTGATGTAGATGGCTGACTGAACTTTGCAGTAAAATCGAATTTTTCAAATTGGTACTGTGCTCTATTCACATTACTGAGTAACAGAGTCTTCAAAGGATGTGTTCTCCTTTGAGTAGAACAACTCTATTCATTGTCCTAAATTTGTTAAAAGGTATATGTTGTGGGTTTTTTCGGGGGGGGGGGGGGGGGGGGGGGGGGGTGGTTTCTATATTAAACAGAAGGTCATTGTGTGTATTATCTAGGTATAGGGAATTTTGTGCATTGAAAATATGTCAACCATTATTGTCTAAAACGAGTTCTTCTAAGAAATGTAACATAAGAAAAATTCAAAAGATTTGATTTTGATGGATGAAATTGCCTGGTAAAATTGTTCCAGTTCGTTTGATTTTAATGAGAAGCTACATTTTTTCTTGACCTAGTACAGTTTTCATAATTACATTTATTAATAACTTGTTCTGGTTTTCTGCTATTCCGCAATTTTTTCTCAAACCATCCTTTAGAGCAATATTTTGTCAGGCCTTACAATGATCTTGTGTGTGTTTGTGTGTGTCTACACACACACACACACAGAGATATATATATATATATATATATATATATATATATATATATATATATATATATATAAAGTACTACATGTATATATACATACTTTTATTATTTTACAATTACTGCAACTTTTGATTATTTTCTACCTGAGATGTGATGCCTGTGTGTGATGTCTAATACTTATTGATTCAACTATTAATTACATATCTAAGTTACACCCTTTAAAAGCTGCTTAAAAATACTGAAAACCAGTAATGAGATCAAATATTGTGGTTTCCATAGGAACTATGCAAAGATTTTGTGGAATTTTACCATGGTCTTAGTTACTGACTGCTCTCAGCTTCATCATTTTACAGCCATATAGGTAGATTTTATGTATTATCATCTGATACCAGAAACAAAATTACAAAGTCGTTTAGCAAATTGTTCTATCTTTAACACAGAATTCTGTTTAGGATGCAACAGTTGTAACTTTGAGGTGTATCCACACACTTTGATCATTTATTTTATTGAAATAGACTTAAAGACAGCGTGCTGTGACACTTTTATATGAATATTGTAGATTTTTCTTTATTGAGTAACTATTTTCATGAAACAGCTCGTATCAATTCCAATAAAAATTCGGATTTGTAGAGACACATTGCAGTTAGACCTGGGGACTGTAATGGGCAGTTTTCACAAAGTACAGTGGATTCACTAGCTTTTGTCGGGGTCAATTTCTGTAGCTAACAGATGATTCTCAAATTTGTGTGGACATTGATTTGTTGAATGGTTATTTCTGAGAAAGTGTCTTGATTAGGTATTGCTTAAATAGAATATATTGAGGCTATAGAGTCAAAGGTATTAAGCTCCCATGAAATTTGTGAAAAAGCAAACCATCTCAAAAAATGATTCTATGGTAACTTGCAAATAATTGTGCCTTTAATGATTTTATGATAGAATGTTATATACTGTTTATTGTATGATAAATTAATTGTGCAGCATGCCAGTACATCTACTTGTCAAGTTAAAGTAGCTTATGGCCATCTTTATGCCCACTAAATATGCTGACCAATGAGAGAATATTAGTCCAGATGATATGTTAATTTGCCTCCACTGCTCTGTTTAGGTTTTGGACCCTGTCTGTCACCAACTGTTTGAGTTTTACAGATCCAGGGAATCCGGACTGAGGACCTTCAGTAAGGAGTTTATTCCAGTCATTATATGGGCATACTTGTCTGCACTGAGCACCTCAGGAAAAAAGGTATCCGAGAAAAAATCTAGTCTTGCAAAAACCCAGCATGCTACAAAAATCAGAAAGATTTATGTAGTTTTATTTTGTATGAGTTTGATATTTAAGTTACTAATATATGATCAGGTGACCGACTGCAGTCTCATTCTTTTCATCGTTGGGTGTCAATGTATTAAAAAGACTATACATGACAAGGACTCTGTTAGTCCACCAAAACCAACGTTTATGCTGTTGTTTCAACGTGAAACATGTTTTGTGCAAGAATCCCAATGTAACTCATTTATTGTATTTAATTTGATAAAAAGGACACAAAATTGGAATTATGACATTTTAATGCTATTTGTGGTATTTTGAAACAAAATGGCTATGTTTCTTGTAGTTATTTTTTTTTCAAGGAAACACTGGGTGAAGGCTTGGGCAAACATTGTCTTCATACCATATTTTTATATTTTACACATATGAAAATTTTTGTTTCTCCAGAGCTGTACTATATGTGTTCTAAAACAAAGACATAAAAAAAAAATCAGCATTTTAACTGAATTTTAGTTTATGTGCACCTGTAGAATCAGCATTTTAACTGAATTTTAGTGTATGTGCACCTGTAGAATTGAGAAATTGTGTCACTTTTGAGACTGTATACTACAAACAATTGTAAATAACAGAGACAAATTATGTGAGTTGTAGTGGATGTGATCTCTTATGAGATTTAAAAAAAAATTAGTTTTTTTTTAAAAGCTTTGAAATTTTGAGTTTTATTAGGGTCCAAAAAGGCGTAATCATGCATAGTCCTTTGAAGATTTTCAGCTTCTTCTCAAAAAGTATGGAACCAATTTTTACCCAATTTGGTTTGTGGTATTATTGGGAGAAGTGAGAATAAAATTGTGAATTTTGTGGCTCCTGCCCCATAGGGTCTATGGGGCATGACCAAAACTTAGAAATATTAAGCAATTTTTTAAAACATCCTTACTCCATGCAGTACATCTAGTAGACAATCTGTGTATAGTGATGTTGAGCAAGAGTTGTGGATCCAGGTTAGAATAGGTCCTCAGTACCCCTTACTTGTCATAAGAGGTGACTAAATAGGGTATTAATTCGAATGAGACTACAAAAAACCGAGGCCCTGTCACAGCAGGTTTGTGGCACAATAAAGATCCATCCCTGCTTAAAGGCCATAAGCACCGAGTTTAGGCCTAAATTTTGCAGCCCTTTACTGGCAGTAGTGACATCTCTATATGAGTGGAAAATTCTTGAGCTGGACGTTAAACAGTATACAACCGGCCAACCCAAAAATAGGTCACTGTGGCCTCCTGGAATTTTATGGCTACACATACTCAAATCATGTTGGATCATATTTTAAGCACTGTGAGGCCTAAGACCATCAAACTTGGTCAATTGATGCAGCTTGGGAGGGGGGGGATGTGGTGTGACCCAAAAGTAGGTAACTGTGGCCTCATTTTTGAATTTTGTGGTTGTTCATAGTCAAATTGTGACTGGATCATATCTTGCATATTGTAAGGCCTAACTCCATCAAACCTGATCTGTGGAAGGATCTTGGAGAATGCCAACATGAATATGCTTTATGTTCATGTAACCTAGTAGTGCACTGTAATTTTGCAGATTCCTAACTGTAAGAGGATACCACTGTGAACAAATTTTGTAATAAACTTAAAATATATCCTTGTTGTCTCTTGTTTGACATTCAGAAAAATAAAAACCCATATGTTACAAAGAAATGCTGCAGATGGCCCATAAAGGATAACAACACATATCTCTTTTATATCAAGTGCTATGATGCTAAATTTTGAAATCAGCTGAGTCACTTCATGCATCTGGTAGTTGCCCCTCATTATCTGTCCCGAACATAATCATCTTCTCTGAAAGCACACAACCATTTTGCACTAAAATTTGCATGGGACAGTTTTAAGGTAAGGGCTAGATCCAAAGTTGTGAATTTCATAGTGACTACACCCCAAGAACCTGAGGGATAGGATCAAAACCTTAAAAATGATGCAATCTTTAAATCTCCTTTACTCCAGGACAAACTGTGTATATATAGTTACTCAGGTGACTGTTAAGGCCCATGGGCCTCTTGTTTTTCATTCCATTTCATCATATTTTTATGCCTTTGAGATCAAAGGTCACAGGCATATTGATAATGTTTCACATACACAGTTACTTTGATATGGCTTTCATTTGGAGGGAAAGGGCACATATTTTCACACACATTTCTTGGTATTCTTTATAAGTATAGTCATCAATGATTTATCTGTGATAAATCTACACTGTTGTTTTCATTTCTTCATGACGGCATTGTGACATACAAGTGATATTTCAACTTGACATGAAACCAACACTTTTTTCTTACCAAATAAAAATGTATGGCATAAATGTTTAAGTTGCATGCATTGTGGGAAATGTAAAAACAATAACCTCCATAATGCAGATAATTTACTGGTAGACATTCATTCCTCAGATATCATTTCCCAACAATATTTGTGAATTTTAATGTACTCTGCAGTATTTCTGAAAAGTCCATGGGTTCCATAAGAAATTATTGGTTGGTTGTATATTGTTTAACATCCGACTCGAGAATCTTTCACTCATATGGAGACGTCACCATTGCCAGTAATAGGCCGCAAAATTTAAGCCTATGTTCGGTGCTTGTGGCCATTGAGAAGGGTGGAATCTTTTTCGTGCCACACCTGCTGTGACACTGGGCCTTGGTTTTTGTGGTGTCATCTGAAGGACCGTACCATTTAGTCGCCTATTACGACAAGCAAGGGATACTGAGATCCTTTTCTAATCTGAATCCCCATGAAGTCATAAGAATTGAATCTTAAATATTCAATTCCATTAAAAAATGGGGTTAAGGGGAAATAGATTACAATTTCTAATTGTCATGCCCAATTTCAGTGCACAACTTTACTGCTCCTATTTCAGTGCACAACTTTACTGCTCCTATTTCAGTGCACAACTTTACTGCTCCTATTTCAAGCACGACTTTACTGCTCCTATTTCAGTGCACAACTTTACTGCTCCTATTTCAAGCACGACTTTACTGCTCCTATTTCAAGCACGACTTTACTGCTCCTATTTCAAGCACGACTTTACTGCTCCTATTTCAAGCACAACTTTACTGCTCCTATTTCAAGAACAACATTACTGCTTATGATAGATTCATTTCTTTTTGTAAAGCATTTCAGTGGTTCATGTTGCCCATGAAAAAAAAAAAGAAAGATGCATTTTCTTTTTTTGACCGAGTTAGATAAAATAGATTTTGAAGTTTAGCAACACCGCAAAATGAATTTTTAATGACTTGCATGTTACTTGGAAAGTCAATCTTAGTCAACTGGAACATTTAGTGACAAATGCAAGAAAATTGATGGTGTCTTAGCATTATTTGAAGAAAGGGTGTTAATTCTGGTGGCAAGATAATTACATAAATTGTGAATGTTTCTACTTCCTTTTTTATTTCTTTTCAGACTGTTAGAGGACTTGAAGCATTCTTGTTAGGAGTCTACAATCTGGTAAGATGTGAATTGTGTTGTTGTGTATGTTGATCAACATAATCGCCACCTTAACCCACATGTTAACTCCCTTGATCTTGCAGGGAGTATCACGGTTACGAAATTCTATCTCCTGACAATATGCACCTATGCAGTTCACAGATTTTTCACACCTTTAATTTTCAGAACCCTCATAAACCATTATTTAAATCACAGTGGTATGTTTATCTCTTTGAAGAGCACAGATAAGATTAGTAATTTGCTAGTGCACAGAGACATGGATAATTGACAATGTATTTGTTCAATTGTTCGAGAAATCTGACCAGGTGATTTGTATACCTAACGAATTTGCTTATTCCATTATTTTTCAATGTGACCTTGGCTTGATTAGTGAAAAAAAAATATTTACATTTCCCATTATTTTCTGTGATTTTCCTTTGAAGTTCCAATGTTAATTTTCTCATTTGTATGCAAATGAATGACATTGGTGGGCAGGGACTAGGAAATTAGCGTATAATGCCATGTGTGTTTTAATTTCTATTTAGCAGTATTTTTGATATGTTGATTTTATATTTTTAATTTTTTTTTCAAATATTAATATAAGGAACCAATTATTAGTTTGTTGGGTATGTGAGATGATTAGCTATAATGGGAAGCATGATAATTTATGCGTAGTGTTATGCAAATTATCACATTTTCCATTGGAGTTAATCACCACACAAACACAAAATGGGGATTCCTAAAATATGAAAGCACATTTTTGAAAATAAGAAGCAATTTAGTGTTCTTTGGCAAATTTTGTTGCATCATTAGACCGATTGAGGAACCTTACAGCTTTTAATAACAACATTAATGGCAAATACATTGTAATTTGATAGATATTTTATTAGGCCTAAATAATTTTAGAAAAAGCTTTCAATTTACATACACCTGTATGACATTAGAAGCTGGAAGTACATTGAAAGTAAGCAACATGGCTGCATCTACTTGTACTAAAAATGATATCTTTGTCATCGCAGTTCAGATACTGTGCAGGGGCCTGTCACTTTAATATTGATATAAATTTTGACACATGTTTGAAAAGTTTGAAAGAAGGTTATAGCTGGATATGATAAAAGGTATGTGTTTAAACAACCCCTTTGTTTTCCTTTGAAGGATCTCCTGGTAAACTAAAGAAAATTTATAAAAACCTTCCTGAGAGGCACATTCAAAACTATCTGTTTCTAGGTGTAGTGAATATTTATAGGTAGGAGGATTTTAAAATCATACAATACATTGTATTTCACAGTGGGTTTTTTTGTTGGAGGAAGGTTTTTAAAGATTTTTTTGTGTAAATTGATTTAGATTTTGGAATTATTCTATGTGTTTTGCAGTAAAGTTCTTTTTTAGGAAACAAATTCTTTTGTTGATTTCGATAAGAGCGAGGTTTGCTTGGACTCATATTTGCCCCAAAACAGAAAATACCTGCACTGATTCTCAATTCTAAATTGTATAAATAAGATATTTTCTATGAAATGAAAGTACAAGGACTGTAAAGTTTATGATTTAATTAGTATAGCGTTGTGATGTATGCATTTTGTGTGTATACATAATGATTCTGTCAGATTTTCCTTTTTTTTCTTCAGAAAAGCTAAAAAAAAAATTAGCAATATAAGCGAAGATCAGGGTATACTTAAAAAAAAATATTAATAAAAATAATGTTCAAAATACTTCGATATTTTTTCGCTCCACATGCACTTCATACCTGTATTGACTCATTGTAACCTCTCTACAGTACATCTGACATCTTAATATTTTGAACCAAAATCCATTAGTGAATGTATAATTAGTTTTTGTTTGTCTCTTTGTGATTCTGGAAAACATGACCTACATTTGTATAATTTTCAGTTTTCTCTTAATATTCACTTAACTGCATGCTATGCTTTGTGAACACAACATGTTATGAATATTTTCAATATACTACTTCACAATACTGAAGAAAAACAAAATGATATATACACTTGTGTACCACAATTTTAGATGTGAAATTCATGTGAAAGGTAAAAAACGAGGTTCTACCTGTAATTATTAACTGGCTTTTTGCAGCAGTTAGCATCTCATTTGCAGCGGATGGCTAATGGGTCTGTTGATGATATGCCATTAATGTATCTGAGAATGGCTGGTCTTCAGCTCCATGTTAGTTTCTAACAGGTGCTCTCAATCTGTCTCTCTTTGTTAGCTGTAGTGTTTTGTAGAGAATTTCTTCCTGTTTCTATTTGCTTGAGCATCCTATATATTATGTCATCGTTAAAGAAATTTTCAATGTGTCTCATTGAGTTACAATATCGCTTATTTGTGTATAGGGATTACATAAAGCAGAAAAATCTCATAGACTTCTTCCGGAAGAGCTGTAGTCCGTTGTGAGTTGTATCTGAACTGCCTTATATTGTGGAAGCAGCCATTTTGTGCTGGTGATTAGGCTGTCTGAAATTAATTCTACATTTAATGTCAGGTCTAAATGAAGGGAAGGAGGTAATACGTAAACAAAGATAAGGTTCAAACATCATTTACCAATCAAATTCATCCATTTCATGAACTTTCAGTTTTGAAAATATATGAGGGTATGAACTGCGAAGCTTCATTCAAGTATACTTGTACTTTCATTTTTGTTGGAATATCTAGCCATTAAAATTAAGACTTACAATATTTATTGAGTAGTTCTATATTCTTATGTGCATTGTTTACAACTGTGTGGAAATGCTACTTATGGGACTTCATGACAATCTTGATTTTTCCCAGTTTCGGTGAACCACTGACTTAGTTCTGGGAACAGAGGGGATTTATTGGGAGACATCAATGTCTTCTGAGATCTGAGATCTTGCACATCTTCCATCTCTTTCCTCCCTCTTCATTTTGGAACCATTTTCTGTCATGTTCTTTAGTACTGGGGATAGCTGATGAAATTTGATTGGTTCTAGCTGTACAAGTGATCAAGACTGTAACCAGGTAACCAGTCGCTACTATAGTTACATGTTTGGTCACACCCAATTGGTGGCTGTTGCATAATTTGTCAAAGTCTCATGACAGGGCCGTGCCACTAATACATTCATTTGTACGTCTGTACATAAGTTGTACAATTTATTTTCTGTAAGTCAGGATCGAGTAAGTCTACAAGTCATGCATCTTGCCTTAAGATGTGATCGATAGGCATTTAGCTAGAAAAATTCACATCTACCATTGACCAAAAATGTGCTGCTTGCATTCAAGGTCATACCGGTCACCGTGGCTACTAGGTCCTCATTGTAAGAGGTCGTGAGTTCAAGCCCCACTTGTTCCATGGCTCAGCCAAACCTAAGATGTAAACATAGGTAGCAATTGCTCCTTCACCAAATGCTCAGCATTTAGAAGTAAAAACCACTGATTTTTTGCATATTACCTTAAAAATGGAGGTCCCATGTCGCAGTGGGTGTTGCCACATTAAAGAATCCTCACTGCTATGGCCATAAGTGCTAAGCATAGGTCTAAATTTTGTGGCACTTCACCTACAACTGGTGACATCTCAATATAAGTGGAAAATTCTTGACAGGACGTAAAACAAGTCAGGACAGAAAAATAATGAAGATACTCAGTAAATCACAACAGATGAGGGATATTGTAGTAAATACCAAATATCAGAGCAGAGTAGTGACAATGAGGGTCTTGCCACATGTAGCTACTAGTGAAGAATATCATTCACCATCATACCACTACTCAACTGCCACAGTTTTGAATGCAGCTTCCTTAGTAGAGAAAACGCTTAGTGGATGAAAAGTGAAGAAATTGTGTACAAGGATGATATTGAAAAGATTAAGATTCATCATACTGAGTGGAAAAAATGCAGTTTTAGTAGAGAGTGGCTTGAAAAAAATCAAAATCCCTTCGAGGCTTGAATGCACATATGATGAGAATATTGCTTTATTAACCCACTGGGCTTAAGCAATAACCAAAGGGGCTATATAGAGGCAGAAATATTTAAAGGACATGGAATATTTTCTGTCAAATCTCGTTATCTTGAACTTGATGGGACTAAGAAAAAACTTTGATAGCCAAGGATTCGAGATATCAAGGATAAAGAAAAAGTAGTTGGACTTCCAAATCACTTTGACATATCAATGGTATTCGAGATATTGGTGTTCAAGATACCAATTTCAATTGTATTTTCTCTTTTTCTCTCTCTCTCTCTTTTTTTTCTTGGGGGAAGGGGAGAGAAGTTGGGCATTATAATGATGCATTATTCCTCGTTTTTCTGTTGACAGTGAATGGACTGTAAATGTTGATGTGCCTACTTTGAGTATTGTAAAACATGTCTTGATAAACATAAACATCATAAGAGGACTATGGTAAAAATATGATTCAGTTTGTGTGATAGGTGGCTATTGCATATGAGTTGCAGTTATTTATAGTTTGATTATTAATACTTCCTGAATACATGTATTTGGTCTTAGGAGGGGATGGGCTGCTTGATTTCAGCCTCCCAACTGATCTGGTGGATATCAAATATACAATTATGAAAATGGTAATTTGTACTGCTGTTAAGCATTACCTATGGAAGTAAAACTAATTTACTAATATTATTAAATAAGAAATCGGATTCTACAGTTCACACAATGCTATAACATCTGAAATCACAACTAATCAACTATCACATCATCGAACATGCGGATGAAAAGTGGAGGATGAAATATTTCGAAATTGAAAACTTTAAAATTTTACTTCATTTAGTCAAAAAAATGCAGTTTTAGTAGAAAGTAGTTTTGGAAAAAAAATTACCCACAATCTACAATTCAGCAGTCAACATGCTAACTACTGAGCTATTTGGCTAAGCAATTCAATCTAAAGGAGTAGACATACATTGCTGATATTTATATTTTCATTCATGTTTTATAAAGAAGTCGCCCATCATGTCGTTGTAGTAGGACATCTTAATCCTAAAACATTGAAATGAAATGACTGAAATTGCTTGCATAATGCTAACAACTAAACAAAAACAAGTCAAGGTATGATTTGTTTAGTTCATCTGAGTGACCTGTTGCTATCGGTCTGTATTTGTTGTCGTGCTAACAATTATACATTTCTTGATAACTACCATTCCAATTCTTTTCACATTTGGTATGAAGCATCTTGTGGACAAGAGGGACATAAATTTTAAATTTCAGGAACCATTGTAACCCAGGGGCCTTAGGGGTAGGGTGAAAACTGCTAAAAATTCAAAATTGTTGGGTTTTTTTACAACTATATATCTGTAAGAAAAACTAAATTCACAGTCATGTAGAGTAGGAAGACCTTGACAAAAATTGTAAATTTCGTAATCCTAGGGCAGAGATTATAACTGGCATATAGTGTTTATTTGTAAAACATTTAAATAAGATCTTTAATGCTATTGATACTTAATTCGAAATTAAATGGACATTTAAAGCCAAGGGGCTCTTTACCAACATTGTAATTTTCATGATCCCAGGGGGTAGGGGTTTTGGTACCAGAGTGTGACCAAATTAGTCATAGTGTTTATATGTCTTGGTCATTTGAAAGAATTCCTCTCTAATTTTAATGATATGATATAAAAACTAAATTCGTAGGAAAAGCAGAAAGATATGAACCAAAGTTGTGAATAATTGCAACCCCATGTTTCTGACTCTTGAGCGAGTCCAAAATAGACATATCATGTTAATATAACATATACATGTATTCTATCACAGTTATTGCAAAGATCAAAGGAATGTCGGGGTCATTATTCTGCAATATACCTTCATACATAATAACTAATTATGAAAAAATGGATACACATCTCACTTGCACTTCATGTTTTGGTAATACAATAATAAAGTCGATAACTATAATTCAGTTTTATAATAATGAAAAATTAATATATGTTATAAATGACTGAAGAATATTTGTCATTCGATATAATCAAACATTTACATTATGAAATTTATATCAATAATCCTGTAACATCTCCATATGAGTGAAAAATTCTCGAGCGGGACGTTGAACAATATATAATCAATCAATAATCCTGTTAGAATAGGTCCTAAGTACTCCTTGCTTGTCATAAGAGGTGACTAAATGGGGCAGTCCTTTGGATGAGACCACCAAAAACTGAGGCTCTGTGTCACAGTAGGTGTGGCTCAATAAAGATCCCTCTCTGCTCAAAGGCCATAAGCGCCAAGCATAGACCTAAACTTTGCAGCTTTTCACCAGTAATGTTGATGTCTCCATATGAGTAAAAAAATTCACAAGCGGGATTTTAAACAATATACAACCAATTAACCAAAATCGATACACATTGAAATAAACATGGACAGACAAGTTAACCCTCTGTGTAGTTTTCTTAGACTGTGTGTTCAAAGCAGTTAATATACATGTAATCCATCAACAACAAACTAACAATCTAACGAAGATTAGATCCTTTGATCCGCTCACGTATATCACTACATAATGGCTGTGCTGAATAATAAGGACTGTATAGCAGTTTTACATATTTTGTATTACCGGAATCCTTCGCTAGCTATTAGTAAGATTGTATTGTTCCGAATGATCTGAGTTCGCACCATCGATTTACTAGACAATGTGCTGATTGGTTAGATTAAAAGGTCACTAGATTTGACCTTCGTATGTGGTTTCGTTAGATCCTTGTGTAGCGATATACGTGAGTGTATCAAAGGATCTAATTTTTGATTAGATTGACAAACTAAATACTTGAAATATTTTTCAAAATAGATTTACTATCTCACCTTTTCCGTCACAGGCTTGCAGTCCATTTCTGAAACTGCCATGATGTCATGGTGACCTAATTCACATCAGTATAGGTAAATGATCGGCTGTATATTTCTGAGCCATAGTAGAATAGAAATGAAGTTCTTGTTTTCGTGAATAATGAAAGATAACCTCCTTGGTGTTGAAAGGTTGTTTGAAGTGTAAAAGTCTCAACTAATGCCTCGGGTTTTATATTTCAAAACAACATTTCTAGATCTTGGAGCTGTCCAGAAACACCCACGAAAATGTGAATTTTATTCCTAAGTATATTATGTAAAGCCTTTTATCAATGTGAGCTCTTTTAGCGGCATTCATGTTTTAAGAACACATCCTTGTTTTATACTGCTGCTGAATTTTAGAATTTAGCACAGATATGCAGGACAGAAAAATTATTAGAGATTTTGTAGCCCAGTGAGTTTGGGCTAGTGATACTTCTAACTAATACTCAGGTGACTGATAAAGCCTGTGAGCCTCTTGTTTTATTTCTTTATAGTACAAAGTGTTTTGATAATGTTGACATGTGCTAAAAACATGGAATTTAAAAACATGGAGTTGGCAGGAATCCAGTAATTTATCATCTTGCGGATGAAGTGCATTGAGTACAGTATGGTAACTTAAATGTTCAAACTTCTTTTATTACTGTTGACTTATATCAGGATCAGGTTTATATTCCATTAATCGCAGTGACTGTAACACTGTAACTCTGCCAAGGCAAATTAATGAGCACCTGTTAAGTATGTTTCCTTAAGCTTCTATAGAAAACAAACAAGGTTGTACATTTCAGAAATGCTCCTGATTGTCTGAGAGGATTCAGTTCCCCTCCCCCCTTGATATTTATGCAAACAGCTGTTAAAAACAATTTATTAAATGACTAAAAAAAATTCTCCCTCCCAATAGGCTGAAATGCCACACTAAAAAATGCAGTATTTGTTATGAAAATTAATTTCCATCATCATGCACCCTGATGTTGAAACAAGGTATTGTTTATTAAGACTATGTACCCTAATATAAAAAGTTGGAACCACAGACTGTTTATCTATTGCACCAGAATTGTTATCATATAGTCATTAAGGTCCAAGATTTCTGATTGGTTGAGATCCAAAAAATTAGAATATCATATTCACCTTCACATACCTAGGAATATGATTTTTTTTTCAACATCGAACCAAAAGATAACTTGTAATTCTTAATACTTTGTACTGGGTCTTGCATTCTAACTGTAAACGAAGATGACTGACTAGATATCGATTCATAAGTTCTTGTAGTTGGTTTCAGTATTGTAGATTATTCATTAATGATCACATAATTATTGACATTTTCTTGATCACTATTATATTTCAGCTACCTTTTGAAGAACAATATTCACCTCAGTCCCCTGGGCTTGGAGAAAATTGCACTTCCTTGATTACTAAACTATCATATCCACCCCAAAAGTATCAACTGTATGTTATTTGTAACTAGACTTAATGGTGTTTCTAAATGAAATGACCAGATAAGATCATAATTTTTAAAAAAAAAATTGAGATTTTTTTTATAACAATTGGCACCTCGATTTCTATACCCCAGTAAAGTGATACTCACCTCAGTCATTGGCCTTCATGAAAAACACTTTCCTGGGGTGGAAAAATGGAGTTTTTATTGGCCTTTTTGAATATCACTTCCCTGGGGTGGAGAAATGGAGTTTTCATTGGCTTTGGCGAATATCATTTCCTTGAGGTGATGAAATGGAGTTTTTATTGGTATTGGTAAATATTATTCTGGGGTGGACATACTGAGGTGTCAATCTCATCGAAAGTAAAAAGATTTATGTTATTTGCAAATATTCCATTTAATTATGTAAATATCTAACAATAATGCGAAAAAAATTTCATACTATAAATCATGCTGAAGTTTGAAGTTTACCACATCAAATTACTGGCTGCAGCATTCTTTGATCTTTAAACAGTAAAATATGGATTTTAAAATAACATTAACAATTTTCTTTATTTGTCCCCTACCTGTTTGTAAATCCGAAGGGGACTACAGCTTTCTTTTCTGTCTGACTTTCATTCCATCCCTTTGTCTGTCAGTCTGTGCCATTGGTTTTCCAGACTTTTTCCCCCTTTATGCTTGCAAGGATTCATTTGAAACTTGCAGTATAGTTTCAGAGTAGCAAACTGTAGATCAAGTTCAAATTTTGTAACATTTGATGGACAGTTGTTAAAGAAATTAATTTCTATTTGTGATAAAATTACTATTGCAATTGGTTTTTGTATGTTATTGTGCATCGTCCCTCGTGTGTTGAACATTTTTATCCTCTCCTTGATAATGACCATTTCAATTCTTTTCAAATTTGGAAGTAAGCATCTTTGGGAAAAGGGGGACCTAAATTGTAAATTTCAGGACTCCTGCCCCCCCCCTTTTCAAATTTGGTATGAATGGCATCTTTAGGACAAGGGGGTTCATAAATTATAAATTTCAGGACTCCAATACCCCTGGGGCCTTAGGGGTGGGGCCTGAACTGCCAAAATTTGATCAATTTTCAAAAATCTATCTCTCTACAACTGCATATCTTTATGAAAAACTAAATGCATAATAATGTAGAGCAGGAAGGCCTCTGCAAAAAATTTAAATTTCATTATCCCTGGGGTAGAGGTTCTGATTCCAGGGTGGGACTGAACTTATTATCATATAGTGTATGTTTAAAGCATTTAAATCTATAATGCTATTGATACTAAACTGAAACTAGATAGATATTTAGATGGAGTAGGTTGCAATCATCCCTTACAATAATTATAAATTTGAAGATCCAGGGGGATGAGGGTTTGGTTCCAGGGTGGGGCCATACGTATTATAGTGATCATTGTCTTAATCACTGGAAAGACTTCTTTCTTTAAGTTTGCTGAGACAGTGTAAAAACTAAATGCATATTTAGGAAAAGCAGAAAGGGATGTACCAAAATTCCGAATTTCATAACCCCAGTATTTTGACTCTAGGATGGATCCAGATTACTCATATCATATTAATGTTACAAGTGTTAAAGTCGATCATCTGTATAGGCACTTTTGGGAGCATTTAACTTTTAAGAATATGATTTGTTTTATACTGTTGTTGAATATTAGAATTTAGCTTAGATATGCAGAACAGGAAATATTTTCGTAACCCTTGGGGCTAGTAATCGATACTTTTTAACTAATACTCAGTTGAACAGGAAGGCCCCTGGGCCTCTTATTAAGATACTTATAATACAATTATTATATTGTTAAATGATATCTATAGGGAATACAGAATAAAACTTGTGTGGATTGATATATGACATAACGATAAGTGAAATAAACACTACATGTGTACAGTGATCATATTGTTACGTACTTACATAACATGAATATATACACAGAAAAGTAGACACAAGCAAATGGTATTGATTGTGTATGATATCATACTCGAAGTTAATGTTCATAAAGACTAAGGAGTTTTACAAGAAATCTGTCATTCTTTAGTAGATGTCGCATTGAATTTTGTTTAGATTGAAGGTTAAATATTTTTTTGTTTATTCATTATTCATTGTATTACTTGCAATTTATTTAAAAAACTAACCATATATGGAATTTACTTTAAGGACATACGTGATGTTTCTCAATAATATTTAATATTTTGTGACATTTCACGTACAATTCATTTGCATTCCATCTGGTTTCTACCAAAAATACAGGGATGTATGTGTATTATCATGTCTGTTTTAGAGTTAGCATATTTTTGGTAGTTCTTGTAAAGATGTAAAATCAGCTCTTACAAATTAGTAAATGAGCATTACCATAGCAAAGAAGCAGAGAAAAATCTTCGGAACTGTCAGGTGTCAAACCCAGGACCCTTGCATTATTAGTTAGGAGATCTAATCTCTGAGATAGTCAGGTTGATATACAAAGCATGGTAATATTACTACAATATGAAATTTAAACCTATCTCAGAAATCATACAAAAACTCTTCATATTGAGGAGGTGAAAAAATAATTTTTAGAGGAAATGTCACGGATGTCCTTCATTTGTGTGACAGCAAAAGATTTTATAATCATTATGCTGAGTAAATGTATAGCATTGCCTATTTATTGCAAGGGAAATTATATATATATATATATATATATATATATATATATATATGTTTGTATGTATGTGTAGTGAGAAAGAGAGATTCTTTTGACAGCCAGAGATTTTGAACAATGTTCCACTGAAGGGGGAGTGTGAGAGAAAAAAAATGAACCATTGTATCAATACACACTCATCATCAAGGAAAAATATGTTTGAATTTCTTTTCATTTTCTTGTAATAATTTCATCTTTATAAATTGAGCAAAAGCTGTTTTATAGAGGAGTCAAATTGATTGAAATTCATGATTTTGTTAACCATTGTTCTAAGCTTCTTTTGGGAACACCAAGAAGCCTGACTGATGTCAAGTATTCCTAGTATACTGAAAGTCTGTTTGATGTATGATTTTGTTTTATTAGTTAATTTTGGTAATGATGGTCAGCTTTTGCTGTAACTTTTCTAGGGGTGTTTTGGCTGTGGAACACCTGTTTGTGAGGACTGTGGGTGTAAAGCTTATTATCACCTCTCCCGTACAGCTTTTCTCTTTTTCCCTGTGTGAATTGTGTGACAATTTTCCAAATTACTCCCATCTTTCGCCAGCGACATACTGCTCATATTGAAATTTGACTTTGCTAATTAGCTCATAATTACCATTGGCTGCAATGCTTTGGCTTTTTGAACCCTTTTATGGTCGAGTTGGATGATAATAGCTGATTATCATGTAATATAAATATTACCTAGGCTACTTTTCCTTATACAGGTTTCCATGGAAACTGCTTTAGATCTCTATTTTGATTGGTGAATAATTCTCTAGCCTCATCCCACCTGTTTTAGGGTGATAATTAAATGTGGTATATTATAGCTGCAAGACTTGTAACTTCCATCAATCCAAAGGGACTTTATTCCCATAGGAACGCAGTTCATTGAATTGAGGCATCTACGTGAAAACACTGTCAATCTCGTGTCATTATGCATTTGTGTCCTGATGGATGAGTGCAGGTAGGGATGCAGTTATTTTCTCTATTAAGGTAGTCAAAGCTCAGGTGAACAATTTTTATTTGTTTTGTAATTGTTCATCAATTTTGTTCATAAATAGGAAAAATTGAAAGTTTGAAGGGAAAAAATCCAAACCTGCAATTTGAATAGAATAAATTATAAATTGTTCTGTAGTTAACCATCAGATTTCTTTTTCATTATAGATTTTATATAGATATATATATATAAAACAAAAATAGGCTTCTTGTCTCTGATGCTGGTAGAAAATTTTGAATGTTGCACATTAAGTGGTTGTGTTTTTATCAATAGGCCAGCTTGATCATTAAACTAGATACATGATTAAATTTGAATTATTAATGAAACCCAAAGCCTATTCACCGATCAAAGAAATGCCAGCCATTTCAGCCCCGGTTCAAATACTGGAGAAAAGATTACCGATATGAATATTTCAAATTTCCGCAGTTGATCAGTGTTAGGGTTTTTCGCATTTGATTACATCCTATTCACATTAGGTTAGAGGAAGTAATTGTTTGACCCACAGAACTTTGTAATAAAAAGAGAAAGGCAATTTTCCAACACCTCTATGATCAAAGGTTTGAGAATTTCTTACCATAAAGAATTGTTCTTTTCTATGGATTTTTCTTCCTAATGAATCAAATGAAAGGTATTAACTGCATTGCATATTGTTTTCTATGGGTTTTAATGATCTTGAAATAATTTCAATTTTACTTAGTTATCAAATCACAGAGCAACTTTTAAAATTAAATTATGTTATTTACATACCCTTCTCTAAATATGACAGAAAAGAAATCATTTCAAAAATGAAAATTTAAAAGTCATGTTTCATATCAGTACAACTATTGGGTGAGGGGGGTGGTGACTTAAGTAGCCTTTCTTGCTTCAAACTGAATTACTCATGTAGATAAACTGTTTTGAAAATATATAGAATGCCTTTTAAATCATGAAATATACATCTCAATGTACTATCACTGCTCTTTCTGCTGTATAGTTTGAGCTACTACCGAAGTGAGCTATTGTTCTCTAACATACCTGGGTGCTACCTGTAATTTCACTACCTGTGGTTGCAGCTTGTAATTATCCAGGGAATATACCTGGTTGGCCATCACAGTCATGGCTTGTGAGGTGATGGCATGTTTTTCCTGTAACCCCTTGGTAAGCTGTGAAACTCATTTGTCACACAGGGTATTGATGGACAGAGGTGTGAAATCTGAGGTGTTTGGGGAGTTCAACATCTGCATTGGCATGAAAAGATTCCTGACTTCTTCACAGTTTTTGTTTCAATGCAGACATGATTTTCTGCAGTTTTGTCTGGCACTTTGATGTTGGTAGGTGAGAGGTCTCTCTTGGTGTTGACAGTGCTTTTTGTGGCCACTGAAGTTGTCAAGAACATGATGATTGCTTTACAGTTTGTGTCTGAACAAGAGGAGTCTCTATCATGCCTTAGGTAACAGTGCTTCATTTGAAATGTTGAGGACTTCTGTACATTATATTTTTCTAAAAGGAGTTGAAACATTCATAGTGTTCTTATTTGATGTAGCAAAGGGTTAAACTGTTACAAATTTAGTTGGGTTTTGGGGGGGATTTTTTTTGTATGTTTGTTTGTTGTTGGGTTTTTTGTTGGTTTTTTTTTTTTTTTTGTTTTTTTTTTTATTTTGGTTTTTTTACCTGAAACTCACCTGAACAAGAATTTTGATACAAGTATAAACATGATGGTAAAGGTAAGGATGATCAATTTGTGTATAAATATGATAGATTTGCATATGATCCAGGGGCCACAATCTGGCCTTGGGCTGTTTGGTCAGAATGGGAAAATTAAGCGAATCCTACAGCATCTACTAACATTGTGCTTTCTGTTCATCAGTGGTGGATTGCTTGATATTAATTTAGTTATCAGCAGTTGTACCACTGATTTGCAGAGAAAACAACTAAACTAATCTTGATGCCTGCTTCAGTAACTGCCTTGTGGTCTTTTGTGCTCTCCAGTGCAGACTTAATGTCACTAACATCTATGAATTGTCATTTATCTCTGTGTTGTGATCATGATCGTATGGCAAGGGTAGCATTCACTTGAGTTACTTCAAAACCATACTGCCCCCTCCACGCACGATTGCTCCATATTTTTTTTCCAACATACCAAATGGGACTGATGACCATTCTCTATACATTTCATGGGTGACCCAGCAAGGCCTATTAATGAACACCCCATGTACATTTGACAGGTGCCCCAGCAAGGCCTATTAATGAGCACCCCATATACATTTGACAGGTGCCCCAGGGTCTGTTGATGAGTATCAATTATATACAAATTTGCACACACTTTGACATCTTTTCATCTTTTTCAGTTTCAAATAGAAACATATGGCTGCCTTTTTTTAAGCTTATACATCAAAGAATCCAAAGTTTAAATTTACTGTTAGGGCATGTTTTGCAGTAGACTTAGCTGACTATGTACTAATTTAGGTGTAACTGTATCCACTATGAAATCTTGCATCCAAATTTTAGCATATTCTAGAGAAGACTACAGGTGTTGGTACATGGGGGTATAATAATGCGACTCCATTTAGAGAGGGTGACCCAATTAGTGCATTACACTGTTTTCCCTGGCATCTTGTAAATTACATGTAATGCAGAATATCACAACGCATGTAACATATATTTTTTTTTATATAATTAGCACACACACACACATGTACAAGTGATGTTATACAATAAAATATAAAGGAAGATTCAGAAAGTCAAAACCAACTGCAAGTATCGTTGTTTATTGGACTTTTGTAAAATATGCCAACTTTATTTGGCTTTTGATTCATGTTTTGTAAGCACCCCAACCTCTTATTCATTTTTTTTTTTTTTGGATATTAGATTAAAAGTGCATTAATAGATGATTGATATTCAGTAAAAACATTTTGATCATGGACTACAGTAGTTAATATTATAGTCAATACTGTAATCAATTGATTGATTGATTGTTTGTTTGTTTAACGTCCCATTGAGAATTTTTCACTCATATTGAGACGTCACCAGCTGTAGGTGAAGTACCACAAATTCAATACTGTAGTTAATACTGTAGCTGATAAATTTTCCTTTGTAAATTAACTCATGGATGAAATTTTAGGTATGTATGAATAGATAGGAACCTCGTCTTTACATTATCGTTATAAGACTGATTGTGTTACACCGATAAGCTATTAACATGGACTACTGTGACATGAAAGAAACATATTAAGGAGTTTTGTAAGGTGCATTTGGTGTGCTGGTAAAAACTTTAAGGCACTGCAGGCTGCAAGGGGCAAGATGGCCATTTAAGGAAAGGTGAATCTAACCATATAGGAGACCTACTGAGTGTGTGCATGAACTGTTTATGTTTTGTGTGTGTTGTGCATTTTAAATAGTAATCTACATGTGTACTTTTGTACATGTATGCCATTTGTTAGTGTTCCAATTTTTTCAGATTTTTTTTATTCAAGGGAGATAACTAATTAAAAAAAAAGGGTCATTGAATTTTCATACAAAGTAACCCACATATTCAAAACATTTCAGCTAGATATGTAGTTTTATTAACTGTGAGTTTCAATAATATCATATGGGTTGAATACCTTAAATACATTTATTAATAAAGAAAAACAAATATAATCTCCAAAAGGATTGCTATATCCTACCTGTTAGCAAAAATTCTCTGAATGAAGAAGTAATAAGATGTTGTTATTAAAGATACAGGTTCTGAAATCTCATATCTATGAATCAGAACCAATTAAGGTATAATTATCAGCATTCAGATGCAGAATCATCAAGGTACTGTGATGACAGCCGGTGCTTTGTCTTGAATGATTATGATTGTCTTGAGAAATACAGCAGTGTTTTGGAGACCTCCTCATTAAATTCTCCAAGGATGATATTCATATTGGCAAGATAATGACTTCCTTTGATATTTCTAGAACTCGTGTTCGTCATTTAAATGAAATGTTACCCTTGTCTTTGTGTGATTTAAGAAGGCCTTGTGTTAATAGTGAGAAGGTGAAAGTCGGGTAAAAAATAGAGGGGAATTAATGCACAAGTAATTACCTGCAAATGACCAGGTACTGAGTGGCTGGTCAATTTTTGATAACATACAAAAGCATGCATCATTAACTTGTCTTCTTTTGTGGGTATAACCTGTTCTGGAGTTAGATTCAGATCCTTTCTTACAAATTTTGTTAATTTGGGGTTTTTCGAACATGTTTCAGCATTATTGAATCAAAGTCAGATAATGGTCATTAATTTTCATTCATACTCATTAAATCTGGAAAACGTAATTCTGGATTTCATAGCTAAACTGTTAAAAGTTGTTCACTATTGTTTCAGCATTGTGCAAAATGTCTTTGAATGTAGCTTGTGATTAATTTCATGTACTCCAAATGAATCATGTTTTACAGTTTTCATTCCAGTATTCCAGGTAATAAAACAAAAATAATATGAAAATGGAGACAGTTTATTACAAATATAACGAGGTTTCAAACAATCTTGTGCAACTCATACCACCGTAGAAACGTAATTAAAACCCATCAAAGTTCTCCGTGACAAATCCACAGAATTTAATTGACAGCAATTCTAGTCCAATGTCTTGAGTGCATTGAATCTCTTCTAGTTCCAAAAAAAAAAATAATAATAATAAAAAATAAAGTTTTAAAAAAAAATGATTATTAAAAAATATGGCAGAAAGAAACTGCACCATGGTAGAAGAATGGCATTCTGTGTAATTATTGAGACGTATGCTTGTAAGATAATTGGATGAAGAAAACACATGGTTCTTTGTTATTGATTCAATTTGTCTAATACATTGTTTTTACATGCAGCCAGTCTACTTACTCCCAAATGAGATTAAAGCTAAAATAATTGTACATTAAACAAATTACAACCTTTTTTTATGAGACTTGAAGAAATACTGAACTGGATGTATTTTCATGGGAAGTTCTTGTGACTGGTTGGTCATTGATTTCACAATTTTGCAGCAGACAGTTAATGACATATTTTAACGTTGCTGCTCTCGTTTTGATGGAGAAAAAACTAGATTAGAACGAGTCAAAAGTATATGTCACATGTTTGCTCTATTCAAAAATTTGGTAAACATGGTTTGCTTCTTGTTTGTCATTTATCATGTGTTTATTCCAAAAATTGTTTTTTTTAAAAACATTTTTCTTACCTGTTAATCCATAAATCAGAATGATGAGTCACAGTAAAATACAGACAAAACATGATGGACATTAGCATTTCAGAATATATAGCACAATTACAAAATTATTGATGTCCAAATTAATACTATTCCATAGCTATTCTTACATAAATCATAAGATGACATACTTCTTAGTCATTCTGAATATGAATAAACATTGAGTTGATGCTGCAGTTGCTTGGGTTTAAGGTGCACCAGAATCCATTGTACAGTCAACATTTTACATTTTATATCCAGATCTAGATATTTAAAAACTGATTATGATTTTGCAGGAAACAACATCGCCAGATGGAAAACTAAAAGTGAAGACTTTCCGCATTCCAACGTTTTCTCAGCCCTCCCTGTACCATGAGGTCAGTATGTTCAATATCTACATTTGTTCTGGGTTGTTTTGAAATATTGCCCTCATTATTCCTCAGTACCCAGTGAGTGCCTTCCGCCTCAGGGTGTATCAGGACAATATAGCCTGGCGTATATTTCTATTCACCCCAAATTATCAAGTTTGATTTTATTTCCCATGTATAATAGTATTTATCTACCATATTATCTGCAATGCAATGTGACAGTTATATTAAATCTATGGATAGCAGAGTGACAAAATCCTTCATGGAATATTAGCGAAATTACGTAATGTTGATATTGAAAATTATCAATGACGTTGATTTGTTAGACAGTGATGTATCTTGGCCAATTAAACCATTTCACTATTGAAACTTGAGGGTGAAAAAAAAAGGTTTTTGCTATATAGAAAAGAGTTTAAAGGTGCTTGAACTTTGGAAGAGTTAATTGTATGGTGAATGTCTGTGTCTAACTGTTAAGTTTGTCAGGTTTCATGGTAATATGAGGTATATCGTATGTCCTTGGACAATCATTTTCTTTGTGATTGAGATGTTGCCCTGTTCAGGCGTCAACTCTAAAAATGGGGGGGGGGGGGGGGGGGGGGGGGGGGAAATTACAAACACTTGTGTACATGTGAACATACTAAACTATTCAAAGTGGAATGATATAATATTAGAATGACATCACATCTTAAAAAAAGAAAAGAACTTCTGTTATTTGTAAGAAATATCCCCCCAAAGAATGGGTATAGCACAGTCACTCAGTTCTGACACAGAAAGCCTTCAGCCGATGAAGATTTCCAGATTCTCGGTGAAAGTCTTCATCACAGGGATTGGTGTAATCCTGTAATTAAACCGTCTACAGTTGCATGACAGTAAATGTTAATCCTTCTTCCTTATTGGAGTCACTAGTTAATTGAATGGGTTGGGGGACAGCCCAATCATCAGTCAACAGCGAGATCATTCTTGGCCAAATTTTCAGACCACTTGCGTATTTTTTCCCATCCCTGAGTATCATACACTTCAATGACTGGAAGAAAGATCTAGTGTTTTACAAAGAGACACCACAACAACAAGGCTTTCTGTTGCTTAGGACTGTGTTGATTGTTGGTATTTAGTCTCTAGTATTTACAGAAAAAGTAATATTAAGAAATGTTTTGGAATTTAGGTATTTTTCTCAGCCTCCAATATCAGTGTAGGTTTACTATCAATTAACTCGTCAACAGATCAACAGACTTCCACTAGTCATACAAGGAATAATGCTACATTCTGACACATTTTTCTTTTGAATGCAGACCGCATCATGGTTTTTCTAAAGGAAGATGGTGTCAAATATAAATTGGAAGATTAATTCGTAAGGACATACGAGTCAAATCTAAAAACACTTTGACATTGGGATTTTAGAAAGTCAATTTCCTGACCAGATGAATGACTTAAGATAAAGTTCAACTTTTGTTAAAGTCTACCCACATTTACAGGAGTTACTTCCCTTTGCATTAAATTAATTTTCCTGCATGTTTTTAGACTGTGCTTTAAAATATTGCTAAG
Source organism: Ostrea denselamellosa (assembly GCA_024699665.1). Classification (NCBI taxonomy): domain Eukaryota; kingdom Metazoa; phylum Mollusca; class Bivalvia; order Ostreida; family Ostreidae; genus Ostrea; species Ostrea denselamellosa. The sequence continues at coordinate 58,152 of JAMZEH010000071.1, read as the reverse complement.
AAATTTGCTATTCAACCTTCTAATAAAAATTTTAGACCAAATTCAATTTTCATGATGGTTGACCCTCTGGAGTCACGACCTTTCTTACAAATGTACATGATTGGAAAGGCATTCTGGGATATGTATTGCAACAACACTCTCAGAATTCTTATTAATTGTAAAAAGCAAAGCATTTAACTGAAAAGAAAGTTAGATATTTAAGTATTCATAAACTTTAACCAAAAAAAAAGATTAAGTATGCGATATGCATCCCATGGATTAAATAACTTCACTTACTGTAGCAAAGATCATGTCTAATGTAGAATACTATAAAGTCTTAGATTGTACTTGACAATACAATCACATAAAATTTAATTTCTTCATATATATCAACACTAGACTTCAAGGCAGTTTAGAAATATCAGTTTACTCTGATTAATTGATTTTTCAATCTGAAAATTAATCATCTCATTTGATGATTAGGGATAATAATAAAATTTGGAATGATTCTCAAAACTAGCTGTATGGTGATATCAATGTTATGTGGCTTCTTCTTGTGGTTGGTTCCCAACATTAACATTGCAATTTGTCATCAGTTCATCAAGTTCAGTCATTGACATGGTAATCAATTTAAGAATTAATGTACAGCCTAGTAAAAGTCTGGAACATAAATCTCTAAGTGTGACATTTTGCCAGACATTCATTTGGGGAATCACATTCATCTGTTATACTACTGGACTTAAATATTCCTCTCATTTAAACACATTTTTATGATTTTGTATGTAGTACATGGAAGTAATGATTTTGGAAGTAGAACATAATTGTGAAACACTGTAATTTTTGGTGTCCAATTAGTCTTGTAATAAACCCTTATTATCATGCATGCAAACTCAATACAGAATGAAATCGACAAAAAAAAAAAAAAACTTCATTAAAGTGGCTTAGGGAAAGGTTGGTGGAGACAGTGGTTGTGTTGATTTTATGTCAAAGCAGTGGGTATGTTGATTTTATGTCATATCAATTGGTGTGTTGATTTTATGTCAAAGCAATTGGTGTGTTGATTTTATGTCAAAGCAGTGGGTATGTTGATTTTATGTCATATCAATTGGTGTGTTGATTTTATGTCAAAGCAGTAGGTATGTTGATTTTATGTCAAAGCAGTTGGTGTGTTGATTTTATGTCAAAGCAATTGGTGTGTTGATTTTATGTCAAAGCAGTGGGTATGTTGATTTTATGTCATATCAATTGGTGTGTTGATTTTATGTCAAAGCAATTGGTGTGTTGACTTTATGTCATATCAATTAGTGTGTTGATTTTATGTCAAAGCAGTAGGTATGTTGATTTTATGTCATATCAATTGGTGTGTTGATTTTATGTCAAAGCAATTGATATGTTGATTTTATATCAAAGCAGTAAATGTATTGACCTCCTTAAGAAGCATGGTGTAATATGATGAAGCATTTCAATGTGTTTGGTAGCCTTTGACCTTTTTGTGAAGCATATTTTAATGCAATGGAGCATTTGAATGTCTTTGATAGCCTCTGAGTATCAGCAGTATCTCTTTGACGGAGAGTGCCTTGTCCAGATTAGATCGCCGAGAGGCAGAAGTTTGGTGCAGCGGTCCCCTACCTCAGTATGAAACCATTAATGGACAAAACAGGTGAGTCTAATGATTCTATGGAAAATCCTGTAGACAAGGAAAGTTAGCAACAGGTGAGCTGTGTATATGGCATGAGTTGCTTCTTAAGATACACATATACCATGGCATTGTATCTCATGATCAGTCATTATTATGAAGATTTCAGAAATATTTTTGGTTTTACTTGAAATGATGATTGCTGTATACGTCTTGAAAGCCGAACAATTACAGTAGTGTTATGATTTTGTGCACAAGATATTTTAAGTGATCTGCAGATCCCAAGCTCATCTCTGCTAAGTCTTTTTCTTAATATCTGTTTTCCCCTCAATTTATTGCGAGAGGAGATACAGTAACTGGACTGTTTGAGTGTGGGTTAGTATGTGTGTAACACTGAGTTTGTAGATATTCTACAGGCCACTTTTTTTATCCTTCAACGAGAAAATCCCTGTTGATTTTGGGGTCAAAGTTCAAGATCACAACAGGACTTGTTAGAAAAAATTTTCAGTTACTGTACAGGTCACATTTTTGCTTGATTGATTTGATACTTGACTTGTAGTATTGTTGTTAAATGAAGAAGAACCATATTGATTTTGGGGGTCAAAAGGTCAAAGTTTAAGGCCACTATGGAACTTCGTAGAAAAAGCTTGTACATACCCATTGCGAAGGATATGCCCTGCCTTGTGAAGCTCTTGTTGAAATAAAGTTTTGGAAAATCATGTTTTTTATCCAATGTATAGACTTATAATGTATGTACTTATTACATATCATTTTTAGCTTACTTGAGGTGAAAGCTCAAATGAGCTTTTCTGATCACCCCATTGTCAGTTGTCTGTCTGTAAACTTCACATTTTGGACTTCATCTCCAGAACCATTGGGCCAATTTTAATTAAACTTTCCAAAAAACGTCCTTGGGTGAAGGGAATTCCAAGTTTCTTCAAATGAAGGGCAATCCTCTTTCCCAAGGGTGATAATAGCAAAATAGTGAAAATATACTAAAAAAAATTTAAAATCTCCAGAATCAGTGTACCAATTTCAATCAAACTTCCTTGGGTGAAGGGAATTCAAGTTTGTTTTTTTTCAAATGAATGCCCATGCCTCCTTCAAAGGGGAAGTAATCAGAAAAATGCAAAAATAAGGTTGGGTCATTTTTAAAAATCTTCTCAAGAACCTTTGGGCCTTAAAAGTTCAAATTTACATGGCAGCTTCCTGACTTAGTGCAAATTCTAGTTTGTTAAAATCTTGCCAATTGGGGTAGGGTGGGGCCACAATAGGGGATCAAAGTTTTACATGCAAATATATAGGAAAAAATATTTAGATATGGGCCAAAGTGACTTAGGTGGGCAATGTGTCACACGAGCCTCTTGTGCATGATTAAATCATTTTATGCTGATCTGAGAAATTTTTGCAAGGTGTAGTAGTGACCCACCTTAACTCTGGACAAATTTAAAAAAAAAAAAATTATCTTTTTTCCATTTTGCAAGTCAAGTAAATGTTCTTTTTTCTAAAATTTACATTTATTCAAATATTAATGCCCTGTAAATATGAAGTCATGACACAAAGTCTCTGTTTTAGTTCATACTCTATTGTCCATTATGCATATCAGGGTTTGAGAGTGTGCTCTGTAACAGAACACTCATCAAACCTGTACATTGGGTCATTTATGGTAAGAACTCCGTGCAACCCATGCACAAAATAGATGTTTTCCTGGTCTTTTTTGTGTAATTTTCATACTTCACAGTAAATATAGAGCAAAAACAAAGGAGAACGAAAATATGTATCTTTAACACTTGAGAAATGAAAGAATTGTCACTGATATATATGAGACCCTTAGCGAGGGTACAGGCTAATATGATTATGGATGAATCCTGAGAGAGAAAAAAGCAATACATTCAAAATTCATGAAAGATGGATTGGAAAGATGGAGTAAAATTCCAGAACGTATGTTCTGTCACCTGACAGGTTGTAAATGAACTCAACAGTGTACAATCATTGTGAAAGTGACTGATGGAAGTTCACCTAACCCTCCCAGTGCTAATGACCGTACGTGATACAAGATCGTATCAGTGTTAAAGCCCTGATGAGGATCCGTCCTTTAGTATATTGTACATGTCCTTCATTTGTCTATATCTGGCAAATTGTCACAACTTGGTGATTCAATGTAGTGGCTAGGTTTATGATTGCTTACACTGTAAAATGATTGTCTATCAGGAAATAAATGGTTGGATTTGCTAGGGGGGGGGGGGGGGGGGGGGGGGGGACCTATTTCTCAAACTGACACATCATAAGTCAAATGTAAGAAATACTAGTAGTGCCCAGAAAATTGATGATAATTGGATATTTTCAGATATTTACAAAATTAATTCACTGACTGGAAGTTGATATCTCTATCAAAATCTTTTTAATGTGGACTCACCTTCATTTGTGAAGATGTAAAGGGTTCACTCGTGAAAAGACTGGTGATAGTAGCTCATTGGTAGAGCATTCACTTCATAACTGGAGGGGCCTCCGTGGCCAAGTGGTTAGAGCATAGGGCTCAAAATCACAAAGCCTCTCACCTCTGTCGGCACGTGTTCGAATCTCGGCCGCGGCGTTATGTGAGCAAGTTTGCCAGTTTACTTGCGGAAGGTCAGTGATCTCTTCTCAGGTACATTGTATCTGGGTTCTCTCCTCCACCAACAAAAACTGGACGCCACCAGATAACTGAAAAATTGTTGAGTGTGGCGGAAAGCAATAAATAATCAATCAATCAATCAATCAGTTTACAATTCAGCATTCAATATATGAACAGCATCTTTATGTGATTTCTTTTATTGATATTGACTTTGTCTCGCTGAGCATTGGCTCTGATTTCTCTAATTTCTAAATTCAAACATATCATTAGCATTTGGTGCATATTGCTAGATTTCTAGCCATGTTATTCATTGCTAGATAGTATATCAAATGCTTCTCATCCAGTTTACATGAAAAATGTGACTTGATTTTGTTAAAAACAAATGTTTCTCCAGCTCTCCAAATTGAAAGTGCTCCTTACACCTCATTCCTTTTATCGTACTCATGGTATGGAGGAAAAAGCATGAGTAGGAACATAGACATTATATATATTTGTATTATGAGGGTACATAAATGTTCAGTTTGTTTGTTTTATGGAGGTGTATATTTGTATTATGGGGGTACATATTTGTATTATGGGGGTATAGATTTATATTATGGGTGTATAGATTTGTATTATGGGGGTATAGATTTGTATTATGGGAGTATAGATTTGTATTATGGGGGTATAGATTTGTATTATAGATTTGTATTATGGGAGTATAGATTTGTATTATGGGGGTATAGATTTGTATTATAGATTTGTATTATGGAGGTATAGATTTGTATTATGGGGTATAGATTTGTATTATGGGGTATAGATTTGTATTATGGGGTATAGATTTGTATTATGGGGTATAGATTTGTATTATGGATTTGTATTATGGAGGTATAGATTTGTATTATGGGGTATAGATTTGTATTATGGGGGTATATGGATAATGGAAGCTTGGGGTACTTGCCTCATGCTCTCTTTGTATTTATATGCCCTTTTTTAAGCTGGGTATTTAATTCTAAGTTCTTGGTGGGTTTTTTTGTTGTGGTTTGTGTGTGTGTGTTTATGGGTAGGCGGGGGGTGGGGGGTGGGGGGGGGTCGTGTTGAAAGATGATGTGCTTATCACAGTGCCATCATCAGAAAATGAAAACAATTAAACAGCAAAGGCTTATTACAGACAAAGCATTGGTGATTTTCCGTAATCTTTCACTCGAGTAAATGTGTTGATATCTGATAATCACTTCTGACTGAACTGATATGGCATTATGTAGCACTGTCTCTCATCTTGGTCAATGATATAAATCTAGATGCACATTACTATATAGGGGGAAGACCTGAAAAGGCTATTAACACCAAGTGGCTGAGAGCAGGGAAGAGGTGACATTAGGAGAATGCTTAACATGCTATAGGATCTATATTGTCAGTGGCCACTTACTAACTTTGAATCATCAGTCATTCGTGTCTTTTTTAATGCTCAAAATTAATTGTGAAAAGTTCTATTTTGCTTTGGCATTCTTAACAGTGATGCTTACTTTAAGTAACTAGTGCCATGCTGCTAATAAAGGGTGAAGAATGCACTCATGCTTTGTTACCCAGTAGCCTATTAGATGCAGTTAGAATTTCAGCAATTTCTCCTGAATACTTCATTATAACTAATATATTTGCTTTGACCATATTTGCTGCAAAATTGATTTACCTTTACTTGATATTAACAGCAGATTAGTGGGCTAAATCTACATGTGTCTTCTCTGTTTTCATAATCAATAGATGAGAGATTTCTTCCAGAGGCATATAGTGTGTTTCTTCTATGATGAAGGGAAAAAATGTCTGGTCTAGAAATTTCATACACGAGTGAGTTCATTTGTTCTCAGTGATCCCTTTATTGTGTTTTGGCTCAAGGCAATCACAAAACAATTTTTGTCGGAGATGAAGGCCACCGTTAATTTATGGACAAGTTTATTAGGAGAGTAAATCATATTTCTGCAGACTATTCAAACATTCACTAGGGGGGAAAATCAGGTGGCATGGATTGGTATATTGCATCTTGTGCTTATAAAAAAAAAAAAGATTTTTGAGGAGATATTGAAGGAAATCCAATCAAGAACCAAATATTTTCTTTCTGCATTTTGATTGAAATATGAAGTTCAGTTTGCATCTAGTTTTAATGGATTTGCAGAAATGGTGAAATTTCATTCTCCCAAATAGACATTTTGGAAACTTATTTTTCCAAGCAATCAAATATACTTCTCAGATTCTGTCAGGCAGAAGAAATTTTTGTTAGTCAATTCTTTGGGTTTGTCTTAATTAGTTGAAATATATTGGAAAATATTAAATAAATGTATCAGGAAATCTTCTTCTTGAATTCTTATAAAAGGGGAAAATTATCTCTCAATTTAGTGCATGCCCTAGAATTTGGTTGAATTTGATATCTAAATGATTGATTTTTTATTTTTTTTTGGTCTTGCTGTTGTAGACAAGATTTTTAATATCTTTTTCAGGCAGTCTGTTCTATCCAACATCCTCCATACATACACGGCTGAGATTGCCGAGCTTACAAACCAGTCCCATCACTGGTTCTGTAAATCTTGCTCCAGGTATGCAATCAATAACTCAAGCAGTGATTGAAGACAGGATTATTAATTATAATTAACAGCTACTTTAGTGAAAGCAAATTTTCAATCTTGGTATCATGTCAGTCTCTGAAATTCTCGATTCTTGAAGACAGCAGCATAAGAGGTGATTAGTAGATTAGGCTCAGGGATTTCTGGGAATTGCATTTCAAGGTAGACTAATGGGAAATCCTAATTACTAAAGGTCGAATGTAATTCTTAAATTCTACCTATGATTATACAGCCACACTTGAAAAGAACAAGATTATACAATATATGTAACGAAAGAGATTTAAAGTAATATATGCTGTAAGATGCTTTAGGTCATTAATTCAGAGCTAGAAAAGGATTACTTCCATTTTGAAAAATTTGAAAATATTACTGGTTCATAATTATAAGTTTCAAAGTTCATGCAGTACATGTTCTGAGAAATGGATGATTAATCCAGTACAAATCTGACAGTTGTCTTTGTTTCGGAATAAAATGATGAGACTGTTTAAAGAAGTACGCCTGATATAAACAGGAGCAATTTTTGCATTATGTTATACTTGATGTCGCAGCTGGTCCTGATTCTTACGAAAGAAGACTTTTAAAAATCGTGATGGAACATGTAGAATTATTTCACTTCCCGTTCTGTTATGCTGGATGAAGACCTACAACGATTTCTGGGAGTTGAACTTTGTTCAACTTCGCAAGGTCATCACAGACTACACGTAGGAATATAATGTAAAGGACTTGTGTGTGGGCCACTCAATAACCTCCTTTTGTTCGAAATCATGTATGGCTCAGAAACATTTTTCAAGCAATATAATTTCATATCCAAAAGCTAAAATTCAAAACAAATAGAACTTATCTCAAATTCTGAGCACTATATAAACAGGTATATTCGTTTTACAAAATGTTAGAAAAAGATGTAGTCACTGGAATTTTTCATATATACACCGTATTTGTAAATGAACATGCTTGGCACTGTATGAACAAGTTCATTGCTGAGGGGTTAAAGGTTAAAATATACACTGTCTCTGTATATAGTAAGTATAATTATACATGTATATAAATAGTAAATAAATGTATATATAGATTCATTGAACTAGAGTCTCAGGGTGCAGTAAATAAATGAATATATAAATTAAACTACACCAATGTTAACTGTGCAAATTCAGTGAAAATAAATCAATATTACTTATTGAAAAAAAACCCAGTGGAATTACTTGGAATATACAGTAGTAAGTTTTTTGAATATTAGAAAAACTTCAACCCTAGGAATACATTCAGTACTTTGATTGTTCTTTGCAGGATAGCAACCACTGGGTTTCTGAATCTTGCAGACCTTAACACCGAGGAGGAAGCCTCATTTTCCTTGTCTGACTCTCCCCAGTCAAGCAGGCGTCACAGTCAGTATGGGGATCTGCCCCCTAGACTGGCCATTAGCCCCTCCCTAATGATTGAGATGCTGTCAGGCCTATACTATGTCACGTATGTACAACTCCTTTGATCTTTACTGGAAAGGTTTTATTTTAAAGGTTTTTTGTTTTTGTTATTTTTGGGGGGGTTTTTTGGGGTTTTTTTTTTAGCTTTTCTGATCACCTGTTGTCTGTTATTGATCTCTATGACTCTTTGTCTAGTCTATAAAGTTTACACATTTTCAACGTCTTCTCCAGAACCACTGGGGTAATTTCAACCAAACTTGCTCTATAGCTCCCTTGGATAAAGGGAATTCAAAATAATTTTTCAAGCGATTAATCACACTCTTTCAAAGGAAAGATAATCAAGGACTAGTAAAAATATAGTGGCATGTTTTAAAATCTTCTGAAAAAGCGCTGGACTAGAGAAGACAAAACTTATGTGAAAGCTTCCTTAATGAGTGAGGATTCAAAATGTTCAGATCATGGCCATGGGTGATAGGGTGGGGTTATAATAAAGGATATATACAGGAAAAATCTAATCTCTAAAAATCTTGTTTACACCTTGTTTAGTCATATTGATATGGGGGGGGGGGGGGGGGGAGTCACAATAGGGAAACAAAGTTTTTTATGGGAAACTTCAAAAAAAAAAAAATTCTCAAGATCAAGAGTGCCATTATTAGTCATATTTAAATATTATGCAGGTATTGTAGATTAAAGCTTGTTCAGATGATGGTTCCTGAGGGTTGGGTGGGGCTACAGTAAGGGAATAAATTTTTATAGGAAGTTATGGGGAAAAATCTTCTCAAGTGTAAGACATATTAGTATGTAAGCATTCTCATGTAGTGTAGATTTCAGTTTATTCAAATTATGTTCCCAGGATGTAGGTGGAGCCACCATTGGGGATATAATTTTTACATGACTATGTATGCAGAATTTTCTGTCTTAAACTTCTCAAGACCAGCAAGGCCATGGTTTGTCATTGTCAATATTCAAATATCCTCACATACTTCTTCAAATCATGACCCAGGAGAGAGAGAGGGGAGAGGGGGTAAGATCGGGCTGCAATAAGGGATCAAAGTTTACATGGTACTACATGTATATATATTCTTTGTGTTTGAAAATAATGCATGAAGAGCAATACTGCAGATTTATATTTTATTATATATACTTAGAAAAGGTGGGGGGGGGGGGGGGGGGGGGGGGGGGGGGAGGTGAAATTTTGAGTCTAAAGTCAATGTCTGCATTATAGGCAAATACTACTGCCAGAATTTTTTTTCTTGCTGCATAACATGCAAAATTTGAATGTGTTGAGGCATTAATGTCAGCTTAATCAGAAATGAATCAACAAGTGTGATAGTTTAAATAATAATACAGAATACTTACCAATGTGATGTTATAAATCATCATTTTGTGTGTTAAAGTCAGTATACAGCATTTTGGATGCAAAAACTTTTTGTGTCTGATTTGTAATGTACACCAGTATTCTGTATTTTCTAAATCAATACAAGGAAAATACACTAGATATTCACTCAGTATTTGCAGTGTGAAAATGTTTGTTTTTCATAAAAAGGGACATGTGCCATTAAACAAACACATACCACAGTATGGTTACACCAAGTCAAACAATTAAAGGAGCACATGCAATGATATTAATACCCATTATCTATCGTAATTAAACTACTGTACAGTAATTAATTGATCATCCAATTATTTGATCATTCTTTACCAGAAGGATAGGTTGTTTGGGACATGGAATATTGACAGCATGGGAATTGAGCCTCTCTAAGTTTTATGTGGTGAAGTTATAGTTCCAATCACTATACTGAAAAGACTAAAACTGAAAATATAACCAATAAAAAATTATTTTCTTACTTATTCAGTGTAATCAAACTTTTACAACATATAGAACATATAGAAAATTTGAAGGAAAAAAATTCAAAAATAGCAGGTTTACACTAATTCGTATGCAAACATTCTGAATTCAAGGGTTTCTTCATTTTTTTCTTCTTCGTGTATTCTGGAGCAAGGGTGGAACTAAAGTCAGGGATCAAATTCAACATAATACTTGAATATAGGGGAAACATCTTTAAAAAATACTTTCACAGCAACAAGGCAGTGTTAACCATGTTGATATCAAGGCATCCCCCTGTAAGTCACAACCCCATGGGGCTAGGTTGGGGGTCATAAATATGTGGTCAAAATTCGTCATGGGAGTAAGTGGATAAAATTCTTCTGAAGAACAGCAGGGTCAGGGTGACTCAGGTGAGCTATGTGGCCCTTGGACCTTTTGATTAAATTAACTGTGCTTCATTATAGATGTCATTTGATAAATTTATGTCCATGTCAATTTAATTCAAACTACTGTATACTAAGAGCTAAGAGGAGATAATTCTTGCATACTTAAGTATCTTTTTCCTCTTTGAACAGGTTTAACACCCAGTCAACTTTAGGACTAAAAGCTATTTATGATCTTCACCATAGAGCCAGTTATGAGCTGTATGCAGATGTAATTCTGGTCAGTGTCTGGAACAGGACCAATATATTGAAAATTCAAGTTGTTCATCTCAAACAAGGATTCTTTGGTTTCACTAATTTTCAGTAAAAAAAAAAAAAAGGAAGAATTTTTTTTGGTACAAATTTATAGATAGCTACCTCTTTAGAAATAAAAGATTGATTCCATGATCACTCAATCTTTTGGTCTTATTTAACCTCAATTACTACAAAACTCTGTGAATTACAATTCGCTTAGGCTTTTACTGTGCCCTCTTTTCAAAAAATTATAGTTTTGTGGAGTAAATTGAGAGACAGGTATGGTGTGTAATGAGTGATATTTTATTTATTTTTTTTACAGGTGACCAATGCGATGACCAACAGTCTGCAGGCTGTATTGTCCAGTTCCAGCAACAGTCTGAGAGGAATGATGGCAGTCACGCCATCCACTTCTGCCCATTCCATCTCCAAATCGGCCATTACTAATGCTTCATTTAGAGCCAAGAAATTGCCGGGTAAGCAGATGAAGACGATCAGAATTTTATCTTGGATCAAAGCTCATTTCTTTTTCAAAATTAAAGTGAAATTATTTTTAGTAGATACACAAACATTTTTTCTTGATTGCACAAGTGCAATTAGCAGCAGTGTAAGTGGAACACCTTAGAATTGAAAATTTTAGCAAGACACATATTTAGCGATTTTTCCATAAAAATGAGGATATATATATTTAGCGAGAGCTAATTTTAGCAACTTTTTGATGCCGAAAAAGATGACTTTATTTATAAGGAATAAATTGTTAGTGATATTCAATCTCAACACCATCATCAGAATCCATGGGTATTCTTTCAGTTACAATGCTTTCAATGTTGAAAGCAGTGTAATGGAAAGAATACCTGTGGGCTGCAACGATGTCTTAACACCCTTCGCAAATGAGGCCAAAATTAAATCCTCGCTGAAAATTCTGCTTGTACAATGGTAGATCATTGTTACAGAATATGAAGATTTTAATAATTTATTGCACAAATTGTTACGATTTTTACACATTTCATTTGCTTTTAGATGATATCAGCATAGTCCAAGATGAAGACACAGCCAAACTAGCCACTATTGATGAAGACTCCCCAGAGGTTATCTCCCCTAAGGCAGCATCAAAATCCTCCAAGTTCAACCTGGCTAAAGCAATACTAAAGGGAGACAAATCCAAACTAAAGGAGCCAAAGAAGGAGGCACCAGAGCACAAAACCAGTATGTCAAATGGCGATGCACCAGACTCTGTTCACGTGGCTGTTGTGAAAAACAACTCCAGAATTGTCGTTGACAACATTGAGATGCAATCCTACAATCGAAAAAATGTTGACCTTGACAACAGTGATGATAAAGCATCACAGTCTCCATTAATTCCCAAGCCTCGATCGGCAAGCAGTATTGGGAAAGATATGAAGGCCAAGCTTCAGGAACATAACCGAAATCCATCAGGTTCATCTGTTAATTCAGACAATTATAGCACAAATCTGTAGGCTTCGGATAATTGCTAGTTTTCTTACGCTATGTATGATGAAAATATATTTTTAGAAGAAAAATAAGGTGATAACTGTTGTTGTAGTATGTGATAGTTCATCAGAACATTAGATTCTTTTTGTATGTTTTTCCTGATCTCTTACTGTTGATACATGTAGATATTTATTAAATCATATCATTTAATGAAAGTTTTGACATATTTGGATATTACTGAGTTAAACAAAATTGCTAACTATCATTCCTACAGTGTATGACAAAAAGAATGCCACAATGCCCAGATTCCAATAAAAATTCTGTCAGGGTAACAGGTGCTTGGGGTTTCTAGTCCTAATGAAGTAATAACACTTTCAGATCCAGTATTTCTTTTCATTCAAATATCACCAAAAATAATATTAATCTGATGAAAAAATGTATAAAATAAAATACTTGTCTCGTATATCTCTCTGATAAAATTGTCGTATGTGATACTATATATATATATATGTATATAATATAACGTGAATTTTTTGCGGTTGGATATATATATGATTTGATCCCTAAAACATATGAAATATATTCTGCATTTTCAATATCAACTGTTGCATTATAATGATGCTCTCGTATAACATCTTAATTTTGTGGTGTAGAATATTTTGTGATTGTAATTTTGGATTTTGTTTATCCACAAAAGGACAACCACGGAAAATACCCATTACATGGTAACCAATTACATAAACCACGTTTTCTTTTCTATTTTTCTGATTCTACAAATGTAATATTACTACACTCGCAGCAGAATTCTCAAAAAACTTTTTGACTTGTATGTTATTTTGAACAGCAGAACACCAAATTACGTCAGCCCAAAAGGCTTTACTTTTTGATAAGTATTCAATTTCATGTAGTAATGGCCACGACTACTTAGTCTCCCCATGTAACATTAATATCGTGAGACAGAGGTAATAGTCACTTCATTTTGTTTTTGGTCTTTGACTACAGGACATCATCTACACAATAAGTCATGATAAATGTACTTCACGTTTGTGAAAACGTTTGTAGTGGGCTATATTCATTATATAGATCTATCTACTGTAAATCCGTGTATTGAATATCTACATTCCACGTACACTACTAAAACTCAAATCTAGATCAAATGGATATAGACTTTCGCATTTTTAGCTTTCTTTTAATTAAATGCATTGTTAAAGTGAAAGTATCACAAAACTTTTGGATGGATATTTGAGCCAGCATAATGAACATTTTTGTTGGACATCGGCCAATTTTAATATGCTGACAGGACTGGTAATCAGAACTTAATGAATGAATTACATGTTGATTTATTAGAGGGAGATATCTAAATAAAGACAATTATCCTTGATCCGATGAGCTATTGTCAAGAAAGATATTGTTGTGTCCACTGTTCTTGTATTAACAAACCACTTACATGATATGTACATATTTATGCATGCATTTGGAGGAAGTATAATTCTTGTCAGGTATGTTGAAAGTGCAAGATTTTTGACTGGAACTTTACACATAGGTGAGGTGCTTCTCTTTGTGCTACAACTCTGTCTTTCAGTGAAGTTGGCATTCCATTCTGTGATGTACAGCATGTGTACTGTATAACTATGACTATGTATGCAAACTTACTTCATGCATGCATTGGACAGAACAACTTGTTTATAGTGAATGTGGTTATAGAAATACATATACCTCATTAATTAAGAAATTATTATCTCTGGATCCGTTGAATTGTCCTACGAGGTCCACTTAACTCTGTTCTGATGTATTAAGCTATGAAATAGTTGGCTGTGTTAGGGATGGGGTGGGGATACAAGGATAACAACTTTTATAGGGGGGTCATACTTAGCAGCATTTAGTTCCTTTACATAGGGGGGGGGAGGGGGGAGGGGTCATATACAGCCATCTGTAATATGATATTGCAGCATCCATATGTGGTATAGATTCTCAAGTTCTAATTATAACCCCCATGTCTGGAAAATTGTTGACTACAGTTTATTATGTGCAAGCATCTTCATGTTTAGGGTTCCCTAATAATCAGTCTTGGTGTGGTGTCAGTTGGGGTTCCAAAATGAGCAATGTAAGTCATGGACCTATTTCAAAATTGTTAGTGTAAACCCACTCACCAAGGAAATATTTTTGTGTGTCAAAACAATTCAAAGAATATCTGATGGGGGGGGGGGGGGGGGGATATCTGTTACTCAATATGAAGGGTAATTTTCCTCTGATCATAATCCAACAGAGCATGCAGTTATCAGTGTTCATTTCACATTGCTTATCTTTAGGAGGACTGTGATATTATATTAAGATTCAAACTTCTTTATGAAATCGTTAATCCTTACAAAGGTTACATGACCTGTATACTCATCAATATCAGGACTTTGTAAGGGTAGACAACCCCTGTATATCAGTGTTTGAACAAATGGTAGGTGATGTGTATTTTCAGGGCCTTAATATGCACAAAATTTACAAAGTAATATTTTATACATCTAAAGTGTTGCAATTATTGTATTCCACTTTTGAACTTTACAAGGTCATAAAATTATCTTTTAGGGGGGAAAAAAAAGAGAATTGTGGCATTTCATTTGACTTTGTGAAGTTGCATAATATGTAATGCTTAATCCTTGGAAAGTGTTCATGGTGTATGTGTTGGTACACACTTCAGTGTCTCCAGATTAAATCAGTCTCAGCTGCAGAAAGTGAAAACATCTGGTTAAAGGTTCCATGCACAATGGTTTGATTTCCTAGCATGTTCTAGCCTCAGCAATATATTGGTATCATGTTTTACATGAAAATGTTTGTCTTCTTATCATGTTCAGAAAGAAAACATCTGTGAATTGGCTCGCCTCTAATGCAGTGTCTTCAAACTTTTATCAAAACAATGGTCAAATTTCCAAGACACAGAAGAATTTTTCCAGATAACTTTATGACACAAATACTTGAAACTTGTATTTCTTTAAATGTCTTGTACAAAAAGTTTATATATATACGTTTATGTAGGGTGGACTGCCGCACCAATATTGTATTTAATGGCTCATATGGAATATGATTTTACCATCGAAAGAGTGATACTAGCTCTCTATTACTTTCTATCAATTTTTTTGTGTTTATTTTTTTTTTTTTTTTTTTTTGCAGAATAATAATAAAAAAAATATTTCAGAGTCCAAATTTCACTGTGATTTGATACATGATATGAAATATTTGTATCTAATAAAACTTATCTAGAAGTCTCAGATAGGTGTGCTAGTGTTTGAAATTTAGAAAAAAAATATTTATGAAAATTGTAAGCATTATTTGCTAATATTTTTAAATCTATGGCTAAAATCTCGAAGAAACATTTCATTGAAAAAATGATAATTGAAACAAACAACTGTATAAATAGTAATTGTGACACAAGAATTTGTGCCCACAATATCCTATATTTTATGCTAAGTGAACTGCTTAAATATTAAATCCAGGTAAATTCTACCTATGCCCTTTGAGATGGTCTTTTAATTGCCTTGTATAATTAAATGTTTTTTGGTGAGTAACCATTGGGGGAATAGACCTAAGATACCGTGGTGAACATTGGACCTGAAGACCAAAAGATATCATTTTCTAGTGTTAATCGGTGTGCATATGAAGTTTGATGAGTAGATAATGCTTCTACAGTTATGGTTCAGACAACTATATGCATGCAAAACCCTGTGACCTTAGTCCTGAAAATCAGTAAAGGTCATTTCCTAGGCATAACCAACCCTGCCTTATAGATTGAAGTTTGATGGCAAATTGGTTAAAGTTTCTCTAATTATTAACTGCTTTTCATGAATTTTCAAAGGGGGTTTGCGATCCAACTTTGGGTGAAGACCCCAAAATGGCAAAAAAAAAATTTTTTTATCTAAATTTAAAAATGGCCTTTTAAAAAAAAAAAGTTCAACCAAAGAGGGGGAGCACCATTCACCCCACTCCCTCCAGAAAGCTTCAAAATCTTAAATCTGAAAATCAGTAGGGGTTATCTACTAGTCATGACCAATCTGTCTAGTAAGTTCGATTACTGTCCAATTAGTTTGAGATCTTGGTACAAGTTCATACAACATCTGTATGGATGCTAGAAGACAATGTGACCTTCGACCTTTTGACCTGGAGATCAGGAATTTTTTTAACTAATCATGGTTAATCTGTGTATGATGTCTGTCAATCGGAGGTCTAACACTTGGTCTACTGATAAGCAATGGAGAATTGCAAACCATTATACCCCTCTTCCTTAAAAGTTAACAAAAAAATAGCTACTTTCAATAAGAGTTTTGCTACAACATTTGAAGTGAAACCAGTGGATTTATCTTTTTGTTCATAAAATGAAGACTAACATTTAACATGTGGTATTGATGTGTTCTGAACTAGACAAAAATGACATAGAAGAAATCAAGCCAGTTTGACTTTATGTGCAAGGTCTGCAGAACTAATTCTAGATCATTGACTGAATATTAGGAATGGCAGTGCCCCACCCTGAGGTCTCTCTTTGTCTGCATGGTACAAAGGGCCAAGTTTATGAGGTCCACTTCCACACAGTGACAGATGGAGGGCAATATTTCCCAATATTCAGTCAATAAGCTTTTTATTGCCTATTTTTCAGATTCTATATACATGTATATGTGCGTATTTGTGATCTGTCAAGATTTATAGAATTGATGACATTATACCATTTTCAAAAGTGCTTTTAAATTGAATTCAGTACATATATACACACTTTTGAACAATTTAGTTTTTTCTTTGTAGTTAGGTGTTAGACATCTTTAAAAGTATTAACGATTCGGAATAAGGATGTACATAACATCATATTGTTAATTATAATTTAGCTTAGAGATTATTGCTCTTTGAAGAACACCATTAATAAATCATGAATTATACATTGTTTTCTTACTTTATTGACTAAAAGATTCAACATACACAGAAATGTATAACAAACACTTAAAAATGAGATTCGTAATCATTTATCAACTTCTTGCAGAAAAGTATATTTTGGAGATTTCACGATCTCATGTACAAAAAAAAAAATTATATTGAGGTAATTCAGCTATCCCCACCACCATGTGATCCACCACTTGTTTCGGGAGTAGGCTCAGGCTTCTGTGACATTAATGGGGCACCTGCTGTGAACAAAAATAGAATACTATGGAATTTTCATTGATTCCCAAGTTTTTACAGTTTTGCTGGATGGCATTTCATGGATACCATTAATTTCTCTGGCAATTCTGCACATTGAAACATTGTATAGATCGTGTATTTCATTGAGGTTTAAATTCATGAAATTGGGTACTCAATACTAAATAATTTAGTTCCCCCCCCCCCCCCCCCCCCCCAAATATTAAAAGTCCACAGTTACAGCATTTAGTACTTAATTAATTTGAGTAAAGAAAATTTAGGGTTATTAAGTTATTAATTAGGGCTAACACATTATTAAATTTTTATACATACACCCATGCAGTTATGAGACGATAGTAATTCATTTCTGAAATATATATATTTATATAAGAAGTTGATTTTGTGTATTATAGATTGTTGATGAAATTTTGAATGACACTCTCCATAAAAAAACAATCTTTTACTGCTAGCGCTTTCGCCATGTCTGCATGGTTCATTAGGCAGTGGTCAAATATACAAAAGTTGTTTAGCAATGTCTTATGATGTCTTTTATGACATCACAGTAATATTTGGTATTGTCAACAATTCCCACATATTTTTTAAGAAATGCCATAGTTAAACTGAAGTTGAATTGTTAAAATAATAATTAATTTCTATTAAGGCTACGATTCAGAAGCTTTAATAAACAGTCCTCTTCAGCTTTGCAAGTTGATTCATTTTCAGTCCACATTTTTTAAAAAACACAGAAACACTTTAAATATTTACCACCCCCCATTTTAGCAAACTGTTTGCAACACGGTGTGTTCCTTACACTGGGATCTATGCCCCCTCACTCACACATTAAGTGTGTTGGTTTGACTTGTATAGTTTTCTCCACGAGTTGGGCAAGTGGCACCATAAATTAAATTTTCAGTTTCATTCCTGTTAAAGAGTATACTGAGGTGTAAATTCTGAAGTATACAATGGCTATACCTACCATGGAATGTGGGTAAGTTGATGCTGGGAGATGGCAGAGGATTCCTGTTTATAATGATGTATCTCGCTGGGTATATCCTTTTAGGTGTGGGGCATGGACAGCAATCTGGATTGATAGTGGGAACAAGGTTTCTGATCGGTACTGCCCTTACAACCCCCACCAGAGAGGCTTCCTCCATCATAGTCTGGGGCCTGCCTTCATATCCTGCCAGCACAGCCTGGCTTAGTCTGCAGACCAGCAGAACAAAAATCAGAAAGGTACCATGTGACATGGTGCCTAAAAATTAAACAGATTTAATTGCAGTAGAAGCAGAACATAGCAGTGAGCATCATTGAATAAATGTAAATGGAATTCTGTTTGCAAGAATTTCAGAACTGGTTGTTCATTTGCTGTAAAACAGGAGGGACTGGACTGGGAACCTTGCCTCAGGACCTGCACACCTTGTGGGTGTTCTACAAACTTATCAAAATGGCCAGTGTAACCAAGCCCCTCCATTTACACTCCGCCAACTCCCCCGTGAGATCACCTCCTGACACTCTTCAAACCACCCATGGGCAAGTTTGTTGGGTACCAAATTTTTAATAGGGAGAGAAAAATGTCTGCAGGGCTGACTCAAACCTAGAACTTCTTGCAAATGATACTGGTGTTCTACCAGTTGAGCTACTAGGTCAACATCTTGCAACTTTATTCCATACACATAAAACATGCAAAAATATGGATGATTACAAATACATATACTGCCTGTATATAATAAACTAAAGCTATTGTCAACATCTACCCAAACAAATTTAAATGAGCTGCAGCATAGAAAAATCAAAGATGCAAGTAATATTCAGTATTCTGAATATTGCACAAAATACACATTAAATTTCAGAAAGTGCTGCTCTTCCTTTAAACTGTGCATGTAGGTGTACTTACCTTAGAAGATGATTGATGGTAAAATCTGTGGGGATCCAGGGCCTTTGTATTTATATACATCAGGACCCGTTGTTTGTCATGTAGTTATTTCAAAATCACAGAAAAGTCTTGCTGGATCACAGGAGAGGTTGTCAATTTTATTCCAACAATCACAACCTTATTTGACCTTTAGTTTTTGAAGGTGGGTTTTTATGAGACAAGGAAATATGTATAGTCTGAATGCCATTGTCAGGATAATGTCAGAAAGGCACGTACAGTATGCTAGCATGTCCTGACTACAACTTGAAAATATGGCACCATGTACCAGGAACAATGTTCTTTCACCATCGTACCAGGCCAAGTTTGCTAGACACGAGTGTTTTTGTTTTGTTTTTCGTTTTTTATTGTTGCTTTTTTTTGGAAGCAAGCACTGAAAACTTAAAAAAAAGAGAAGAATCTGTCTCTTGGGCTGCATCTAGGAATCCTTGAAACCTAGTATTTAACCTTGAACGAACTTTATAATGACCTTGAGTTCACAGTATATAGTTTGATTTAGATTAGTGTTCATAGTACACGAATATAGAAACAATGTACTGATAAACTGCAGTTAACAAAATGCTACCTACATGAACATCACCAAAATTTAAATGTACATGTCATCACTGGTAGATAATTGTAATACATGGTGGATAGTCTGTATTGTAAGGAATGATGGAAAGTTTTTATTGTATTGAATGGTGGATAGCCATTTTTGTAATTAATGGTGGATAGTCTTTATTTTAATGAATGTTGGTTGCCTTTGTTGTAATGAATGGTGGATAATAGTCTTTATTGTAATGAATGGTGGATAATAGTCTTTATTGTAATGATTAATTGATGTTTTCAACCACACTCAACAATTTTTCAGTTATCTGGTGGCGTACAGTTTTTATTGGTGGAGGAGAGAACCCAGATACACTGTACCCAGGAAGAGACCACTGACCTTCCAAAAGTAAACTGGCAAACTTTCTCACATATATCGGCATGAGCACTTTATTGTAATGAATGGTGGATAGTCTTTACTGTAATGAATGGTGGATAATAGTCTTTATTGTAATGAATGGTGGATAGTCTTTATTGTAATAAATGTGGATAAGTCTTTATTGTAATAAATGTGGATAGTCTTTATTGTAATGAATGGTGGATAATAGTCTTTATTGTAATGAATGGTTTATAATAGTCTTTATTGTAATGAATGGTGGATAATAGTCTTTATTGTAATGAATGGTGGATAGTCTTTATTGTAATAAATGTGGATAAGTCTTTATTGTAATGAATGGTGGATAACAGTCTTTATTGTAATGAAGAGTGGATAGTCTTTATTGTAATGAATGGTGATAAGTCTTTATTGTAATAAATGTGGATAAGTCTTTATTGTAATAAATGTGGATAAGTCTTTATTGTAATGAATGGTTTATAATAGTTTTTATTGTAATGAATGGTGGATAATAGTCTTTATTGTAATGAATAGTGGATAATAGTCTTTATTGTAATGAATGGTGGATAGTCTTTATTGTAATGAATGGTGAATAAGTCTTTATTTTAATGAATGATGGATAGTCTTTATTGTATGAATGGTGGATGATAGTCTTTATTGTAATGAATGGTGGATAATAGTCTTTATTGTAATGAAAAGTGGATAGTCTTTATTGTAATGAATGGTGGATAGTCTTTATTGTAATAAATGTGGATAAGTCTTTATTGTAATGAATGGTGGATAATAGTCTTTATTGTAATGAATGGTGGATAGTCTTTATTGTAATGAATGGTGAATAGTCTTTATTGTAATAAATGTGGATAAGTCTTTATTGTATGAATGGTGGATAATAGTCTTTATTGTAATGAATGGTGGATAGTCTTCATTGTAATGAATGGTGGATAGTTTTAGTTATAATGGATGGTGGATAATCTTTAATATAACTGTAAATAGTTATTAGTGTAATATATGATTCTATCCGAGTTCTCGTGTCATTGATTTAAAGTGGTACTATATTGATATTAAGTTACATGCAACACTGGTGCAGTATATTAAACAGAAGAATCTACCTGGCCTTGGGAGTCAGTGTACACACAAATGAACAAGCAAATCAATAATTGTTCCAGGGTAAAATACATTCCTCCACGTACTGATGAAAGGATTCTCTAATCAGGCACAGCAAATTATGTTTACAGCAAATTAATTGTCCCTTTCATAATTTTTCTATAAATGAGTTTTAATACACAATGTTTTGTATCAACATATATGTTTCCATTATGCTTTGCTTCATTAATATTGGTATGTTGTAATGATGCTAAAATGTCTAATGATGGGGAAACTCTCATTTACAAAGACCTATCAAAGGACACCTTCTCAAACCAAAAATGTAATGGCCAATAAATCTTTAGTAATTCACTTCCGAAATATCAAATTTCATAAGTATTTTCACTCTATGACCATATTGACCCACCCTAGGACCTGAACCTCTAAATTTCCTAATTTGGGAAGAGATCTTCATGGACATCATAACCATGCATGTAGGCTTTCTCAAATATAAGTGGGAGTAGAGAGGATTTTCTACGATCTAATACTTTTTCACTGTTTGGCCATATTGGCTCCACCCTGGGGTCTGAACCCCTGACTCAGGAGTCATGAATTTCACAATTTGATTACGGACTTCATCGACATTATAATCATGCATTTAGTTTTTCTCCCACATATGTGGGAGTATAATAGAAGATTTTTGAAAAAAAATAACCTTTGTTTGCATATTTAGCCCTGCCCCAGGGGTGGCAAGGTCATACATTTCACAATCTATACTCCTCATTCTAGAGATGCTTCACACCAAAAATGGTAACAATTGGTCTAGTAGTTTTCAAGAAGTTAAAAATTTAAAATTGTTTTTACACACGACAACAGACGAAGACCAACAGCAATAGATCACCTGAGACAGGTACTTTATTGCAGCTACAAAACCCCTTAATCCTGGGATCATGAAAATTACAATTTTGGTAAAGGGCTCTATACTCATCATTTAGTTTCAATTTAATGTAAACAAGATGTTATTTTAAAAAAAGATGTTTAACACATAAATACTATAAGCCAATTTTGGCCCTGCCCTGCATTCAGAACCCTTTAACCCTGGGATCATGAAATTTACACATTGGTACAGGCCTTCCCATTCTATTGGCTAGATTTTCTGTGCATTTTAGTTTGTTTTTTTTTTACAGATATGCTCAGGAACAATAACAGAAATCTCATGGGCCACAACACTCCTCTGAGTCACTTTCACCCATACTTATAGATTTTCCCCCTATATTTGCGTCTAAAATTCTGATCCCCTACTGTGGCCCAATCCTACCCCAACTGGCCGTGATCATTGTTGTTGCGATCATTATATTCAGGGATGACAAAAAAATTATGCTGCAATAGATTTTCTTAAATTAATTTATAACATGTCCCTACTCTAGCCACGCTTTGAACATTTTAAGCACAAGAGTTGACCAAAGCCTATTTGATGGCAATTATTCTCCTTCAAGATGTACCATCCAGGGTAATCTTTCTCTCGTCATTTTCCACCCATATCAAAGCCATCTTCCTTCCAACATTTTCCACTTGTATCAAAGTCATCTTCCCCTCATCATGTTCCACCTATATCCTCTCATCATTTCCCACCTATATCAAAGTCATCTTCTCATCATTTTCCACCTATATCAAAGTCATCTTCTCCTCATCATTTCCCACCTATATCAAAGTCATCTTCTCCTCATCATTTCCCACCTATATCAAAGTCATCTTCCCCTCATCATGTTCCACTTATATCAAAGTCATCTTCTCATCATCATTTCCCACCTATATCAAGGTCACCGTCTCCTCATAATGTTCCACTTATATCAAAGTCATCTTCTCATCATTTCCCACCTATATCAAGGTCACCATCTCCTACCTATATCAAAGTCATCTTCTCCTCCTCATTTTCCACCTATATCACAGTCACCTTCCCCTCATCATTTTCCACTTATATCCTCTCATCATTTCCCACCTATATCAAGGTCACCGTCTCCTTATCATGTTCCACCTATATCCTCTCATCATTTCCCACCTATATCAAACTCATCTTCTCATCATTTCCCAACTATATCAAAGTCATCTTCCCATCATTTCCCACCTATATCAAAGTCATCTTCCCCTCATCATGTTCCACCTATATCACAGTCATCTTCCCCTCATCATTTCCTACCTATATCAAGGTCACCGTCTCCTCATCATGTTCCACCTATATCAAAGTCATCTCATCATTTCCCACCTACATCAAAGTCATCTTCCCCTCATCACTTCCCACCTATATCAGGTCACCGTCTCCTCATCATGTTCCACCTATATCCCCTCATCATTTCCCACCTATATCAAAGTCATCTTCCCCTCACCATTTCCCACCTATATCAAACTCATCTTCCCCTCATCATTTCCCACCTATATCAAAGTCATCTTCCCCTCATCATTTCCCACCTATATCAAAGTCATCTTCCCCTCATCATTTCCCACCTATATCAAAGTCATCTTCCCCTCATCATTTCCCACCTCTATCAAAAATAATCACTCCTTCACAACTGCATGTCCTCAATTACGTAATGATTACTTAAGGTTTGATCATGAGTGTTAGCAGCAACCGGGATTTTGAAAACGATTCTGCTACTACTCAACACACAACACCAAAGTACAAAGAAAAAAATGTCAGTTTTATTCATTGAGCAACCTTTTAGTGAATGTAACGAGTATTTGGTCAAAATTCATTGAATTTTAGATGGTCATATGAAAACAGTTTCACAAATGAGACACTACTAATACTATTACTGAATAATGAACAGGTAGGTCATCATGCAAATTTTACATGTATACCAAAATTATATTTGCATTTTTGACCTTTGGTTGATTGATTGTTGTTTTCCGCCACACTCAACAATCTTTCAGACCTTTGGTATGATTGCTACATTTAGCTACATAAATCATCACATGGTAAATGATTTTCACATATCTGACATTTACATACACAATTACAAAAATACAATGAAGGTCACAGAAAATCACCCAGTGTGTGGATTTAGTTCAATCCGAGCTCCTTGGGAAGCGGAGTTACATTCATAATCAGATTAGCCTACCCTAGCTAATACATTTTAACAAAAGGGTCATTAACATCATGCAAGAACACAACATGAATACATAAAAACAATCACGTACCAATGCCCAATGTATCCGCTAGTTATATGTGTTGGAGATCTTGCATGAGTTTGAGGCATTAGTTTTTGGTTTCACATAAAAATATAATGAAAACACACAAGTAAAACATTAAATTGAATGAAACCATCTGTTCCAAATTCTGTATCCACAAAATCTTGAGATCATGTTTGTTTGGAACACAGTTTATGTGAATGAACTCTTGTTTTTGGTGTCAAATTTGAAGATTCAGAAAAATATTGCACCAGCCATTTTATGAAAATTTGTCTTCTCCATGTTTTAGATTCACAACATTCTTTGATTGATTTTTTTTTTTGAGAGGGGGGGGGGAGGGGGGATCTCCACGAAATCTTCCACAGTGGAGTGCTTGGTTTGATGATTTTCTTTAGGTCTGAATTTTCTCAGGATCTAAAACTGAAGTTTCCTACAGTTGGTACTTACACAATAAAGACCTTTTGCCATGATATTGGGAGATGTCTGTGGCACTGGTCCTTAAATATACTTAGTATAACCCAGATTACCTCCTTGTTGCTAATTATCTGCAGTACAACAGGAATGAAGAAACCTTTTACAAAAAAAATTAATGAAGAATTTAAAGTTGAAACATTGTCCCATTAAAATCCAAAACTGTTGATTGATCTGGAACCCCAAGTACTGTACTGCGGGACAGATTAACCCGGATAAAATTTAAAATGTCTTGGCCTGACATTGGTTTTGTCTTCTGCCTATAAACTACAATGCAGATTATATCATTCCTGTTTAGCAATGTCATTTGATGACTACAGAGATGAATAAAGATGTTAAAGGTTAATTGTTCTATATATACTATAGACACGTATGAAATTACACACTACTGTAACATACACCCGTCAACATGCTTAACGCAGCAGTCAGGAGCAGGAAAAGTCCACTTGACGGCCACATAACAACATGACGTCCTTTACAACATCTTCTGGTACTATTGATTACAATGTACTTACGAAAAAAATATTTCTCACAGCCACAAGAAATGACTTGCGGATGACATAACAGGACAAAATCATTTTGACTGGTTACCAATCCCATATTTGACGGCATTTACAATTGATGATTATTCATCGAATTATTAAGTCACTAAGCAGTCTGGGTAAGACAAAAAGACAGAGAGTTTCAAGTCGTACTCACAAACGAGAGTGCATTGTTCATACCCTAAATACTGATTAACAGGTGCAAAGTACAAGTAATCATTACATTTAAAATAAAGTACAATGAGCTAAATGCATAAAAATGGAATGTTGATTCCTTTGATTTATAGATTGGTCCTTTTAATGATTTGAATAAAAAAAAAAAACAACAACAAAAAAAAGAAAGAAAGAAAAAACAGAAAAACAATCATATACCTAGTCCTGACGTGAAATCGTTAGGCGGGTGATCATGAATAAAAAACTGAAATGCTAAACAAGTGAAAGAAATTACAGGTACCAAGCTCATAAAAATGATATTATATACATTTATGTAAACAAAAAAAATAATGCCCATGTAAATATGCAAACTACTGTGGTGAAGGACTCAGACAGTGCACTAAGTGGCAGTAAGTAGACATGATGAAACGTCAGGCATAAGGAGAGAGAGGTCTGTAAATCAGTGTGACAAGTTTCATTAACTCGCTTCATAGATAAGTTTCTCCTCACCAACTCACAGATCTCCATACATGTACATCATCATTTATAATTAGGGAGCTGAATGGGGAAACAAATTGGGAAAAAAAAAAATTTACTTCCCTAGAATGAGACCAAAAAAAATAAAATAAATGGCAACAAATAGTGTACAGGGGAAAAAAAAACCAAAAAACTGACAAACCACAACACTGGACTAGTAAGTATGGTAATTTCTACAGTTAGTACAAGCACCTTGTATATGTGTGACTAGAAACAATGAGTTATTCACAACATTCAATTAATACTGAATACATGCTATACCACTAATATTCAACAGTAACTAAAATGTTTGAAATAAAATGCTTACACCATGAGACAGCACAAAGTACACTGCAAACTGAGATTCTCGTTCTAAGCATTTAAATTCACTTGCAAACATATATAAATGTATTACAGTACACACTGAGATTCTCGTTCTAAACATATAAATTCACTCGCAAACATACGAAAATTTATCCAAAATCATAAGTCCAGACCAAGACAAGCTGGACAGTATTTTCAAAGTCTGCTTTTTAAAGAGGGAGGTTCTAAATCTCCTTTGTGACAATTCCCATTCATTAACGGTGTCTCCGTCTCCACCTCAATTACTCCACTCTGTTTCGTAGAACAGTTCTCCTCTTTAAATGTTCTCCACATTAACTGAACAAGGTCTGTTGTAAACATGACAGATGAGTTCTTTCCAACCATTCTCAAAACAAAAACTCCATCTGATCTCAGGTAATGTTCTGCAAATTTCCTTGTGAGTTTCTTGTCGAAGTTTGTGTGAATTTCACCTGCTACTTTGAGATGTTTTCGGACATATGTGACTTTATTTTCTCCAAATATTATTTGGTAAATCCAGTGGAATAAGTTCCCAAATGACAAAACGGCTACAAGAAAAAACCAAAACCAAAGAAATATGAAAATTTTTTCATTGAAAAGGTTAATTGGCAAGACACATTGCACTGTGAAAGTTTGAACATTAGCAAGCTGGCGGATTTTGAAGTCACACAATGTCACACGTGGAAATCTTGGAGATTCTCTCCAATTCCTGTCATAAATGAAATTTTCAATCACTTCAAATCCAAACATGTTGAAATCAGTAGCCATGAATGCATTAAGGAGGAAAAACTGTCCAACAACATTGGCACAGTATAAAAATTTTGTAAAAATGTAGAACCCTGTGAGAAACGTTCCATCTCTTTTTCCACAACAAAAGCAGAATACATTGGAATATTTCTCCCTTACTTTGACCAAGAAGTTGTATCTATATTCTCTATGGGTCTGTATCCAGCGATTGAGATACTTGGCAAGATGCGAGATATTTTTCATCCTATCATCTTGGTCCCCCAGCATCCCAGTCTCGGAAAGTGCGATTATCTTCTCAATGTTAATTCCAGATTGCCCATTCAGCATACGCCAAACAATATTCGGTACTTTGAACAGGAATGCCTGAAACATAAGGATAATGGGGACCCATTGGTAGTAAGTGAGCTCTTGGTCATAACGGTCTGCTACTTTGTGTGGGATAGGCTCTTCTTGAGGAACGTAGTACGTGTTGGAGATCCAGCAGTAAGATTTGGCATAAGTTGTGTATGAACCAGTAAATTCAGCTGGTACCCAGCACTCAATTGGGTTACCAGCATACTGACCAGAAGACGTCACCACAGCAAATAAAGTCAACATGACTACTGTCCATAGGTGATTCAGACGGTCAATCCAGTCATCGTCACTGCTGCCTGTGATCTTTGAGAAACTTGCTAAGCTGCCTAAAACTGTACTCAACCTGCAAAACAGAATTTAAAAAAAAAATAAACAAAAAAATAGAGCAGAACAGAGAGAGAGAGAGAGAGAGAGAGAGAGAGAGAGAGAGAGAGAGAGAGAGAGAGAGAGATTGCATCAATTCAGACCCCCCCCCCCAAAAAAAAACAACAACACAGAATCATCATGGGTAAATTGTGCATAGATACCTCCTGTTTGACATCGACATCTTGATTATAAATGTCCAAGATGGTCGTCAAAACCAGGCTTTAACTTATGCAACCAAATATATGTGGTAAACTCCAGCAATAACATGCAAAGAATGATCAAATCTGATTTCCAATGGCTAATATCCAAACTGAAATATCCAATCTTCTCGAGTTCAGGTTACAATACACAATTGTATTATGTATATGCTTAATTGGCCTAGCTTTGTTAATGTAATTTTAAACATGTTCTCTCTTTGTTTACAATCTGGAACTGAACAAAGACTTAGTTTGGAATAATACACATAATATATATTTTTTAAAAATTTAACACTTCTTAACTGATATGACTTCAAAAAACATGTCTACGTATAGTTGTATACATATCTATATCAATTGAACATAACAGACTACCTTGAATTGCAAAATATTTAAATATTTGAATGGTTTTTGATTTCAGATTTCCTTTTGTATATCTTAAACAGCACATTATCTACATAGCAGGAGAACTATTATGGTTACCAAACAGTCTGGCTTGTACTTAGATTTTCCTTCTGTATACTGACTAGTGGAAATATTGTCTTGTAATGATTATAAGGTATTTTCATAGTGATGTGAAGTCCAAACAATTTTTACAAAACAAAGTTTTTAACATTCATACATTTAAAACTTTGGTCATTGAGGAATGGGTAATTGGAAAATCACTGATTCTTTGGCATCATGAAATACATAAATTTTATTCAAAAAAAAAAACAAAAACAAAAATGTTTCTGTGATCAACAATAACGTTGATATCATTTCACTGAACTTTTGTTTTTTGACAAATGGTTTGGATCAGCACATTGACTCTCAGCTCTGTACTTCAAAAGTACTTACATATTTGAAGTCTGTGTTGTTAAATGTCCAATTCAAAACTAATGAAACATTGCTTTATCTCCAACAGACCTGCAAAACAAAACATGACGCAATCATCACATGACACAGGTCAAATAACATCCACTGTAGAACAATCTAGCACATCTGATTCACACTCTAATGGCCTCCACTTCTGTTCTACACCACTTTTTCCGCACAAGTCTAATTCACAACGGTCTAACAGAGGATTTATTTTGGTATTATGACCACTGGCATTCTGCCCAGAGAATTTTAATAAACCCTTCTTAAAACACAAAGAGGTTGAACTTTTAA
Organism: Ostrea denselamellosa; assembly: GCA_024699665.1. Taxonomy (NCBI): domain Eukaryota; kingdom Metazoa; phylum Mollusca; class Bivalvia; order Ostreida; family Ostreidae; genus Ostrea; species Ostrea denselamellosa. The sequence continues at coordinate 28,854 of JAMZEH010000071.1, read as the reverse complement.
AGAAACCCTGTACCCAACAGCATTTTTTTCCAGTGAAATTTGACCATGGTTGATTGGTTGTATATTGCTTAACATCCCACTCAAGAATCTTTCACTCATATGGAAATGGCACCGTAGCCAGTGAAAGGCTTCAAAATTTAGATCAGGGATGAAACTTTATAGTGTCACACCTGGTGTAGCACAGGTCCTCGGTTTTTGCGGCCTCATCTGAAGGACCCCCATTTAGTCATCTCTTACAACAAGCAAGAGGTACTGAGGACCTATTCTAATCCAGATCCCCACAGGATAAATTGAGGCCCATGAGCATAAAACCATAAATGGTCACAAGTATCATATACAAATACCTAACGTCCATTAGACGTGTTGAATGTTGACGATGCATTTAGTGAACTCTTGAGAACATTGTTATCATAAACGACGCCTATTTGTTTCATCATGTTTGGAAAACAAAACCCTGAAAGTCTTATCAGTCACTTAAGTATCATACGACAAACCATGGGCCACATCGCTAACCTGACCTGAGTCACCTTGGCCCCATTTTATTCTGTTGTGGTGATTTTAGCAAGTTTTAGCGAGACCCCCCCCCCCCCCCAATCTTTATTCCCATAAAATTCTGGCTCCAACCCAACCCCAAAGGTTGACCAAACATGAATTCACATAACATGGAGATGCCTAAACACCAATGGCTTACGTGACCTTGTTTTTGGTACAAGGTCAAAAGGTCAAATACCATGGATTGAAATGAAAGGTCTTAAAAATCTATAAACTAAATATGAAAGCCCTACCTTAAATAGTTCATGAGATATTGAATAGGTTAGGTTTTCTTAATAGAAATTCCAAGGTCACAAGATCGAACACAATAAAATATATACATATATGGAAGCCCTACCATAAGAGATATTTAATAGGTTAGAATTTCTTGAATGTTGGTCAAATTCCTAGGTCAAGAAGTGAAATCTGCCACCATTTAAAAGTTATCAGTTAGGTTAAAATTTTAGGCTCAAACACCAAGGTCAAGTTCACAAAGTCAAAGATCATATATGAAATGCAAGGCCTTTCCATAAGGAATCAATTCATAAATTGTAAGTCTTACCTTAGATAGTTCAGAAGGTGATAAATATGTTAAGTTTTCTTAAAAGTTGGTTAAACTCCAAGGTCAAGGTTAAACAAGACCCATGGGCCACATCTCTCACCTGAGTCACCTCATGTGCCCCCCCCCCCCCCCAAATATATTGGCACGAGTGAGATTCGAACCCACACCGACTAGAGGTGAGAGGCCTTGTGATTTTGACTGATGCTCTAACCACTCAGCCACGGAGGCCCCTTAAAACAAAATGAGATGTGACAAACACAAGAATGTGTTTAACTATGTTAAGAATTAACTTGTATATAGAACAATCAGCTTTAAATTAAACTTCTACTGGTATATTTAACCTTTGTAAACAAAAACATGACACAAGCCTTGTTTAGAGAACAAAGAATTGTGAGCTTGGTATCGCTCTTGTAAATCTATAACTGACATTCAATATTTTTGCTGACCATTAGAAATATATTAAGCATTGTAAACATTAAAAAAGGAAAATTAAAATTTGAAAATTTTCAGTTCAAATTGTGTCCATGCCCCTTTAAAACTTTGAACCTTTATTGTGATCCCACCCTACACCCAGGGGCCATGATTTTAACAAATTTGAATCTGCAATACGTCAGAAAGCTTCCAAGTAAATTTCAATTTTATTGGCCCAGTGGTTCTTGGAGAGATTTCCCCTATAAAAGCAATATGGCCCTTCATTTAACAAACTTGAATCCCTTTCACCAAGGATGATTTGTACCAAGTTTGATTAAAATTAATCTAGTGGTTCTAGAGAAGATTTTTTCCTACAGTTTCACATGTAAAACTTTGATTCCCTATTGTGGCCCCAACCTACCGGGGGGGGGGGGGGGGTCCATGATTTTAACAAACTTGATTCTGCACTATGTCAAAAAGCTTCCATGTAAATTTGAACTTTTCCGGAACAGTGGTTCTTGAGAGGATTTTTAAGTGCCCCACCCCTTTTTCTGCATATGTGATTTTCTCTCCTTTGATGGAGATGTGGCCCTTCATCTGAACAAACTAAAATCCCCTTTACCCATGGATGATTTATACCAAGTTTGATTAAAACTGGCCCAGTGGTTCAGGAGACGAAGACTTTTAAAATTTGTCAGTTTATTTTTGCTATTTCAGTATTATCTCCCCTTGGAATAGAACGTAGCTCTTTATTCACCTCTTACAACAAGCAAGGAGTACTGAGGACCTGAGAAGGTTAGAATAGGTCCTCAGTACCCCTAGCTTGTTGTAAGAGGCAACTAAATGGGGCGGTCCTTCAGATGAGACCGCAAAAATAGAGGTCCCTTGTCACAGCAGGTGTGACACAATAAAAATCCCTCCCTACTCAAAGGCCATAAGCACCAAGCATAGGCCTATATTTTGCAGCCCTTCATCAGCAATGGTGACAGCTTCATATAAGCGAAAGATTCTCAAGAAGGACGTTAAACAATATACAATCAATCAACCATCATTTGAACAAACTTGAATCCCCTTCACCCAAGGATGCTTTCTGCCAAATTTGGTGCGGTGGTTCTGGAGAAATCAAAAATGTGAACAGTTTACAGACAGACAAACAGATCATGCTGCATGATCCTTACCCCAAAGTGCCTGTATATTATCAAACTACCCTGTTGGTGACCCCACCATGTGCGACTTTTGGTGAAAAATCAAGCCCAATACTTACGATTAAAAATAAGCAATAAATTCTCTTCAGAAAAATTGTGACGCACAAATGTGCCAAATACAACTAGCTTTTGGAAATCATAATCCAAAAATTGGTGAAAGCACCTGCTTTTCAGCATTTCAGCCCCCTACAGACTCAAAAAAAAAAAAAAATAACCTGAAAAGTTATGAGTAAGGTTAAGGTTTCAAAGAGACAGAATAGTCCACAACTATAGTTGTGGGGGTAAGGGTGCAACGATTAACTGTGAGATGGTATATTATGGTAATATTATGCAACAGTTCGATTCACAGTACTTTACACTATACCATGGTTCAGTATTCTTGGTCTGCATTAATTTTAACCATCCGATTTGGCTTTAAAATTAATTAAAATTGTTAAAATGGCTTACAGCAATAGTAAACATGTTACCAACCATACTGCTGAATTCATTTTTTCCCCCGTGACCCATAAATCTCCAATAAGGGAGCAATTTGGATTCTGTGCAACAGAAGACAACGGTAGATTATGCTGGTCAATTTCAAAAAAAGCATCCAGTTGCAACAGTAAGGTGCAATTAAATGATACCAAAGTCAGTGTAATTGTTCATAGCATCTCAAATGTATCATGATACATAGCGTATCATCAGGTCTGTATCACAATTTGTATCGAATCTTGAGACAAGCTCATCATTGCACCCCTATATGGGGGGCATAAAAAAGCTTATGTCAACACAACTTTGGTACATTTTCATATGGATCTGACTTAGCCATATTTGATTTGTTTTTGTATTATTTTTTGTATAATAATGTACAGTTGCATTGTTTTTTAACTGGTCAACCCTTTTATTAAAAAAAATTCAAGTGTTGTTTGGTCGGATTCAGAAATTGAAGGGTCTGACATTGAATTTGGGACACAACAATACTTTTTGAACTAGAGGCTCACCCATCACCTCAAAATAGCCCTACAACCAACAAAGAGCAAGATGGAAACAATGATTGGGTAGTTTATTATAATCTATCAATATGTGGGGGGGGGGGGGGGGGGGGGTGTCAAAATATATCTTCAATAGCTTGTGTGTATATTGCACTATTATTTCATAGATCTGTAAGATTAAATCATTAGAGAGACACATGCATGGATTTAGAGGGGGGATTGGATTATGATATATAAGGTATAATGAATTATATTTGTACATCATGTAATGTCAAGACTCACATATAGAGACTCCTCAAAGAAATATATCCTTCTTTCAAGTTATAATGTTCATAAATACTGGTGGCTGATGAAACAATTCCATTCCTACTTGATTAACAGTAGGTTATGATTCAATATCTACACAATTGAGAGGGGGGGGGGGGATCAGAGGAGTTAAATGAAAGTGGCCAGCTCACATGTTGGTATCCCACTGGTGATAATGTATGTGAGAAGATCTTGCTAACTAATCTAGCTAAGTAGCTAAAAAAGTTTTTCAGCAGTCAAGCAAAAATCCAAATGGAACTTAAACATTCTAGAGGAATGCAGCACCAAATACCCTGTAGATAGAACCTCCTTCATTTTCTCCGTTCTTTGGAGATTTCCGTTTTAAACATTTTAACACTTCATGTAGCCACTCCCTGGCCCAAGGTCAACACAATACACAGAAATCACTTAACATAGTGATACTCGACCGTACTTCATAAAATCAACAATCTAAAAACCAAGTACAAAAATAGTGCACATTCCTTTACTTGTCTTCACGAACAAAAAACAAAATAGGGCGGAAAAAATCTTTTATATCTTTAAAAAAAAAAAAAAAAAAAAAAAAAAAAAAAATCAGAAACTTACCTTAGGCCTATATATGCATCATTTTTTATGTTTCTGGTTTTCTTCTAATTTTCTTTAAAAATTTACATATATACATGCATTATCTAATTCACATACCCTGTACTATTCAAAGATTTTCTGTCAATAAAAGATTCTGCAGCAAACAAAGAGCTTCGTATCGTGGGACACCAAAGTAATATTTTCAGTAAAACTAATACTAATTTCAAAATAATTAAAAGTATATGCGACCTAGCTACAGTAATACGACACAGACCATTTAACAACGGCCAAGAGCAAACTTTTCATAGATCTTACCTCTTGTCAAATATTCCCACCAACATTTTCAATCTCACGCTCCACCGGAAGTTCTCGCATAATGCCAACTTTTATTTCGCGCCAAAGCCAGCTATCTCTCTCTTTCTTTCTCTCTCTCCCTCTCTCTCAGACTTAAGTAATTTTTAATGACATATCATGACTCAAGGGAGAAAAGGAGATGGGTGTAAAAAATGTTTGTCTGATGTTTGTTTCTCTGATCTGCTGGTGTCTCTCATCTAGAGTTATCTCTCTTAAACCATAAACTTCATGCTAAAAATATGAAAGAAAAATTGTAAATATTTTCATACAGTCGGAAACTTTTCCTAATACATGTAATAGAATTATCGAAGACTGGAAACAGTTGGGTTTTTTTTGGTTTTTTGGGGGTTTTTTTTTGTTTGTTTGTTTGTTTTGTTTTGTTTTTTTGGTTTTTTTGGTTATTTTTTTTTTGTTTGTTTGTTTTTGGGGTTGTTTTTTTTTTGTTATTTGTTTTTCTTTTTTGTTGGGGTTTTTTTTTTTGGGGGGGGGGGGTGAGTCTTTCGTACAGGGGAAAAGAAAAGAAAAGGGGAAGAAAAACAAAAACGAAAGGAAAAAAAAAGAATTGGGTTCAGTTGGACGGGCTGCCAACCGGTGCCTATTCACAGGCGCGATCCCACAGCTGCAAAACACGGGAACTTCTGCCTGCTGTGTTTCCACCCTGGACCATAGACGACCTGGACACCATGGGCTCCCCCGAGGTGACCGTATTGATGCCCTGCTTAGCGCGGACGCCCGATAGACATAAGTCGCCGGGGAGCAGGGCCGCCGCCCTCAAACTGTCCAGCAAACTCTGACCTCCAAGTAGCTAGATTACAGGAGCACGCCACCACTCCCAGATAGCATATTCTGATGTTCAGTACAAAGTTCTTTTGGGGGGGGGGGGGAAGTTAAAGTATGCATATAAAATTAATATAATTTTCCGGTTATATTTAAAACACACATGTATTTTATTATATATACCGGTTTGAATATATCCTGTTAAGCGTACATGTACAATATTTTTTGTATATGTGGCGGATCGATTGAACTATGACCTATTCCACCACAGGCAATTATAGTGACATGCTACGAGTGATTGTTTAGGATTTCCATTTGGGAGTACACGTGTGTGATATATATGTTACTTTGCATTTAATCTCAATAATGGATGTATTTATTCAATATGACGTGTTTACATCTTATTGTACAGACGTGTTTTACGTCTTATCGTACACACAGGCACCTGACATGTGTGCATGTTCATAACCCCCTCCTCTGCTCAATGACAAAAAATACAAAACTAAAGAATTATATCTAAAATATGTGATTTCCCCGCCCAACACTTTCATAAGTCGTTCTATATAGTCATTTTCAGTTTACTAATACGTGTAGTATCTCACACGAGCTTGCAGAAAGTAGAAGGGGGGGGGGGGGCGTACATGACAAACAAGTTGGTGTTACTGGGGTTTCAACATTCTCGTTTATAGTCAGCATTTCACAAATTCTGTGGTCGTTATAACATGCAACCTGTCACTGAGTCAAATGCTGTCTGACGTGTTTCAAACGAATTGATATACCGTTCTTTGCACACTGATTATGAATACGGATTGCTCCGTTTATCCGATCAAGAGGTAGGGCTCACGGCGGGTGTGACTGGTCAACAGTGGATGCTTACTCCTCCCAGGCACCTGATCCCACATCTGGTATATCCAGGGATCCGTGTTTGTTTCATGAGATTGACCACTGTTTGCTACCCCCTCCCCCTTTCATCTATGTACTTGCAATCCAACATCATGTGCCTGTGACAGTACAGTGCTGGGCCTACAAGAGGTGGTGCCGCTTTGCTTAGACCTATGCACAGATACCAATATTTAAACCCCCGTTGCATCCCCACCCTGATCGTACATTACATCGAGATCCTGCATTTTACTTTGATGAACCCCGTGGAGACCTGGGTTAGAATAGGTCCTCAGTACCCCTTGCTTCTCATAAGAAGCGACTAAATGGGGCGGTCCTTCGGATGAGACCGCAAAAACTGAGGGTCCCGTGTCACAGCAGGGTGTGGCACGTAAAAGATCCCTCCCTGCCCAAAGGCCACAAGCGCCGAGCATAGGCCTAAATTTGCAGCCCTTCACCGGCAATGGTGACGTCTCCATATGAGTGAAAGATTCTCGAGCGGGGACGTTAAACAACATTTAATCAATCAATCAATCAATTAATTTACTTTGATGAACAGATCCATTTTAAAAATCCATTATATTATACTTTATAGTCCTACGTAAAACTTGACATCCCCCGGGTCCACGGCGCTCGACGTTTTAAATACCTATAATAAAAAAAAATCTTCCTACAAAACAAGCTATTAATAGTTTGTTTACAGGAAGGACAATTTTTTATTATAGATATTTAAAACGTCGAGCGCCAGTTCCTGGGTCGCATGAGTTATACTTGGACAACATTAAAGGGGACATATTACATGGGGATGCTTGTATATCTATTGATGTATTGTAACATTCTGACTTTTAAGGTTTCGATATAATTTCCTATAACGTACATGTCTATTGTGGCACCTCTCAGTTCCTGAGGGTAAAGTTTAAACAAACCTGAAATTATGCTAGAGGATGCTTAACTGCAGAACTGTAGCTCTCCGGGGGGGAAAAATATGTCGACAGATCGTGCTCTGTCAACATGTTTTGTTTTTTTGGGGGGGGGGGGGGGGGGGTTATCGAAGAGTTACAGTTTTACAGCTAGAGGATGATGGCATGTTGATCTAGCAATTTGTAACATGGTGGATTTTGATACGAGAATGCTTACACAGTTTATAGTTTGTAGGCCCGTGGTTCCTGGGAGCAATCTGTGTAAAACACAAAACTCCAGTCATGGCTCCATCCTGGTGGCCGGAGTCAGATTTTGAACAATTTGAATCTAGTCTAGACAAAGAAACCTTCATATTAATTTGACAAATTTTAGATTTGTGGTAAATTCTTGAGGAGATCCTTTTATAGATTATTATATCACCGCCCTGACACTGGCGGCTTCTACATTGCATGAGGATACTTGAATATGATAAATTGATAAATTAATAGCTCCGTGGCTTTCGAGAAGATTAACTGATTGAGTGTATATTGTTTAACGTCCCTCTCGAGAATATTTCACTCATATGGAAACGTCACCATTGCCGGTGAAGGGATGCAAAATTTAGGCCTATGCTCGGCGCTTATGGCCTTCGATCAGGGAGGAATCTTTATAGCTGTGACATGGGGGCCTTGGTTTATGCGATCTCATCCAAAGGACCGCCCCCATTTAGTGGCCTCTTAAGACAAGCAAGGGGTGCTGAGGATCTACTCTAACCCGGATCCCCACGGGGTGCTTTCGAGAAGAATATACATTTTCAACAGATTTTCCTATAAATTACTAAATGTTGTATAAAACTTTGAACATCAATTATTCCCCGCGCCCTGGAATATAGTTCAACACCTGTATCTCAAAATATGAGTAATATTTTTATATGTTACCCTCTATATATATAGGCAACTTCTATGTAAAAGTGTGCTCATATCATCGTTCTTGAAAAGATATAGCAGTTAGAACCTTTGTTATCCCGATGACCTTGACCTCATCCAAATGACCTTGACCATACGCAAGCTTTTGTGTCGATTATGATAATTAATTATTGCTATAGTTGGCGCGAGTTTTAATCACTTTACACCAGTAATCTCTATCTCATCCGAATAACCCTGAGCTAATATCACGACATAACATTGTGTAACATACGCAATCTTTGTATGTGCACTTAATGCATCAATTTTTTGTCTCGTTCTGGTCCAGATACAAATGTACAGACGGACAGGCAGATCTAGTTTATTAAATGTAATTTAACCAGGTTTATCAAACTGAATGAACGCTCTAATGGTGCTTATTCTTAATAAATGTCACTCGTCAATCGCTATTTGTAGTTAACAGTCGTTAACTATAGTTTAGATTTGTGAAACTCTTTATCATATAAACCATGTTTATCATCTGCTAAATGTAAATTTATTATTATTAAAGATGATAATTTCAGTTTGTAAACTATAATGAACACTCTCGAACCATTGCTTAAAGTGAAGTCGTAAATTGTTAATTAAAATCCATTAATTATAGTAAAGAATTATTAACTATATATAGCCAAAAGATCTATCAGGCAAGCAATGTTCAACGTTTGTTGTTTTTGTTTCCTCTCTCCGTTAAGTATAGTATAGACTTGTGAAACATATGGCTTAACCCATGGTTCAGAAATTACTATCGTTAACCCATAATGAACCTTCGTAAGCTGTAGTTTACGGCTTTTAAAAAAAAAAAAAAAACAAAAAAAACAAAAACAAAAACAAAAAACAACAACAAAAACAAACAAAAACAAGAAGAAGGGGGGGAAAACCGATAGTTTAACAAACGTGACTCTAGGTTTTAATTTTTGTGAAATGGAAATGTCATCAATGATGCATGGATGTTCTGCATGTGTGATGGGTGATGTGACGAATGCTTAGTATACCTCTCGCTGGCTGATACCTGTCTGTAAATTGTATGTTTGTGGCCACGTGGTATACATGAGTATCACGTGGCATGAAGTGTTCTGGTCAGTACAACACCTTGTTAAATCGATATTCTTTACCTGTTTATGAATTTAACGTTAAACGCCTATTTGTTTAGAATTACAACTTAATCACGAACAAAGAAACGACACCATCTTCGCGGAGGTGAAACAGCACTTGCTCCAAATATTTACGCTTTCATAAGTAAAAACGAATACAATTTACAATATAAAATTAATTTATTTCCATGATTTCTCAATTAAGCCCAAAACCAGTGGGAACAAGTTGTATAAAGTTCTATAGGGAATGGGTAATGCCATTTCAGCTGTACATGTTGAACAACATAGAAAAAATTATTAACCCCCCCCCCCCCCCCCCCCCCTGTTTTACTTATTTATTTATTTTGCGGAATTTTACATTTGTACTTGTCACAACCAAACTAAGAAAACGTCAGACTTTCGTAAATAAAAACCGAATTGATTGATTTACATAATTTTCTCATCACGATGGTGACCATAAGAAACTTTGTCAACTGTAAATTAGAAATCCCTAGGGGCCAAAAATGAATAGGCCATTTAAATTTTCACGTGGTTCAATGATATTAGTGTTTCTACTCCTGTGCGTAAACATATCTGATCCTTTTCGAAAATTGATGAATATACTGTACGAATTAGTGGACATTGTGTGTACAGACGTCTAGACTGAGAGCAGCTGATGCGTATAGTTGCCTTTAATTAACTCCCCTGCCGTTTATTGGATAACGATTAATAAAATTATCATGTAGTCTAAGACTGATATATCCAAAATATCCCATGTGCACGTGTACACTACGTTACAGCTGCAGGTCTGTAGCTCTCTGGGAAAATATTGGGTTAAATCTCTTACCTGTCCCAATAATGTCTCAGACAGCTACAGACATTTGACCCGTCCCAATATTTTCTCAGACAGCTACAGACATTTGACCCGTCTCCATATTTTCTCAGAGAGCTACAAATCTCTGAACTATCCCAATATGTTTTCAGAGTAACAAATTTCTGACCTGTTCCAAAATTTCCTTAGAGAGCTAAAGATCTCGGACCTGTCCCAATACTTTCTCAAAGAGTTACAGATTTCAGACATGTCCCAATATTTTCTCACACAGCTACAGACCTATGACTCGACCCAATATTTTCTCAGACAGCTGCAGACCACTGACCTGGTTCCAATATTTTCTCCAATAGCTACTAACCTTTGACCTGTCCCAATATTTTCTCTCAGAGTTACAGATCTCAGACCTGTCCCAATACTTTCTCTCGAAGATAAAGACCTCTGACCTGTCCCAAAATTTTTCTCAGAGTGTTACAGACCTCTCCCAATATGTTTTCACAGAACTACAAATCTCTGACCTGTTCCAATATTTTCTCAGAGAGATTTTACAGACCTCTGACTTGTCCCAGTATTTTTTTTTTCAGAGAATTTCAGACCTCTAACCTGTCTCATTATTTTCACAGACAGTTAGAGACATCTGACCTATACTAGTTTTTTTTTCAGAGAGCTATAGATTTCTGACCTGTTCTGATATTTTCTCTGAGATTTTACAGACCTCTGATCTGTCCCAATTTTCTCAGAGAGCTACAGATCTCTAATATGTCCCACTATTTTCTCTGAGATTTTACAGACCTCTGACCTGTCCCAATTTTCTCAGAGAGCTACAGATCTCTAATATGTCCCGCTATTTTCTCTGAGATTTTACAGACCTCTGATCTGTCCCAATTTTCTCAGAGAGCTACTGATCTCTAATATGTCCCACTATTTTCTCTGAGATTTGACAGACCTCTGACCTGTCCCAATTTTCTCAGAGAGCTACAGATCTCTAATATGTCCCACTATTTTTCTCTGAGATTTTACAGACCTCTGACCTGTCCCAATTTTCTCAGAGAGCTGCGGATCTAAAGCTAATCACGTTAATTACCTTTTTTTTTGGTTCTTTTTAAGGTATACTGACTTCTCCCGTTAGTGTTTCTGACACAGTCATTGGTCAGTAGTCATCTCATTGTTTAATTACGACGATCGACCCCTGGTAAAGACGTCACAGTCTTGGATTGTACATTCATTAGGAACAACCCCCATTTATTTTGAAGCTCTCCTCTCAATCCTTAAATCTGACAAAAGACTAAAAAGCTATGTTGATGAAAGTGGTTTTAAAAATCCAATACTTGTGTGGATGCTAGAAGATGATAACCTTTATAATACTGACGTACAGGAAAATTGGCGGGGACAAATAAAAAAGTTGAGCAAGAAACTAAATCTTTCATCATTAGATATTACTATAAATACATTTGACAACTACTTGAAGAATTATCATATTGATATTGTTAACATGGAACTACAAAACACTGAATCTCTAATCGTGGAAAATTATTATTTTACAGTAAAAGTACGAAGATCTATGAATTACAGGGCTATCTGAAATTTCTAATTGTGAAAGAAGTGCGCTCTAAATTAACACCGCTAAGAATATCTGCCCACCCTTTAGAAATTGAAACTGGGTAGATATTCCAAACTATGTATTCCAAAAGAACGTCGTTTTTGTCAGTTTTATAAAACTACTGTTGGAGATGAGTTGAATTTTTTATATGACCTCTTTAGGTATAAAGATAAAGAAAGAAATATTATCCTTTGAACATCTACAATTCAATTGAAAACCATTGTAAAGTACTATGCAACCCTGTCAATGTAGTTCATGCTAGAAGGTTATGTGAATTTCAACATGAATGTATTGAATTTGCGCAATAAAAGCAAAATGTTATAATCATTATACTAATGTTATATGCAATACTAGTTGCATACATACAGTTTGACGTCACATGTCACATGTTATATATATATATATATATATACTATATATATATATATGTGTGTGTGTGTCATTACATTAACATGATTGTATGCCAGCATGTTTGGTGAATCAATAAAATAATTGAATAATTGAATTGTTTTTGTTTTGTTTGTTTGTTAACCGGGGGGGGGGGGGGGGGGGGGGGGGGGGGGGGGGGGGGGGGGGGGGGGGGGGAGGTGTGTTGTGTTAGTGCATTTTCCGCCTACAGCTTTCGGAGACATACAGTGATAACAGTGGAGAGTATTCTGTGTCCTTTGACACGTTACCATCCTAAGCGGGATGATGATGATCAGATCAGAGTATAAAGGAAAGGCGATCTAGGCTCGTGAACGGTCTCCCCAAATCCGTGGTGAAGTCTTACGTCGTAAGTTCAAATTACCTGTAAGTGATAAATAGATCTGAAAGGACCTTTTTTTTAAGAGAAGGTGACTTTTTGTTGACTCTAGATTAAAATCATGGTACGGGCCGCACAAGCACTTAACAAGGGTCTATCTCTCCTATCATCTTACCCGAAACCGATTCCGCACTATATTTAATATACATTCTAACCGATTAGCTGATAATAAAGTCGTCAGATGTGTTCAATCCATTTCAATAAGACAGCTAAGCCAGAAAAAAAAGTTGTTACAGAAAAAACACTCACTCTGGTACCCTAACGGTCATTATCCATTAAAAACGCCAATAATTGTTGTAATTATATGATCCCCAATGTACATATTTTTGGGTAGAAGTTTCAAATAACGACCAATTGTAATCGGGCTGAAATACAATGGATAGACGCAAATAACCCCAATGAACACGTTTACAGACATTTTAAATAGTATGACACGTTTGAAGATAGTTTAATTAACGAGCGCATTCATTTTACGAAGTGTGTCCGACACATTGTGTAGGGGCATAACAAAAACCCAACATATCCTTGTTCACTCTGTCGAAGTGTACTGGGTAGAAAGGCATTGTTAGTCAAAAGCCGATTAACAATGACTCTTGTTTGTACTTACAGTGGAAAAAAGGGAACTAAAATAGTGCGAAGTACCGGGAATTAAGGACATTTTTACATAATATTTGTGACAATGTTGAATAGGGTCTACAATCTTTGGAATTATGTCGAATTGTATATTGTGATTTGTACAGCCTAAAATTGTGTTTTGTGAAGTTCCCGTCGATGGCGCTATAAAATTTGCCAAGCCTTTGTGAGCGAGAAAACCGCATATGTTGGTGGCGTTTGGGGGATATGACATAAGACTGGGAGATTTAATTAAGTTTTTATCTTTATTGACCAAGATTCAACAGCCTATGTCAGATGGTTCGATTTTTGTATGTATAGGACAAATACTCTGGTTCACTAATAACGGAAGTCTACACAATGAAATGCTCGTTATTGAAATGTTTTTTGCCGCCGTGTGTCAGTTTCATCTACAACGTTAAATTATGCTTTTGCTCAAAGAAATTAACGAAACCTTGGTCTCCAACCCCTGTGATGTGAAAAACTTGAAAAGGAAAGAAAGTTCGTAACTTGGTGGAAATGGAGAGTTTAGCCGTCCTGAACAGCAGACGGTCGCGTTGTCATTACACGTTCGTGAATGGGAGGCTGACAGACGTTCAGTATCGACCACTATGTATCGATAGCATGGGACTATCCAACTACCCGTATAACTCCTACACAACTAATTACTACGATCCTTATGATGGTAAGAGAGAGAGAGAGAGAGAGAGAGAGAGAGAGAAAAGAGAAGAGAGAGAGAGAGAGAGAGAGAGAGAGAGAGGGGGGAGTATAATAATGACTAGTAATTACACAAAAGAAAACACAAGGTTGGTATTTTTTGATCTGTGACAGAACAATATCCATTTCATTTCAAATGTTGATATACCCAGTGTGATTGTAGAAATCATGACTTGTTTGTCAGTTACCTGCCTCGATTTTTATCTTTTCTTCTATAACAAAATACTGCCTATTTCAATCGATTTTATGTATTAGTTAATCTTTAATTTTTCGTCCTAAATTTACTGAACTTTATTGTTATTCAAAATTAGGCTGTTTGTTTTACGTCCCATTGAGAATTTTTCGCTCATGTTGAGACGTCATCAGCTGTAGCTGAAGTACCACAAATTTAGACCTGTGCTTAGGACTCAGGGCCGTAGCAGTAAGGGGTCTTTAACGTGCTAATGCCTGCCGTGACACCGGACATCCGATTTAAGGTCGTAATTCTCACTTCTGAATGTCGAGCGTTTGGCGAAGGAGCATTCACTACCTATGTTTACGTCTTAGGTTTGATGCGTCCATGGCAAGAGCGAGGCTTGAACTCACGACCTCCCGGTTACGAAGCGAACGCTCTACCACAATCACTAACTATGTTTACGTCTTAGATTTGACGCGGCCATGGCAAGAACGGGACTGGAACTCACGACCTTCCGGTTACGAAGTGAAGGCTCTACCACTGAGCAACAATCGATGCAAATGACGTGCGTAATTCTAATACTGCACGCAGTGTCAGTAATGTTCTGTTTCTAACTTGACAAGAAAATGAATACACAACGGGAATACAATTTAGCTATAAAGAAGTTACTGAACTTAAATTGTAGGTATTGGCACTCGTTGAGTGTGAAACTTCGCGAATTTCAAATCGAACTCGACCAAATTAACTGTTTAAAATGTCTAACATGTTCGAAAATTTCATTTTCCTGAATTCCTTGTAAATCTACTGCACAACGTGGGAATTTAGTTCTGAAAATAAAATCTTGCCCTTGAATATTTTGGTCCTGTGCTATTAATCCCAGTCCTATAGTTGACGTTGACCGTGTTTTATGGACATGTAAAAATGCTCTCAGAATGCTTTCCTCCCTGGACTCTCACACGTGGAAAGAGTTGTCTTTTCCTACACTATCCCCTATCACCCCGTGAGGACCCCGGTTGTTAGAATAGTTCCTCAGTTCCTCTTGCTTGTCGTAAGAGGCGACTAAATGGGGCGGTCCTTCGGATGAAACCGCAAAAATCGAAATCCCGTGTCACAGCAGGTGTGGCACGTTAAAGATCCCTCCCTGCTCAAACGCCATAAGCGCGGAGCCTAAATTTTGCAGCCCTTCACCGGCAATGGTGACGTTTCCATATGAATGAGAGATTCTCGAGCGGGACGTTAAACAATATATAATCAACCAACCTATCCCCTATCGGCACTTTGCAAATTTTTACTGCAAATCCAGGATCCGCTCCTGATATAACACATTGTTATGTACCTAAGTGTAAGCAATTTAATAAAAAGTACTCGTATGTTTTATATAGTAGTAATCATTCTTTTGTGTGTATTTTCAGTTTTAACAAGTTTGTTTCTCCTGGGTACAACATTGACACAAGGTTAGAATTATTTACAGGCTTGAATTACTAATTACCATAAAGCCCCACTATTATTCATAAATTCGGTCTACGCAGTAGCAGATTCATGCAAAGGGGAGAGGGGGCTGGTCTTCTTTCGATGTTTGTAATGTTTTCCTTCACGTTTTACATTGTATGCAAAATTATTTTGTTTGTTTTACGTATTTCACAAAATTTGCTGCTTCAAATTATTTATGACAACTGAAAAAATGTTGTGAATTTCCATGCGAGAATCGGTGCCTCTGTTTGCTAAAACCAGGCCTAAAAGCTACGCTGTCCTTGACATCATGGATCAGCCGGAACGTTGAAGTCTATCATCTATCAAACTATAAATAAGACAGGGGTATTGAACATATATTGGTAAGTATTGGCCGAATTAGATTTGAAAACTATGCGAAAATTTTCAACGTTCATCCAATTGCATCGAGTAATGCCTGTTAATGTTTCAAATTGTGAATAAGCCGGTTGGGGTAGCTCAGTGATAGAGCGTTCGCCTCGTAACCGGGAGGTCGTGAGTTCGAGCCCTGCTCGTGCCATGGCTTCGTCAAACAGAGGAAGTGACGCTCATGAAATAGATGTGAGGATTACTGACCATTCGAATGCGACAGGCATTGGCACGTTAAAAACTTCTATGGCCCTGAGCGGTAAGCATTGATTTAAAATTGTGGTACTACATCTACAGTTGGTAACTACGGAAGCGTATTAGTGCCACATATACACTTTACTTTTTTTTTTATTTTCCACACTTTAATCTGTAAAATTCACACTTTAATCTGTAAAATTCACACTTTGAAGTATAAAATTCACACTTTAATCTGTCAAATTCACACTTTAATCTGTAAATTTCATACATTAATCTGTAAAATTCACACTTTAATATGTAAATTTCACACTTTAATCTGTAAAATTGAATTTTACAGATTAAAGTGTGAATTTTATAGATGAAAGTGTGAATTTTACAGACTAAAGTGTGAATTTTACAGATTAAAGTGTGAATTTTACAGATTAAAGTGTAAAATTTACAGATTAAAGTGTGAATTTTATACTTCAATGTGTGAATTTTATACTTTAAAGTGTAAATTTTACAGATTAAAGTGTAAATTTTACAGATTAAAGTGTGGAAAATAAAAAAAAAGTAAAGTGTATATGTGGCACTAATACGCTTCCGTAGGTAACGTCTCAATACGAGTAAAAATTTTCGACAGGACGTAAAACAAACAACAATGTGTAAATAATGGTAACTGTAAATCAAGGTTGAAATATTACAAGAGTTAACTGATACAAGAAATGTTCAGAAACATGTATGCCATATATGTGCAAATTGAAAAGGGTTAGTCAATTGCATAATTAAATTGATAGTGATGCCAACACAATTCAAGATATTGATCTGACAATATCTTCCTATGTCCAGAGTGGATCGACCTTTGGCCATATGATCCAGAACTCAATAGGGGTAATCTACTCCTTAGGATGTGCCAAGTTTGATATCTGTCAAATAACTAGTTCTCGAGATATTGAGTGGACAGTATCTTCCCATGTCCATTTTGACCCTCGACCTTAAATCATGTGAATTCAAAATCAATAGTAGTCATGTACTATTTACATTGTACTAGTGTATCAAGTTTGATGTCTGTTCATGAAAGGGTTCTTCAGACATTGAACGGATAGTATCGTCCTATGTCCAGTTTCAACATTGACCTTTGACCAAGTGATCTCAAAATCAAAAGGGCCACCTATTACTTGGATGTACCAAGTCTGATGTCTTTCAAGCAAAGAGTTCTCAAGATGTTGAGCGGACAGAATATTTCTATGCCTAGTTCGACCAAGTGCCCCGAAAATTAATAGGGGGCCTCCTTTATTTATAACCAACCCACATATGAAAAATCATTACAATCAAGTGAATAGTTTTCAAGATGAACGGACAACATGTGGTCTACCAACAGATGTAAAGTAACCTCTTTCGACTCTTTGAAAAGGCCAAACGCTCGGCAATTAGAAGTGAGAATCACGGGTCTTTCGGATATGGCCTTAAAAACGGACAAACAAATAAACAAACAAACAATCAATCATTTTTTGGAGAGGGGCATTAAGATATCAAAATCAGCTACTTAAACAACTTACCGGTCTTTGTTTACTGCAACTTAGCGTGTAATAACGTTTGACTGAACTCGTACTAGGAACGTTTCGGTTCAGATCCTATTCTTTCATGAAAAATTAGCGTTCAAGTATGGCCTAGGTATATCACTCTGAAATTCTCTCTAATTTAGGAGGTTTTTATTACTAAAGAATCTATATAATAACGTTTGATGAATACAAATATCAATCTTCCTATTTCTCAAACGGTCATTTAAAAGATGTGTTTTTTCCCTTTCCAGGTTTAGCCTTAATGTGTTTGCAATGTGTTAACGTTCTTCAACCGCGTCATTGCAACGGAATTACTTACTGTGCTGAGAACGAGGTTAGATATTTTACCCAATCACGGGAAACCGGAAGTTTTTATTTGTTTGGTTTATCTCTTTGACAAAAAATTTGACTTATTCATAGCTGCAGATCTGCAGCTCTCTGAGAAAATATTGGGACAGACACTCCTTATAAAAACCTTCGGATTTACAACGCAGGTTTTTCTGCGCACGGTTGAACTTGAGAACTGAGATCTGTAATCTAGCAATGACGTTTAAAAATTTGAATATAAAAAATTCTTAACATATTTTCCCCTAATAACTCTGTTTATTTGAGTCGTAAAAAGGAATGCTCAAGAAACTTCACTTTAGTATGAATACACTGTAAATTTTGTAGTATTACGCACTCGTTCGGACTTATTAGCATTCTATAAGACTACGAAATTTACATCTGGGGACTGATTATATTTAACAGCCGTTTTTTGACAGTAATATTCTCGTGTGAGAATTCAACTTGGCATCAAACAAGCATCGGACACTGATCTGATTTTGTCTACCTATAATAAGTTAGTAAGTTTTTCATTGATATAATTTTCTTCCAATAATTGTAAATAATATATTAAATCTTTGAACTGACATTTTGATTGATTTCTGCTGGTCACATGATGTATTCTGATCACAGGACGTATTCTGATCGCAGGATGTATTCTGATCTATAACAGAATTAGGAGCTCGTCCGTGATAAAGAATTATCAAATTTTCAAGATTCATATCCAAGTTGATTTCAGTTATTGAATTTTATAGCCAGCAGAAGTCAACTTGTTTTCTGTTACAGATTTTTTTTTTACCTCACTGAATGTTTAGGTATTGATGCTTTGAAAAAGGATGCGTTGATTAGATTAGCTGTACACCTCAGGTCAGAGAATAAAACTTCTATTAAAAAAACAAGCAAGAAATTAGAGTTAAGGTTGCCGGAAAACTTTCACAGGAAGAAACATATTTTCCAAAGCAAACAGTTGAACCAGCTATAAATGACAGAATTTGAATTTCAGTTGTTTGGTAACTTTGTTACACAAAGTGTATTGATTGGCAAAACAACTAATGTGTACTCAGCACTGACCATAGCTGAGAGTTCAAATTATGACAAGGTCAAGGCCGCGATCTTAAAAACTTATGAATTAGTGCCCAAAACGTACAGACAAAGATTCAGAAGTACAAAAGGTTTGATAGTGAAACATGTCAAATTTGCTAGAGAAAAAGAAGATTTATTTGATCTATTGTTGAAATCTAATAGAATAAATGAAAAATTCAAAAACTTTCGTCAACTCAACCAATTAGGAAATTTAAGGTGTGTGTTCATCAACATTTGAGACACACATTTAGAAGATGAGAATGTGATGACTCTTGAGGAAGCCGCAGTTATTTCAGATATTTATATTCTCTCTCTCATAAGAAGAACTTTTGACAAAATCTCAATGTAGTAGTTTATATATAAAAATCAGACTCGGGTAAAAAGAGTGCTTCGGAGTTTCAGTCTTCCCTTTCTTCAAGTCCCCAGTCTCCACCTTACAGTGATTCTACGTCCAGTTCGGGGTCGGAACGTTCTGAAGGTCCATACGGTTTAGGGTCGCTTCCAAGTTTTACTTATTGTTTGATTTGTGAATGCTTTAAGCTTTAGAGAGAAAAAGACCTTGACAAACCACAGCCACATGCTTGTACAGCATTTCGAAATGATAAAAGAGCCTTTGTTTCATTTTGTTCTGATACTCCTGATGTTCAGGGTTCAAAGTCCAGTTCTGCAATTCTATGGAGCATTATAAACCCTTCATGTCTCAGATATTTGTTTCACTCAATAGCTCTAGTGAATTAAACCTGTTCAGGTTTTGAGAGATACTGGTGCCTCCTAGAATTTATTGTTAGAGAATGGTTTGCCTTTGTCTGGGCAGACCAGACTTCTGCTGGTGGGTCAGTTTTATTATAGGGTGTTAAGCTAGGCATATTGACACTGGACCAGTAGCTGTTCGACCTACTATTCCTGTTCAAGAAATTTCCTGGTTGAAAGACAACAATTTTGCTGGTGGCAAAGTTGTACCAGATCCCATAGTTTGTGAGAAAATCACTTCCAATGTCGCGTCTGATACGTAATGAAGACGACGACTTCTATCCAGTCTGTGCTATTACAAGATCGATAACAGAAAAAAATAATCGAGGCTGACCCTTGTCCTATCTCATGACTCATGAAATTGACCTCAGTGACAACTTTCCTAATTGATCTCGATAAAAGTTCAATGAAAACGGAATGAGTCTCCATTAAAACCTAATGATGATAATGGTTTCAATCCGCAAATAGACCAGAGAAGACTCAGTCGAGAGAAGTTACTGTCCGAGCAAAATAAGAACCCTGATATTATCCAACTTAGCACGAGGGCACTTCCACCAGAAGAGGCCACTAAAGTCTGAGAGTGCTTCTACACCAAAGATGAGATCCTTGTGCGAAAATGGCGACCACTTGACGCATCCCCGGATGAAATATGGTGTGTCGTCCACCAGATAGTGGTCCAAGTGATATATCGTAGGGACATTATGAGTTTGGCTTGACGCACCCATTGCAGTTATTTAGGTGTCAGTAAGACTTGTATCAGAATTTTGAGTCATTTCAACTGGCCTAAGTTGAGAAAAGATGTTTCTGAAATTTGAAAGTTGTTTCATGTTTGCCAAATGGTAGGTAAACCTAATCAGAAAATTTCATCTGTCCTTCTCCATTCCATTCCAGCTTTTGAAGAACCTTTTAGTCGAGTGTTGGTGGATTGTATATGACCTTTGCCAAAAACTAGGACAGGGAACCAATATTTACTTACTGTTATGTGTATGTTCACTCGATTCCCTGAAGCTATAGCTCTTAAGAATATTATAGAGACACTACAGCTCATTTCCCACATTTTAATCGAGTGTTTTTAAAAACATGTATCGATAAAATAATAAAAATTATAACGATACTGACAATTTTGAACATTAGGAATGCATTAATTTGCTTTCAACTGCGCTTTAAAGGTCATCCGGAATTCAATGGTTTCTTCAAGCTGACTCGGACATTTTACGTCAAGTGATTCAGTATGACAACACACGTGTTGTGTAAAAACTTATTTAAATACCCTTTAAAGGGGTCCACAATCCCTTATCGAGTATGGGATTATTTCCTGCTTCTTATAATTAAGTAATTATAAATCATTATCATAACGGAAAACCTTTCATGTCCCTATTAACCAAACAATGTTTAAAAAAACAACAAAAAAACAAAAAACCTTATTTTTCAAAGAAATTTACAAAGTGTCAGCAAAATTATTCTACCATTGAAAAAGAGTTTTTTGCTTTGTTGTTAGCTTTAATACACTTTGGTGCTTATTTGAATGTGACTGTGCATCCAGTCCTTTTTTTTTTAACATAAAAAATCAAACAAGAATCAAAGACTCACAAGATGGAGATTAATATTACAAAAGTATGATATTGATATTAATCATATCAAAGGCAAAGAAAATGTTATTGGGGATGCCTTATCAACAGTATCACGAGTGTGCTCTATTTTGTTTTGTTGCTTTGATTTGATGTACACATGTATCACATTGATATGGAACCACGATTGTTGAGATATATAATGTTAAGGCTTTCTGTCTCGTCGATATTGCCGAGATCATATCGATAACGAATCACTATCGTGTTGACTGTTATCTGAATCAAGCATGTCACTTTTAGTTTTAGTCAGTCCTTCCTGATGATATCGACGATATCGAATCGATATCAAATGATGACCGCTGAGATCTTCCATTTTGTCGATATCGACGACATGGTCGTATCGATATCAAATCATGATCTTTTTGACTATAATGATTATGTATAATGACTTTTCGTTTGAGATATTCTTTCCTATCGATATCGGTTCATGATCGTTGAGATCAGTCAATTTGTAGATATCGACGATCTTGTTGACTATCGCCATCACGCGTGCTACTTTTAGTTTAATAATATGTTGTGAATAGAATATAAACTTTGATAATGAATGTACGAGGAGTGATCAAAAGGTCATGGACTGGAGCCATAAAATGGAACACTTCTAGTGTACGGTCCCCATACATGTGGCGCCATCAGTTAGGGTAAGGCGGTCTCCATAAATATACTGTCTAACTCTAAACCCCAAACCTAACATTATATCATTATCGTATATGACCATTGAAAACAGTCCTGAAAATGGTTAAGTTATATCTTTGTCAATTGACTATATAGATATCAAATCGTACTTGGTCATTGGAAAACATTATGTATAAGGTAAACAACAACTTTTTCAGATGACGATATCGACACGATATCATCATGCTGTTGTAGATATCGACACAATATCGTCATCTTGTTGTAGATATCGACACGATATCATCATGCTGTTGTAGATATCGACACGATATCATCATGCTGTTGTAGATATCGACACATTATCGTCATCTTGTTGTAGATATCGACACGATATCATCATGCTGTTGTAGATATCGACAGGATATCGTCATCTTGTTGTAGATATCGACACGATATCGACATCTTGTTGTAGATATCGACACGATATCGTCATCTTGTTGTAGATATGGACATTGTATTCGGACATTATAAGATGAATAATAACTTTGTAAGGTGACGATATCATCATGCTATTGTCGTTATCGACATTGTATTCGGTCATGATCTGATGGACAATAACTTTGTAAGGTGGCGATATTGAAGACGTGTATATTGTGAAGAATTGTTTTCATTGCCATTCAGTTTTTTAAGGAGAGAAGGTGTTGGGTAATACATTTGTCCTTGACACCTGTGACCTAGACAAGATTCGAGGCATTCTATAAAAACGAAAGCTCTGGTAATTCATTTTAGTATATTTGTGGTATTAAGCCCGTGTTCGGACTCATTAAACTTTCTATAAGACTACGAAATTTACATCCTGGGACTGATTGGATTTAATTTAACAGACGATTTCTGACAGTTCATTCTCATGTGGGAATTCAGCTCGGCATTAAACCAGCATCGGAGATTGATTTTGTATACCTGTTGTAAGTTAGCATTTTTTTCATTGATATATTTTTCAATAACTGTAAAATGAATTGTTTCATCTTTAAGATGTGATTAATTTCTGTTGGTCACAGGGTGTATTCTGACCCATAATAATAGTCAAATTGACGGTTAATTTCCGTGCTTATACTATTTTTGAAACAACAATGTCAATGTGAGTTGATATTCCTACAAATATCTTTATTCAAATATTTATTCGTCCAAGTTCGGTTAAATATGATACTGTTTAAATAGGTATGAATACTGAACTAAATTCACGGCTTCCAATAGTTGGTTCCCAATCCTGACACTCTGTTTTACAGTTCGCTATTGAAAACGGAGTGGCGGGAACGGGGCTTTCATAATATTTCAATACTCAAGAGTTCATTTTATGTCTAAAGGAACTGTTTGTACTTTTCAATTTATATCACAATGATTATTTGTGAGTATGATAAATGAAGACCAAATACCTTGCAACATGAATAGATACAAAAATCAGCGGAGTTTGAATTGTATCCAACTATCCATCAGAACATGTGAGATTTTGGTTCGCGCTTTGATGAATGTTTGAAGGCATCTTTGGCCGTGTAGTCGTAAAATATGCTACCAAAAATCATGTCAAAAGTTTTAGACGGCATTATGCAAGAATACCTCAACTGAAGGTTTTTATAATGGGTGTATCTGTAGCTCTTTAATCTGTTCCAATATTTTCACACAGAGCTACAAATCTGCAGCTACTTTGATCACAACTTTTTAACTGTACCTGTTAAAGACGCCAGATTTGACTGTTTTAAAGGTCAAGGCTATGGGACCTATAAAGATAGTGAGAACTTAGTTTCAGATGTTTAGTGTTGTATAGATTATATCGCCGATGTTCCCTATTGTGGACTTTTATGCAGTTTACTGTTCAAAGTTTAAGTTGATATCTTAACTCTCAAAAGTTTGTTTTCAATGATTTAATAATTCTATTTTGAATTTTAGATAATTCCTATATTATATTTAGATTGATCATCCGTTGCAGTAAACGCGTTACCTTATTGTTTAGAGTCAAGTTGCGTCAGTCCATGCATTGTAAAATGCATTGTAGAATTTACATTAACAAATTTAAAGATTAGCGAATAAGCAAATAAATTTTCATTGCTCAGTAAATATGCTCACACCATTTCCTTTTTAGTCAATGTCGAGAATATGGAAACCTTACTGAGTTTCGCTTAAAAAGCGGCTCAATATTCATAGTTAGGAGAGTAGCAAAATGATCCGATACCTTATTTAGCATAAGTTGTTTGTCAGAAGTATGGAGTTACCCCAAGTCGGCAAAATATGAGCTGCTTTTACAGAAGGATATCTCTGCTTCGTCTATGATGTGTATACTACAGAACTTCTGCAGCGACATTTCACTTTATTACGATTTTAGGTTTGTTACGTGGAAAGGGTGACGTCATCTGATGGACATCGCTACAATTCAGGATGCATGCAGCAAAACGTAAGAGATTCTAAAGATTAATCTATTCCTGGATTACGGATCCAGGAAAAACATTTATACTGTCCTTATCTGCGTACCTTTGTAGCAGGATATGTTGATGATTTGGCACAATAAACACACTCATCAAGCAGGAACCATTGGAGTTTTGTTCACAAACTCCATATCATCCTAAAGCTAGAAAATAGTCAGAGATAATGACACATAGCTTTATACAACCACTAGATTTATTTCAATTCAAATTTTTGAACAGATATGTCTGAGACAGAATTCCAGCAGTTCCATGCAAGCCTTCAGAGATGGTTTGATACAGACCATTACCTGTACTGAATGTTGCCAGTCACATCTGTGTAATTCGAAGGGATGCGGCGAACCAGGTAGACCTATAGGAATACTAGTAATTAATGTCGGTATTGAAAATACAGTGGGTCTTTCAAATTCTTTGGATAAACATTGATACACATTTGATTTATGCAAATGTTCAATTTTGAACACATGATGTCATTAGAAAATAGAAACAATTATGTGACATGAAATGACATCAGGTTTTCCCCACCCCCTCATGGAATATTCAAACCCTATCCCAGGTATCAGCCAGTTATCGGGTATACATAGAACCAGCGTACTGTTATTTAAAGAACTTCTTTTGTCATCTCAAAAGGATTTCCTGCCATTCGAGGACCCATGTGTTTGGGTTGCTTTCAGACTCGTAATGCAAGCGACTGCCGTACGATTATCCACTGCAGAGAGTCGGAGGTAAACAGTGTACAGTATTACATTACGGAAGAGTTACATGAATATTATTTTTTCCTGTTCATTAAATCCAAAGATATAGATTAGAATACCTATACTTTGAGGACTTTATTTCTTCAGTATTTAAGCGTACACATTTCATACAGAGTACAGGTCGATAAGAAAGTATGTTAAAGCTCATCACACATTGATTCTCAACGGAAAACTCATTACACGTCATCACGTCTCCGCCTTTTAAAATGTGTACTATATAGTAAGTCTTTGTAGGTTTGTCACATTACAGAAGTAGTTGAGTTTGGAGATCTAATATATTCGACAGGATGTGTTCATTCACAGGTACTACAAAAAGATAGTCCTTAAAGATGAAAGAGTTATTATTGATTTAAACTGTACGTTTCTTTTCGACAAGATCAAAGTTTTCTAGATCAAATATACAATAAGCAATTATTCCTCCACGAAATTGCAAAATATTTTATGCGAAATTGAAAAACAGTTTTAAATGATAACAATTGAAAATGAAAACCTAGAATAATTTTGCACCTTGCGAAAGCAAGATGTAATGCATTGTGCTTAACCGTTACAATCTTTTCATGTCTTGATGTATGAATATTCATCAACAGTTGTGTTCAAGCTTTGTTTCAAGACCTTATTCAATATCGGAACTATCTAACTGGCACAATACCACGAGAACACAATCTTTCTCACTAACAACACAACCTTCAACTCAAACACAACCATCACTGCAATCAACAACCGTGTTAGCATCATCAATTAGTACAAAGACAGCAAGAACACGTGTGCATACTCACCCTACCAAGGACCCTGTTTCGATTACCGGACATATAGGTAAGCCTGACAATATTACTTATTAGGTTTGTTACTGACTGTCTGTAGAAATATGTCTGGTTGTTCAAGTCCATAGAAGGCGAAGTGAAGCCTCAATCTTCATTGGAATGTTATTAGAAGAATAACTATGCATCGCTTGAGAAGATAGGATTATGATATGTATGCCAGTATGTTGCGTATAAATTGATGTGTTTAAACCTCTACTTGCGTCTTCTATGTATGTAGGTGTGGTCGTGGTAGGCAAGAGATCAGCACAAAGACGGTTTGTAGAATGCAGTCAATGTTGTTATGGCGATTTGTGTAATCATGATTGTTCGAGAGCAAGTAAGTCAATAAAAATTCTATTCAAAAAATAATTTTTAAACATAGATATATTATATATCTTATTCCTTCCTTCAAAAAGGAGGCATATTGATTTGCACATGTCGGTCAGTAGTTCAGGTGTAGTCCGCCCAATATCTTTAGAACCCTTTGTTTGATAGGCATCAAACTTCGTACACTGGTACATCCTAAGGAGTGCATATAGATGACCGCTATTGGTCAAAATGTCTCATGATATCATGATTCCATTTTCATTTTGAATCTCACCGATTGCGATAGCTCAGTGACAAGGTGTTCGCTTCGTAACTTGTAGGTTGTGAATTTGAGTTCTGCTCGTGTCAAACCTAAGACGTAAACATAGGTAGTGATTCCTCCTTCGCGAAACGCTCGGCATTTAGAAGTGAGAATCACGTGTCTTTCGGATATGACCTTAAAAACGGAGGTTCCGTGTAGCTGCAGGCGTTGGCACGTTAAAGAACCCTCACTGAACATTACGGCCCTGAGCGCTAAACATAGTCTAAATTTATGGTGCTTCACCTACAACTGGTGATGTCTCAATATAAGTGGAAAATTCTCGACGGAACGTAAAACAAACAAATAAACAAACCATCAATCATTTTGAATCTCACAAAGTCACAGTTCACTCTTATTTTCATTACAACTCTGATAGAGATCAAACTTAGTATTGTTGCTGCCCCTGACTAGTAGATACCCTTATTTTTCACTAACATAACAGACATTCTAAAGTTAAAGTTACTCCTTTTAAAAATTGCCACACGCGGGCATATATGTTCGTAAGATATTTCTTGTATTAATTCTTTCATAAAGTACATGAATATCACTTGAAGGATTTATTTCTCTAAACAAAATTAGGTGCATCTTCAACGGTTTCCTCTCCATCATCACAAACACCTCAACAATATGTTACGAGTTCATCTCAATCTTCCATTCCAAAAAGTACAGTTCAACACACTCTACCACATATTTCTACAGCACAGTCCTCTAGTTCTTCAATAACATTACCTACCCAACACACAAACAGCCTTCCAGGTATCTAGTAATTTGTTTAACATTAAAAAGGAATTATAAATCGTTCAATATTAGAGAGTTGGCATGTTATCCGTTTTACTTTTGTCTATATCTAGATACATCAGGAGATGAATTCCTTCTGGCATTTTCCAAACATGAAAACGGAAATGATGCAGATAATATCACCTTACTTGTTACGTCAAGTGAAAATGGACATATCAGTATCTACCTTCCGATCAACAACACATACATCAACACAACACTGACAAAAGGAGAGAATGTAATCAAAATTGATCCTCACATTACCCTTAACAATCTTCAAAAAGAAAATAAATCAGTTCATATTGTAACTGACATCAATGTAACGCTTCAAATTCAAGAATATCGAAACGTTTTTGACACGGGATTTCTGGCATTGCCTACGCACTGCTTGTCTACAAAATACATAGTTTCAACCGAAACTGCATTTGATAGTGCAAATCCATCCTACGTAACCATTGCTGCTCTGAAGGACAATACGGAAGTTTCATTTAGACTTGTATTAAATGGAAATGATACGATTCAATACAAAGGTAAAAGTTATGGCAAATATGATACATTAAACATGACTTTGAATCAATACGAGACTTTCCAATTGACGGGAATTACAGATTTTACGGGAACAGTGGTCCAAAGTTCGCAACCAATTTCAGTTCTGTCTGGCAACACGGCAACAGTTATTCCCAAACCTGTGGATTCGTCCAGTATCTTTGATGCCCAAACACTTTCTCAAATGATGCCACCTGCAAGTATTCTTGGAAAAAACTTCATAATTCCGGAATTACAGGACAGGCATAGTTACTATTACAAGATCATCGCCTCCTATCCCAATACTCATGTCACTGTTAAGGACAAAACTGTAATTCTTCAAAGAGAAGGGTCCTTCCAAGTCTTTGAATCTGTGGACGGAAGATCTGTTAGTATCTCGAGTGACAAACCAGCGTTAGTCGTCCAGATTGCGAAAACCATGCAGTCTCATTACGATACAGCCAGTGGAACAATGATTGTAATACCAGCTGTTGAACAATTCAAATCGGAATACGCGGTGATAGTACCTGATTCACCCAAGAGAAACCTTCAAACTAATTACAAAACTTACATCTCCATTATCACAAATCTCGACCAAGTGGATAATATCAATATTGACGGAAGCAAATATGATGTGTATAACTCTAATTTGCAGACTGTACATCTAAATGG